>OZ038324.1:10485750-10693250 GCA_964035795.1 Pterobdella sp. o SKG-2022 | reverse complement strand
TGAGGTTTGTTGAAGATCTAACTTTGGGATTTCTTAATGTTAGATCTCTACACAATAAGGTTGAAGAAGTGCTAGACTTGATGAGTGAATACAAGTTGGCTGGTTTATTTTTGGCTGAAACTTGGCATGACTCAGATTCAGTATGCTTAAGTATTCTGAGGCAAAAAGGGATATTAGTTCTTGTAAAGGCTAGATCTAGAAGCTTTGAGTCTGTGAAGTCTCTAAAAACTAATCATGGTGGACTAGTTTTTTTGGGAAAACCAAAAATAAATGCATTAGTGATTGATGTTCCTCTGAAAGTTAGCACTTTTGAATTTATGTGTGTGAGAGTAAACTCCAAATTGAAATCCTTTATAGACTTGGTTGTTTACAGAACTGGATATGCTTCTTGTGATTTTTTTTTTGCAGAGTTCGAAGAGATCATGAATATAATGTCATCTTATAATAAAGAAGTGGTAGTCTTAGGGGATTTCAATTTTTATCTGGAGTGTATTGCAGATAAGGATGCAGAAAATTTTAAGTATATCCTCCACATGCATCATTTCAAGTCTTGTGTAGCAGAACCAACTCATGAACAGGGTGGCTGGTTGGATGTAGTGGCCACTAAGGCTGGATTCAAAGTTGATTGTTTTGATGTTTCCTTCTCAGATCATAAGGTCTTGATGTGGAAGAGTCAACTGAAAGTACCTGCTTTAGTGTACAAAACATTCAAGGTGAGAAGGTGAAAAGATTTGGATGTTGAAAAGTTTATTTCCAAGTTGCTGAACACTCTTTTGGTATTTTCAACAGACTTGAGTTTAGATTCTGCTGTGAGCAAGTATTTCTCAACTTTGAAGCGCATTTTAGATGAACTCATTCCTGAGAAAGTTGTAAGAATTCATCAGAGACCCTCTGATGTTTGGTTTGATGAGGAATGTAAGATTTCTAAATGCATAACAAGAAAGTTGGAGCCCAAGTACTTGAGGTCTCATTCAAGAACTGATTGTGAGACATGTTTCAGGCAAAAGAATCTTCACAAATGTCTATGTAGGAAGAAGAGTAAGGAGTTTTGGGATCTTAAGCTATTTGGATGTAAAAACAAGTCAGTGACAACTTGGAAATACATAAATGAGGTTGCTGGTAGGGGTAAGGCAGGTGAAAGTAAAGGAATAGAAATTGGTAGTTTTAAGAAATACTTGGATGATAAAATTATTGAGGTCAAAAGTGTAAATGGTGATCTATTTCAAATCGAGGTTTCATCCAGGATTTCAGTGTTAGACGAATTTTTTGAGGTGGATGAAGAGGAATTAGTAAAGATGATCAACAACTTACCAAATAAACAGTGTGCTTTAGATCCGATCCCAACTTGGCTATTGAAACGAATAGCAAGCTTGATAGCACCTTTTTTAGTTAGCATCTTTAATTCCTCTTTCAAATCAGGGACTGTTCTTCAAGGTTTGAAGTTAGCCTGTGTGACGCCGATATTGAAAAAACCCAATCTGAACCAATCTGGACCATCCGCCTATAGACCAATTTCCCTGTCTTATCAAAAATACGGTTGGTTTTTAGAAAGGACACGCAGTTATTTGGTTGAAAATGATCTTTTTCCGAGATTTCAGTCTGCTTATCGCCCTTTTCATTCAACAGAAACTGCTATCGCAAAAATCCACATGGATATTTTAAAAGCAGCTGATGAAGGTAGGTTTAGTCTTTTAATATTGTTGGATCTTTCCTCAGCCTTTGATTTAGTTAATCATAATATTTTAATAAATAAGCTATATTCAAAATTCGGTTTTAAGGGTTCAGTCTTAGAATGGTATAAGAGCTATTTAAATAATAGGTGTTATATTACTAATAATAGTGTTAGGACTAATTTATTTCATCTCCATACTGGTGTGCCACAAGGTTCTGTAATCGGCCCGCTCTTATTTAATCTGTATTCTAGTGATCTAGAAACAATTGCACAAAGACATAACTTGAGTTTTCACCAATATGCAGATGACACACAATTTTATTCTAGTTGTGTTCCTGGTGAAACTGAGCAATTGCAGCACAGATTGTCTGACTGTGTCGATGAGATGGCAGCCTGGATGGAATCCAATAGTCTTAAACTCAATAGATCCAAAACTGAAGCTATATGGTTTTCTTCTTTGAGAAAGGTGAACAAGTTACCAACCAAACAGATAAGGATACTGGATACTTTCATATCACCTTCAGAAAGTGTCAAGAGCCTGGGTGTTTTCATGGATAGAGACTTGAGCATGAACTCATATATAAGTAAAATGTTGCAAACAGGCTTCTCAGCTCTCAGGTAGATAAGGTCCATTAAGAAGTGTCTTTCTTATGATTCGTTGAAGACCCTTGCTGTTGCTTTGATTCTGAGCAGAATAGATTATTGCAACACATTGTTAGCTGGGTTACCTGAAAAGCAGCTGTGTAGAGTCCAGTCTCTTATCAACATTACAGCCAGGTTAATTACAGGCACAAGAAAGTTTGACCATATAACTCCAGTTTTGAAAAAGTTGCATTGGGTCAAAGTTAAGGATAGGGTAGCTTCTAAAATCTTATTACTTATATTTAAATGTAGGCTAGGATATGGTCCAAAATACATATCGGAAAGACTCCTACCTATCTCTGAAATACCTTAAAGGCGAAAGCTTAGATCTTCGGACTCAATCAATTTATACGTCCCCAAGTCCAAAATGTCTAATATTGGAAAGCGTAGGTTTGAGGTTGAAGGCCCAAGTTTGTGGAACGGCTTGCCGGAAAGCTTAAGAAGGGTTAGGAAAGTGAAGGACTTTGGAAAAAGGCTAAAAACTAGTTTTTTATAAAAATATTAAGCTGTTATAACCTATTATTATAACAGAATATTTTAGAAACTCTCTGGGTTAAACATCACTATAATAAACCTCGTAAATTAATAATAATAACAATAATAATAATAATAATAAAATAATAACAACCACAGAGCTGGTGGAGAAATAATTGATCAAGTAAGTTTTGAAGTTGATAGCCTGTTATGATGGCCCGTCAAAAGGTGCGCCACTTGATGTGCGCCAACTCAATACTGCAAATTCCTTTCTGAATGATGTTTTGAGGGTTGAGGAGGGAAGGCATATAAACGTGGATGGTGGTGGTAGATAGGTGGGTGGTGGTGGATGGGTGGGACGGATGGATAGATGGATGAATGGATGGGAGGATAGGAAAGTGGGTGGATGGATGGATGGGTGGATGGGAGGATGAGAAGGGGGGTGGATGGGAGGATGAGAAGGAGGGTGGATGGATGGATGGGAGGATGAGAAGGGGGGTGAACAAATAGGTAAATAAAAAAATAAAAAACGACTAAATAGGTTGAATGAAAACTAGAATATGGATAATAAATGAGTGAGCGATATTTGGTGAAAATAAGTACTCAGAAGCTTCATAACATTTGTCCAATCATAACGCAGCAAAACAAAACAGCATAAAAAAATAAAAATGACATATTTATAAAAGATCAAATTTGATGGCCAAATAAACAAAATAATAATAGATGAAAAATAATGGAATAAAGATGAAATTGATGGAATAATGGTAATGATTGGCTTTTATTATCAAAGGAGAACGAAAATGCAATAAGAAGGCCGCCATTAAAATCGAACCCCAACAAGCACATGCCACCAGTCCTCATTACGTCATTACAAGCATAAAATAATAATAATAATCCTAAATCAATCTCATAACAAAGAGAATGGCGTTGAAGGTGTGCCTCATAGGAGGTGACAGTCATCCACTTTGCAATATAACAATGAAGAAAAATAATTTAGGAACAAAAACAAACATTCATGATAATAAAAAAAATAAAAATATAAGTGGATGATGAAGTGCTTATCGATTGGCAAGCAAAAAGAAGAGTGTCCCCATTATCGATTGCACCATTACAACATCACAACCAAACAGTAATAATAACATCCAAATTATATATATAATTAAATTATTAAAATTGACTTTAATTTTAGAATTAATATTTGTATTCTTATCAAAATCATTATCAAGATGAAATAAGTGGGTGATGGTGATGATGATGAAGAAGATGATGATGATGATGATAAGAAGGAGGATGATGATGATGATGGTGGAAATGATGATGATGATGGTGGGGAGGATGATGATGGTGTTTTTTGTTGTTGTTGCTGCTGTTGTTCACTGCTAACTTCCAAAGACTTTTCCGACACTTCTTGGAAGGAGTACCGGTGATGATGATGATGGTAATGAAGAGGAGGTGAAAGAGAAGAAAAAAGAAGAAGAGTGGTAAAAGACATTGTGAATGATTTTATAGAATAGAAAACTCATTGCAGAAGTTCTCCAAAGTTACTTTGTTTCGGTGCATGCATTGATTTTGCCAGCCAATCAGAGGGACTGGCAATAGATATAAATAGCAACCAATCAATCAACCTCTGCACTTCCATTGTGGGTCTGTTCAAATTGGAAAAAATCAAATGAAAATGTTGAGTGTGAACGATGTGAGGTAGTGTTTATACAGTGAAAACAAATGAGATGCAACAATTTGATTCTTTGCGTCGTCTTATATGATGATGATGGAGGTGGTGGTATTGGTGGAGATAGGGGGGGGGGTAAGAGTGGTGATAGAGATAAGATAAATAAACGAAAGCATTTCATGATAACTGACAAGAGAGATCAGTGATATAATTGGAAGAAAAAAAAGTGGTGGTTGTCTCTAGGTGTCTTGGAGCCACTTTAAGGCGATGTGAGGAATGGGTGAAGAAAGAGGAAGGGAGGAGTAAGGTGATAAAATATACGAGCAGCTATGGATTTTGTGGAAGTTATCGATTTCAAAATCAATTTCATAATTAATTTTAGGTCATTTTTAAGGATTTTGAAAATCTTATTCCACACACACACAGACACACACACAGACACACACACACACAGACACACACACCCAATCAATGCAGAAACCAGAGTATATAAAGCATTTAGAAGAGAGATCAGAGCTCCCTCGTCCTTCACTCGTGAGTTTTATCCATAATTTCATTCCTAATTTGTAATTATTCTAATCATATTTATTCTAATCATATTTATTCTATTCATAATTATTCTATTCATAATTATTCTATTTATAGGTATTTAGTTCATAATTATTTTACTCATAATTTTTCAATTCACAATAAGTTAAAACCTTGAGCTGCCACATACATCAAAGGAGGACCAGCTTTGATATATTTTAGCCAGTCTTCCTTCCATCCATTAATTCTGCTCTTTCCAATTACTAATGTCTTGCAATTTGTTATTCTTTGAAATTATTTATTCAATTGATAATTTGCAAATCTCACCACACAAACTTATCTCACCTCGGACACCCGAGTTTTATTCACCTTCAATGCACACAAATCATACACAAATCCTGAAGTCTCTTTCGAAATTGCCACAAATCAATACCGCCATTTTTTTATATTCACCGCCATTTTTCTAATATTTAAAGCCATTTTTTTATTTTAATTATCATTCTATTTTGAAAATTTTTCAACAAATGTACGACTTCGAGCGGCTCCAAGCGGCTCAAAGCATAATTAAAGGCTAGTTTGAAGGTCGATGGCTGTGCTGAGACATCCGCGTATCTCTGCTTCGGTTTTAACTAAGTTTGAGATGTATTTAAAGTGTTCAAACATTCTCAGTCGTCATACTTGAAATTTTGCTCAGTTGGTGAAAAGCTTTGTGTCTCAATGTGATGCATTTATTTCTAAAAATAGTCATTTTGTCGTGGCTAGTATGAAATCAGGCCTGAATTGACAAAATTAAAAAAATTATGAATCGAGAGTATATTATGTTCAAATTACAGTTTAATTTTAAGTTTATGTTCAATAGGATTTGTGTGTATTTCCAGATACTATACACTTTCCCTGAATTTCCAGGCAATATAAAAATTTCCTGAATGTTAAGACAATACAAATAACTTCAATAAACAGGCAATATTGCCTGGTTCATTTGGGCATAATCATGTTTGTTGACAGGCGGGTACTTGTGCATTTACAAGGCCCAGATTTGAGAGATACAACTTTGAGGATAAATTATTCAATGATGCAAACAAAAAATTATATTATCTTCAAGTTCGTATTCAAACTGTATTCAAAGAAAATGGAAAAGAACTGTGGTGTGTGCACGTGTGTGTGTTTGTATGTGGGTGTACATGCGTGTGTTTGTATGTGGGTGTACGTGTTTATATATGCTCATGTATTTGTGTGCAACGGAGCGTGGAAACTGATGCACGTGATCGTGAATCTCAATACTTTAGGTAGCCATGTTTTTGGAGTTTTGCAATCTTTCCTACTTCATTTATTTTTTATTGATTTTTGAGCATTTAAAAATTAATTCCGACGCAAATTTTTTCACTCCCCCCCATCAAACACAACAAACCAAACTTCTTAAAAGAACGCCATGAACATTTTTATCAATTTGGTGCACTTTTAAGCGTTAAAAAGTGCATCGCAATCTCGAAAATTTTGATGCAACATACCAATCTGAACTATCTCAATTTTCCGCCCATCCATCCATCCATCTACCCATCCATCCACCCATCTCAGGTATTCTTCAACTTCACAAACCTCAAAAATGTCTTGCAAAGTGAGATCGGAATTGGAGGCTGCTTTTGAGAAGCTTGATGCAAACCATGATGGTTACGTCACAGGTTCTGAGCTGCAGTCCTTCATGCATACTCTAGATGCTTACAAGTCATTCAGTGCTCAAGAGCTTGAAGAGGCCTCCAAGGTAGGTGTGAGGAAATTTGGAGAGGATGATGTGTGTGATGGAATGTGATGCCTGGTAGAATGCGGTCTTATGAGGTGTAATCCAGATGACGAGAAGATGGTGTTGAAAAGGAAGAATAAACAAAGATGAAAAAATAAAGAGTAAAATAATTGGCTTGATGCATAGTGGAAAAATTTACGAGGCCAAATGGGTGGAGCTTGTGGAGTTGTTCGCAAGGAGGTGTCAGTCAAGCCATGGATGTTTGTGTGAGGTCAAGTTTACAATTGCGTCCGAATCAAAAAATAAGAAATAAAATAAGAATAATAATTTAAAAAAAAGAATAATAATAAAATAATTTTAAAAAATAGAAACGCTGAAGTGGCAGATGAGCACCAAAGTGGAATGTGGTGCGAATAGAAGCAATATAGAGTGCAAGACGACAATTACACCCATCCAAACCATCATAACAACAATCAGAACAATAATAACGAATAATAATGAATAATAAAAATAATAATAATAACAATAATAGCACCAATGATAAAATAATAAAAAAAACAAAGATACACACAAACATGCATTGGCTTCTGCATAGAGAAGGCAAGCCGTATATCAGGGCCTGTGCCGCCATTTTGAGTTTCTCTTGCTCTTGTTATTGTAATGAGATAATTGTTTATATCTTATAAAAAAGTTCATGAAATTTTTACAATATGTAGGAATGCCTTTTGTTTTTGTGATTCAAGTATAGGTCATCATAATTTAAATATAGGTCATCATAATTTAAATATAGGTCATCATAATTTAAATATTGGTTCTCATAATTTAAATATAGGTCATCATAATTTAAATATAGGTCATCATAATTTAAATATAGGTCATCATAATTTAAATATAGGTCATCATAATTTAAATATAGGTCATCATAATTTAAATATTGGTTCTCATAATTTAAATATAGGTCATCATAATTTAAATATAGGTCATCATAATTTAAATATTGGTTCTCATAATTTAAATATAGGTCATCATAATTTAAATATAGAACATCATAATTTAAATATAGGTCAAGACAACATTGCCAATAAAAAGTCTTCATGAAAAGCATTCAATAAATATGAGCGCCAAGCGGATTATTATGTGAAGGGCAAAACATTAGGAACAATTAAAAAAAAATAAGAAAAAAATAATTAAAAACAACAATAAAAACAAGAATAAGAAAAAAATGGAAATAATTGGTTTGTTATCAACAACAATAAAAATAGAATAAAAAAATAATAAATATTAAAAAAATAAAATAATGATAAATATTGATATTAATGAAATAATAATAAATATTAATAATAATAAAAAAAATAAAAAACGTAAATAATAATATATATGCCCGTGTTTATCCTATTTTTAAGGCATCTCGTTTTTGACAAATCTTCATATTTCCCTGTCTTGACACATTTCTTCTATTTGTTCTAAGTTTACGTTTGTGCCTCTTAAGATAGTCTTCCACCATGTAAGAGAGGGTCTTCCTCGCTTTTTTTTTAGATCTTTTTTACTTCTTCTAGAGCCTTGCATGCAGGAGCTTCTTCTGGCAGTCTCATTAGATGCCCTAACCAGTTGAGGCGTCTTTGTTTTATTGTCGAACCCCATGGTGTGTCTATTTTTGATATCTATATAAGTCGATGTTTGAAATAGTTTTAGACCAACGAATATTAATTATTTGTCTTAGGAGTCTTCCATGAAACGCATCTATCTTATCTTCTTAGGTTTGTGTTCATACTCGCTGTTGTATAAAAAACACTTTTTGCGTATGCTTTGAAGATCCGTATCGTGTGGTTTATACTTATTTTTTTACTGGTGAAGATATGGTTGTTTTTTTATTGTGTTTATTGTTTGTATTTTTCTGTTTTCTATGTCAATGTTGTTGTGTGTGTAGCTTTCTAGCATTTTATATTTTTTCCATTTTGAGGTGAGGTTATACTAGGAATTGAGTATTCTTGATGGTGGTGGTAATGGTTCGCTTGTTTTTATAGTAGTAATTATGTAAGTAATTATATGGTATTAAAAAATATTCTAATTTGTATTCACATTTCAAAAAAATATGTAAAAATGAAAAGAGAACTTAGATGATAAATTATTTCTTCAGCTGATCTCAAAATTTACTGGTGAATCAAACCACCCCGCATATTCGGATCTTCAGTACTAAAAACAAGTTTTGACAATCCTTTTTGAAATTCTATTAACGTGCCTTTGATTGATAGCTTTCATTCGAGCATCTCTATTTCTTCGAAATCCCTATTTATGGTTTTTGGGAATGATATTTAGAGTCTTCGATAGTGATGTTCGGTGTTTTTAGTAATGCTATTTTTGAGGATATATGGGGTTTTTGGTGGTCTTCATGTTGTTTTGCTTTGATGCTTGTGAGGTGTTTGTGAGATCAGCAAATGTTTGAGATTGATGGTTTGAAATGGAAATATTTGGAGGCATGACAAGTGGGATTTCATCTCTGGAAACATTTCAGTTTGGATTTGCATTCATAACTCGCCTAGCATGGCATTTTTGAAGAAAAAAATGAACCTTTTGACAATTTCAAAAAGTAGTAGTAGTAGTAGTAGTAGGAGTGATCACTCATAATTCCGTATTAATTAAATAAACGTTTCAAAGTTTGGACAACTTTCTCATATGTTTCTTATTATTTGTTAATCTATCTGTTTACCCATCCATCCATCCATCCATCCATCGATCCACCGATGGAGAGAGGAAATAAGAATGATGAATCATGGGGCGACCTCCTTTTTTCCAGGGCTTATCATATTTTATCTTTTTCTATTCAATTTTTGTTATCTCTATTCTTTTTTTTTTTATTCAGCTTCCCTATCCCATCTCCCTCTTCCGCCCTACTTTTCCACCACGCTCCTCCTCACATACATCACCACTGCTATAAATTATGACGTCATTCAAATTATTTTTATCAGTAATTAAGTGGTACCAAATGAGATAATTATAGTTTTTGGTGATTATTGCTCAACAATTTCCGGCGTTATTTTTAATTTTTGGTCGGTTTCTAGGTTAAAAGTAATCAAATCAGCTAATAGACTTTCTTTATTTAATATGGTTTCATATTTTTGTATTGCAGATCTATGTATTTTTTTATTATCGTTCGTTTTATTTTGTCAGGTTATATGGAGTACAAACTCTCTGAATCACTGCTATAATTCCTGAACTTTTGCAATGCTTTTCAAGCTAACCGTTTCCTTTTAAAACTTCACATTTACTTCTGAATTTTTTTTCAAAAAGTTTAAAATAAGTGCAAACGCCTCGTTTAAAAGTGAACTGAGATGGCTACAGATTGTTTTATTGATCACTCCCACCACAAATCTTTTGCAGTTATTTATACTTCTTTTTTGTCTCCTTCGTTGCATGAACAACTTCATGTTATCATAACTATTCAGATTTTGAGCTCCTCAAACAATTGTCAACGATTTTAAACGCTGCACAAACACATCGACAACAATTTAAAAAAATCATAACTGCGCGCGTTTGTGATTGCTTTTAGTCCACTAAATGCCTTTTGAGCCCCAAAAGTGACGTCACAACACTTGTTACAATGATGTGCTTGTCTGGCGTGGGAAGCATCTTTGTTTCACACCATAGAGGTGCAACAAAGTGCATATTGTGGGCAATATTGGCAGGATATTGAAATATGAATAATGAAGCAGAAAAGAATAAAAATCTGACAAATCAATAACATTTTGAAGTGTCCATTAAGGAATCTAGCTGCATCAAAAATGCAGGTGGAGGTCGTAAAAGCTCAAATCAGCCGGTTTGCTGTGCGCAGCTCATGCATTATATTCAATGGCATGAAGATGCTCAGGATGGAGACCATTATATTCTTAAAAGACGAGCTCACACAGTGCTGAGGAAGCAAAACCGGTGAAGTCAAACATCTCGCCTCAATATTCCTCTATTCCCCTCATGCTATGAGGATGGTTGTGGTGGTGATGTGAGGTGGTTGTGTTGGTGGTGTGGGGTGGTTGTGGTGGTGGTGTGGGTGGTGATGTTGGTTTAATGTGGAGATATGTAGGGGAAAATTGTTTAGGAAGAGAAATATGTGATTGGAGTCGAATGCAATTTGTTTGCGCTTACAAATATGTCTTTAATTTGCTGTCACAAGTGGTGATGTGGTGGTGTTGTCACAATTGGTGATGTGGTAGTGGTGTGGTGGTGATGTAATAGTGGTGTGGTGGTGATGTCACAAGTGGTGATGTGGTAGTGGTGTGGTGGTGATGTCACAAGTGGTGATGTGGTAGTGGTGTGGTGGTGATGTCACAAGTGGTGATGTGGTAGTGGTGTGGTGGTGATGTCACAAGTGGTGACAATATGTGCATATGCCTCCTCGAATCTTCGTGCACTTTTAATCTTTTGTTATCATTTTTTCCTTGCATCCATCTCATCCAAGTATCATTCACGACTATAAATTTTTATTTGAAGAATTTTATGAAAACCCATATCGGAGATCTTGCTCGTTCAGGGCATTTTGAAAGTCATTCCAAGGTTGGAAATCAAAAGAAATTTAAAAAGAAATCTACAAAAGATAAAAGAAATAAAACGGGAAAGATACTTGATCTTTGGTTCGGCCACATAAATTTCTCTTTACGGCGACCCTTCACCACGCACGGTGCAACTTGCTCCAATGTTTCCAAGTTTTTTTTTGTTGATTTTAGCCGCCATTGGAGATTTATTGAAATTCTTTGGGTATTTCCTGTTTTGTTTGTTTTTAAATTTGCATCGGTTAGTGTTTATGTTGGGGATTTGTACGAATGAAGTTGAATTAGGACTACGTATCGACTTTCCGAATAAAGGTTTTTTTGTTGAATTTAAATTAATGCCTGAAAATTACTTGAGGAAATGAAAGAATTCTATGAATATATATGTGCTTACTGTAATAATCATTATCAAGCCGTCACAAGCAGTTTAAACAGGCTGTAAAACAACTAGAGGTTTCACATTCACACCATAGCACATCTCTCTCACTACTCCACATTTCATACTACCTTATCTCACCACCACTCTCCACCTCCATCCCACAGCGCCTGATTGAGATGGCCGACAAGAACAACGATGGTAAGATCAGCAAAGAAGAGTTTTTGAATGCAAACGCATCCCTCCTCAACCAGTTGAAATGAACTTTCAACTTTTACCGCGTGTCTTCAATAAATAAATGCGGTTTTTAACTCTTAAAGTTTTCTATCAATTTTCTTCTTTAAATCTCTTGATTTCGCGCGTTTTATGCATTTATGGGGTATATATTAAACATAAGGATCTTGTGTTCGTTACAAAGTAGCAACGCATGCTTTTCTCATTCTTGTTTGCGTTGAAGTTTACTTTTATACACATAGTCATGATCTTCCGTGCCTAAAAGCTAACTTAAACGGGACTAGAGATGGTTGGATATTGATAGGCCAATGATTGTAAAAGTAAAATCGATTATTAGCCACGGGATATAAATATTATAGATCGATAACATCGTTTTTAGTTTAAGTTCACTTTTAGCATGCTTCTACTTTTAAATTGAGACATTTCACACGGTTGATTGATTTTGAAAATATTTGGATTGGTGGTTGGTGAGGGTATATAGTTTGACTACTGTCCCTTCTTTAATAAATCTTATGCGTACTTTCACATTCGTCTGAACATCGGAAAAAAATTTGAAACACAAATATGAAGAGCATGAAGGACCAAATGTTGCGCACCTAGCCAAAGTCGAGCATTTCTGAGATGTATCAAAACAATGCCTCTTGGGGAACTAACACCCCATGCCTTCATGGTTTCATGGAGACTTACACCCCCATGCCCTCGTGGTACCATGGAGACTTATACCCCCATGCCCTCGTGGTACCATGGAGACTTACACCCCCATGCCCTCGTGGTACCATGGAGACTTACACCCCCATTCTCTCGTGGTTCCATGGAGACTAGCTTGCTGTTTATTTTTCTTATTCTTCAAGGCAATTATTATTATTATTATATGAAATCTATCAAGCATTTTGCTGAGAAAATTTTAGTAAGACGGGTCATAACTAATGACCAGTCTTACTAAGTCTGCCTACAGCTCCAGAACTTTCCTCAAGATTCGTGCGGTACCGAGTAATGCCGCCTTTTGCAACTCTCCCATATTTGTATTAATTTCTAATTGGTGGAGAAAGCCTATGAAGTTCTTGCTTATACTTCCAAGGACTCCAATTACAATTGGTACTACATGCACTTTCTTTTGCTGCCATAGTCTGCTAACTTCTCTACGCAGATCCTGATACTTATCAATTTTTTCTTTTTCTTTTTCATTGATTCTGCAGTCTCCAGATACAGCAACATCCACAATCAAGCATTTTTTCTCCTTCTTGTGTAAAACGACAATGTCAGGTCGACGGGCTTCTATCATATTGTCACATTGTATATTGAAGTCCCATAGCAACTTTATGTCATCATTCTCCACAGCACTATCTGGCTCATGTTTGTACTACTTTACATTGCATTTTAATCCATTTTTCTTACACAAGCCCCAATGGAGTCTTCTAGCAACGTTATCGTGACGTCTCTTGTACTCTTTTTGAGCGAGCTTCTCACATTCGCAGATTATGTGTTGAACGGTTTCACCTTTGTTGCCGTACATTCTACACAGTGGGCTATTAGCTGTTTTATCTATATGGAGTTTGAGATAGTTGGTCCTCAAGGCTTGCTCTTGCACCGCACATAAAATTGACTCAGTTTGGATTTTCAAAACGCCTTTTCTCAGCCATCTCCAACTTAACTCATTGTCTACTTTTGTCGATGTATCTCTTAAGAACTGTCCATACATTCTTTTTTCATTCCATTTATTTATTCTCTCATCTTGAATATTTTTCTTCATATCTTTCACTGTGGCAATTACTGGATTTTCAAAATCACCTCTAGCTGCACATAAAAGTCTTTCATCGATTTTTTTGATGTGATCCTTAAGGCCGATTTTGTCCAAGATAACAGTATCTTCAGCATTTGCCAGTCCTCGTCCGCCGACTTTTCTTATTATATATCTACACCACTTCTTGGGTGCAGTCCATTATGCATTGTTAAGAGTTTCCTTGTTTTCCCATCTATTGATTGAAGCTCAGTCTTTGTCCAACTAAGGAAAGGCGCTGAATATCTCAAAACAGGGATGGCCCAAGTATTAATACCCTTAACAATATTCCTTCCATTCAGTTTTGTCTTAACAATCTCCCGCACTCTTCTTTTGTATTCATTGAGGACTTTGATTTTCATTTCTTTTTTCTGTAAATCGTCAGCTTGTAATATACCCAGATACTTGTATCCTTCTCCATCTCTCAATGCTTTCATTACTGTGTCGTCGGGTAGCTTAATTTCATCTGATTTAACTTTTTTCCCTCTTTTCATTACTAACATTGAACACTTCTCGATACTGAATTTCATGCCGATATCTTCACTAAAAACTCTTACTGTCTGTACTAGTGAGTCGAGTTCTTTCTCGGTTTTGGCATACAGTTTGAGCTCATCCATATAGAGTAGATGATTGATCTTTTCCTTATTTGCAAAGCTGTAACAATGTCTTGTAGCTTTCAGTATCTGCGTTAGAGGAATGAGGGCTATGACAAACAAAAAAAGGAGATAATGAGTCTCCTTGGAATATTCATCTCTTTATTTCTACTTCACCCAGATTTTCATTGTTACAGGTCAATTCTACCCGCCAGTTTTTCATTGTGGATTGCAAGAAGGTTATTAGTTTTTTATTCAGCCCAAGTGAATAAAGGCAGTCTATTATCCAGGAGTGGGGCAGCATATCGAACACTTTTTGGTAATCAATCTAGCCCATTGCTAGCTTTTTCTTTCTCGTTTTTACCTCTTTCAGTATCATCTTGTCTATGTATATTTGATCTCCTGTTCTTCTGCTTTTCCTTCTGCATCCTTTTTGTTCTTTTGGGAGAAATGGGTTGTTTTCCAAAAAGACGTAGATCTCATCTGTTAGTAACGCTTTCAATATTTTCCAACATAATGGTAGGCATGTAATTGGCCTATAGTTGCTTGCAAACGTTTCTTTTGATTTATCTTTTTTTATCAAAACCGTTCGGCTTTTTGTCATCCACGCTGGCGTTATTTCTTTGTAGCATTCTGCTAGATATTTTACTAACCATTGATGCATGGACTTGAAGTTTTTTTAGCCAAAACCCTTGAACATCGTCTGGTCCAGGTGCTTTCCAGTTTGGTATTTTCGACAAGACATTTTGTACTTTTCCAGAATTGATAATAAATTCTTCTTGTTTTGGTTTTCCATTCATTGAAGTTTTGAAGTCTTTTAACCACTTGGCATTTTCATAATGTGTTCCATTTTTACTCCATAAGTTTGACCAAAACTCTTTTGCTTCTTTTTTTCCTGGTATCTCACTTGTGACGTGCACATCTTCACTGTTCAAGCGACTATAGAAACCACTTTTGTTGTTCATAAACTGTCTGTTCTGATGGTATTGCTTTATTCGTTGATCATATCTTTTAATTTTCCCACTTTTGGCTTTCGATTTTTGTATTAGCTCCTCTTTTACTCCCAGCAGTTTTGTTTCTTTCGACTTATATTTTCTTTGCAGCGTTTCCAAATTTTTTTTTATTGGCTTATTTTCTTTTATTGCATTCACCCAACTAAGCTCTCTTCTTATATCTTTTATTTGGCCTTCTAGTCGACGTTTCCACCAGGGTTCTTTCTTAATTCCTGTCTTACCAATTTTAACTCCCACCATATCAGTCACTAGAACAGTTCCACAATATATCAGATCATTAGTTTCAGTAATACTTTTCACTTTTATTTTGCCAAGTATATCATCTATTTTCTTCACGGCTGCATATAGTTTTGTTTTATCAATATCTCTTAATGCTGGTAATATTCTTCTATTATTCTTATTTATTTCATTCAACCGGTTTAGAAAAATTTTTTCTTCGTCTTTGGCTTCCATTTCAAAAGAATCTTTTTCAATAAGCACCTCATCACCAAACCTATCAACTCTATTTCTTTCACATCCTATCTCCTCTATAAGCACTGACGATTTATCTTCACAACACAATTTTAACTCTTCAAGTTCTAATTCAGAAAACCATTGGTTTTTTTGGTCAATCAAACTCTGCTGACTTACAGCGAACATGTTCCTTTTCTCCCAGAGATTATGCATTCTCTTCCCGTACCCGAAGCGACTTGGTTCGCTGCAAAAGTAACACTTCATCACAATCCTGTTGTCTGGTACTGTCCATTTTCGTTTCTGTTTCTTAGCAGTAACTGTGTTACGACCGGGCTCATGCTGCTGGGCCATGAAACACCTGCCGGGCGAGAGGCTGTCACCTTTGGTTCGAGTCTCATTGACGCCGTTATTCGTACCTAATTTATTCTGCATTTCACTCTCTTTTGAGGCTAGTTATTTTTAGGTTGAACTACCACCAGTATTTTTATCGTGACACCATCACTAGGGTGATTGCCTACCAAAGCTGAAGAGCACACCCTACCTATATAGTTATTTTCTGAGAACTTTACCCAAAGATCATCTGGGAATAATTTTCTGTCAGAGTTGTCTCTCTTAGCCTTCGCTCCTCACAAGAAGCATACCCGCAAGGCAACGGAAAATATTTGATAGTTATTAATATATTCTTTACAAAAAAAAAAAACCCCTAATTTATAAAATATAATAAAAAATAATTTTACAGTTATAAACTTTTTTGCTTTTCAGCCCAATACTAAACACGACATTTGTATCAAGTCGAGATAAAAGCTTCAAACTGAAATCAGTGAAGTATTAAGTGAAAAATAGCAAATATAATTTGAAGGAAAAACTGAAAACAATGAAAAGATGTAACAGGAGCAGTAATATATATGATATATATAATTATGGAAAAAATAGAAAACTAACTAAAAATGTAAAGAAAAATCAATTCCCTTCATCCAAATAAAAGCGACTTCAAAATCTCTCACAACTTCCTAGGACGAGCCAATAAAAAAGCAGAGAAACCTTTGAATGATCCAAATACTAAAGGGTTATTATATGAGATTGCTAACTTTTAGCAAATTATTTCATTTTGGGTTGATAATCATAAACAAAACAAGAAATAAATAATGCAGATAAAATCTTCCACTTAAAAAAGAAAAAATACATTACATTTAATATAGTTTAACACCTAATTCCAGCTTATTATGGTATGAAAACATTTAATGTATTCAGGTGAATGTGCACAAAAACTTGCTTGTTTACAAACTTTTACAAAACATATCTATTAATAAACAAATATATGGATATATAGATGAATGCATATAAATATATGTTAGTTTTTAATTTCAAATGTTGATACTCTATGTTTATGAAACATGTATTGAACTATATTTAGTTATTATAGCATATATATATATATATATATATATATATATATATATATATATATATATATATATATATATATATATATAAGAACTTATAAATTAATTAGTTTAAACTAAATTTTATTCTGTAAGCACGAATGGGCCATTTTGAACCGAAGCGTTACCAAAGATTATTATTATTATTATTATTATTATTATTATTATTATTATTATTATTATTATTATTATTATTATTATTATTATTATTATCATCATTAGCATTATTATCATCATCATCATCATCATTATTATTATTATTATTATTATGCGAATATTGTTTGAATGATTGGCGAAACAAGAAAGCGATCAATACCTTCATTTTTTTTCAGTTTTAATACAAAAACTAGGACTGTTTTTATTGGTTGAAAAACATAGATAAAGAAATCGAGTTTTTCATTTCTTTGGAAATTCAATTTCAATCTGTATTGATTGATCATAAAGTTCTTATTTCTCGAAAGAGTTTTTCTGGAACAGGTTTCTTAGAATAAAAAAATTATTTTCTTTCAATAATTTAAAATTTAGCACTTTCAAGCTTGTTTCCTTTTTTTTAAAACTTTATGTATGATAGTTGTATCACGCACCAAAATTGTTGTATCACGCACCAACATCGTTGTGTCACGTACCAACATTGTTGTATCACGTACCAACATTGTTGTATCACGTACTAAAGAATTTTACTCTGTTAACCAAAAGCTTGTTACTTTTTTAAACTTGAAGATTCTTTGTTTTTAATCGATACTTTTGAGCCATTTTGTAGAAAATTGTTTTTATATAACTAGTTTAATGTACTGAAAATTATTTGGACAAAACTTTGTTAACGAAAAGCTTCGTATTTAATATTATCACCTGTTTTGTTCAAATAATTTCCAGTATTTATTTTGGCTAAAAAAGATTTCAAATAGTTTAATGTAATTATTTAATTATGATTAACTTTTTGTTTTTGTAATTATTTAAGAGAAGCCATTTTATTTGATGGTTACTTTAAAACTCCAATCAAATTCATGGGAAATTTTGAGTTTGAAAAAAAATCTTAAGTTTCCAGAGAATGTTTAACTTGTGAAATTCTTCGCGTTTCAAACAGTCGCGTTTGTTTTCAAGGATTCTTCAATTTATCGATCAAATGCTCATCACATTGGATTAATGCATCATTTGCAAATTTATTCATAAAACTCAGATTAAATAACTGTTTCATATTTTTTTAGTTTACATTTATATTTAATGGCAGCGATATAGCAGACTGTTTAGCGCTTCATTGGATTTGTGCAGTTACTACCGGTCACGTGAGCCTATTACATATATATCTTTTGTAAAACATTTTAGTTTATGCTGGATAGTTGCTTCTAATATTCCAGCCTTGTAAGTTATGTTAAGCTAATAAAATAATTTAGCTTTTCTTTAAAGAAAACCATTTTTTATTTCTTCTTAGCTACTTTCGGTAGATGACTAATCGGTTGCTCAAACTTTTGTTCTTCGCATTTAATAGCTCAATGCTCCAATGCATTTTTTTCTTTTTTCTGGTTTTTAAACATCAATTTTCAACCAAAAATTAAAGAATCTTCTACTTTTATTAACAAATAAATGGCCCACAAGTTTCGGCATGATTTCTTTGTGATCAAATAAATGCCTTTTTACTTGCGCCAAAAAAATGCTAAGGAATATTCCGTTTTAATTTTTATATTTCTTTGATTAAAAACATCAGTGGGATTGTTTTAAAGCTATTAAAGCTTGAATCTTTCACAGGTACATACGTTTATATTGTACAGAATGAGTATGGTTAAAACAACAAAGTCTGCTAAGGATAAAGGGGGAAAACCACCCCATTTAGTTAATGGAGTTAAAGACAAAAACCAAGTTTGTATAAATTAGAATACATTTCGAAGATATTAGTGGCATAATGACAAAATTAAACAGCCCACAGCAGAACAAATGCGCATAGCCTGGATGGCTGATAGTGACAAGCTAGGAACATATTCTGAAATGGTTGAAAAAATTAAAGAAGTTAGTATATTTCTTCACATCTAAAATAAATAATTAGATGCATTTAAAAAAATGCTTAAAATGCTTGGAAAAGGTGTCAGACTTGACAGGTCGTTCTGTTGATGATGCTTGCACAGCCCTCCATGACTGCAATGGAGATGCCAACCAGGCTGTTGACCTCCTCTTCGAAAAAGATAACTGCCAAGTGTGCATTTGTGCCTCATTTATTAGAGCAATCAATAAAAATATAATTGATGTATTTGTTGATCTAAAATAACAAGGATTCAATAAAACATGACAGGATGAGTGGCATGAAATGAAAAAAAAGAAAAAACCAGTTAACTCTCAGGCACCAGTTGCTTGCGAGGAAGAACAAGAGATTAGAAGCAAACCTGTTGAGAACTGGGATCATCAGAGCACTCCCACAGCTGCAGGGGATGCCCATGCTCCATCAAACAGAGGCAAAAGGGATCGAGGAAAGTTTGCAGGTCGAGGACGGGGCTTTGTCAATGGTGCTTCCAACAGTCGAGAAAGAAACTCATTTGGTTTTGAGTCAAACAGAGGTCGTCGTAAAGGTTTGCTGTTTTAGTTTTCAGTCATTCATGCAATTTTCATGTTCATCAGTGATAAACTGAGTCATTTCATTTGTAGGTGGTTCAAACATTCGCCGACCTGGTGGAAAGTGAGTATTTGATTGTTTGATGATATCATGAACATGAGAGCACGAATGGGAAAGGCACCTAACCACATCACACACAACAGCAAAAACTTCAGGGACAGGGAATGTAATTTCAAGTCATCATCTCAAAATAGTCAGTCACAACCACCCACACAACACATCGATGTTTGGAGCAACAACACACCTGCTCAAAAATCCCATGATGACAGTCTGTATCACTTTGATGATGCTGTGTGTGGTGCTGATGATGCTGTGTGGTGTATGGTGATGTGTGTGTGGTGTATGATTTTTTTGGGATGATGTTTGTGATGCTAGTTGGATGTTTATTCGTTCTCTACAAAGAACTGATCACTTTGCAGGTTTCCATGATGATGCAGATGACTGGGATGGCACGGTCATCATCTTTATTACATACTCATCATACTCTTTTTCTTAATTCTCTTTCAATGTGGAACTCCAACATATAAGATGAACACTGCACACCACAGCTGGAAGAGAGTCTGGTGTTGACAAGGAGTACCACAGTGGTGCAGAGCCAAGCAGATGCATATGGTTCTCAGGTCACTAAATCCTCTCAGTATGAGGTAAGCAACCATCCACCCCACTACACCACTACCTATGAGCCTGCCTCTATCAACTCACATGATGGGTCTGTCATGTTACTTGTGTTTCAGTTGTCCATTGTTATCTCAAAATCAAATTTATTGGATACTAAAGACAACACACATGATTGTAAGTTGGCTCACCAACTTGACAGTGGCAAGGTATACACAGAGCAGCTGAGAAGCAGTCACTACCCTTCCCACTACAACAAGGAGGCCTCTGAGTGCATCAAAAATGCTGTATGTTTTCACTATTAATCTGCCACTCAAGATTGGTCACATGTTTTTATTTGTGCTCATGCTCACAAGTGTTTATTTGCACTTATGAGATTGTATGTTGCATGCATTGTAAGGCCACACATCAGATCGGAGTGAACTCTACTCCAAGTCAGCAGTATGACAAGGGCAAGATGCAGCCCATCCTTCGAGCCAAGGTGCCTCCCCCTTCCAAGGTGTTTGTCAGTATAAAGCTATGTTATGAACCTCATCTTTGGTGGAAGGAAGCATGTTGTGAATTAAAATTAATTTTATACTTTCATCCATGGAACTCCTAGCACACCATTCACCACAGATACCTCAGTCTGCAGTTGAAATGCCAGGTATGACTCCCAACCTCCGACTCGACGTGCAGTTTGGTACTTGGGACTACAGTCATTCAGATGCTGTTGTGTCATCAGCTGAACATGTAGAAAAGTCACAGCCAATCACCTTCCAGCAAGTGCTCGCTCAAAGGTATCTTCAGTGTTTTGTGCTGAATGATGAATTTAAGTTTCATGCCATTTTCCATTGGGGGGGCATTGATATCAACACACTGCAACCAACCAGTCACACAGAATCTGCCAGTCCTGCATTTCAACAACAAGCAGTGGCCAATGAACATCTCACCAACAAGGTATGCTTTTTTTAGTGAATACCATTATATTCTGTGTTTCTTTGATACATAATGTCTTCACATTTGACCCCTCATAGCCTGCTCAGCAACCTCTCAATCTTTTATCCGGCAGCACCACATCGGTGAGCTCTTACCCTTCTTTTCTCACCACCTCCACCAGCCAACTTCCACCTTACAACCAATACAACCTTGCTCGAACATCATCTTCCTACAACAATCACTCAGCCAACAAACCGCCATTTGCATCAGTCAATGATAAATCGGCATCAAATGTATTCAGTAACTCACCCTTATATCATCAATTGGAGCACAACCCACCCCTCTCAAAGGCATCGTATCAACCATCAATTTCATCACCACCCCAGTCATCATCATCATCATCATCTTTCCACCATCAGAACAACTACAAAGTCACCATGGCACACACAGCAAGTAGCAACACCTACTCATCAGAAATGATCTTCCACAACCAAGCAGCCCCTGACCTTTTTCGAAGCACTCAGTTCCATTCTGACCTCGATGGAGATACAGTCAACAAACTGGTGTCTGGTTTCAACAAAGCCAATCTCAAGGACCTTCCAACCACCACTGCTGCCACTCTCTTTGCCACTCAAAACACCACATTATCTTCTTCTCTACCATCATCATCCTCCCCCTCTATCTCCTCATCCCTCATCAACAAATCATCCACTCAACTGCCCACCAAACCTGTCCATCACAGTGGTTTGTCACCTTGTTTTTTTCTCATCTTTTACCTCTTTGTTTTTATAGTAATTAGATTTTTAAGAACTTATGTCTAAAGGATGTTTCATGAACGGTTTGTAGTGATCCTCTTATTTGGTCATCTAGAGCCATATAAGCATTCAAATCACCCACATAGTACATACAACGATAAAAAGCTTAAATTGAATGATGCTCAGCTGCAGCTACAACAGTGACCAACAAGTCGTTGAGTAGTTATCTGGGTGTTGAAGGCAACAACAACGTCAACATCCTCAACCACAACTACATGCACAGCCAGCCACCAGGCTTTCAAATCGCTCCTTTTGTTCGTTACTTTTCTTATGCTGTGTAGCACCTAGAATGCAAAACACATGAGGTATTGATAGGGCATTAAATTACACAACAGGGTTACCACCAAGGCAATATGTCTCAGTACCAGTATGAAGATCTGCCTGTGCAGCATCACAGATTTAATGTTCGTTTGTTGCATTTTTCTTGTTATATTATGATGTCTGGTGTGTACATTAAACATTGGTGACTTTACAGCAACAGCAAGGGGGTCCATATTTCGACATGAGTGGCTTTCAGAATCTCAACTCCAACACTGTGCAACAACAACGAAATGAACAACAACACATTCCCTCAGGCAACCAGGCCTTTTCAGGTATATTGGCCACTTTGGGATTGCCTCAACGTCAATACAATGTTTTGTGACTTGTGCAGCTTCAGAGGGCAAGCTGGTTGGTGGCAGCAGTGGAGGTAGCAGCTTAGAGGCGAGTTCAGCAGCCATAGCAAGTAGCAACAGCAATCTGCAGGCGTCAGCTGGCCAGCACTTTCCAGCTGCTTTCACTGGCTACCCGAGCTTCTACTACAACCAGAATGTCATGTCCTACTATCCTATGGTGCGGGTTGACGGAATGGTAATCCAACCACCTTCATCTTCCATTTTGTTTTGTCACTTTTAGTTGTCATCCTTTAGTCCCTCACTTTAAGTTGATGACTGATGATATAAACAAACATTGACACATGATTTCCCCCACAGGCCCTGCCCATGCCAGCCAACCAGTCAAGTGCACCTACTTCTCAGTTCCAAAAGCAACCATACCCTTTCAACATGGGTACTTACTCATCAATAAATTGTCATTGATGCAACTGACTCAACACTGAAACCTGCAGGAGTGCAATCTCAGGACTTCAAGAGTTTCACATCTCCCTCCTCCTCACACGCTGTCAAGGCAGCATCTTCAGCCAATCAAGGTGCCTACCCTTATATCACCACCTTTCACTCACCAAACCGCAAACCACGCCCTCCACACATTCATTCAGTTCATTCCACCTGTGACCTCATTATATAAGCAGGTGTATCACATGATCCTGCAGGTGGAGGAGCACAGGGTGGAGGTCAGATGTACAGTGCAGCCACCTACATGCACCCACACCACCATCACCTCATGCACAACAACATGGTGAAGCACCCTTCCATCTTTTGAGTTCCATCTTGATTTCCTACTGTATTTCATCATCAATATTATAATGGGCCTGAGGTAGGCAGTTGTCAGTCTTCCTCATTCTAATCCATTTATTTTCGCAATAGTTTCTTGTAAGACTGCTAACCCAGTAAAAAGTCCAACATGAATTTATTTGATTTGAGATCTGTCATTCTCACACCTAAGGGAAGTTGCTCTTACCGTCGTCATTTAAAATCATCTGCTGAGCCAAATGACAACAGTTTCAAAATATGGTTCTGTTAATACCTGCTTCTTGAGGGCTGTTGTGGAGGTTAAAACAGGAAAGCAGTCCATAACCACATAAATCGCATGCAGTTTGATGGCGATATTCAAGACCAATATATAGCTGATATTATTTTAAGTTTTACTAAAAATATAAATCATAGAATGGCAGATATAATTGCTAAATAACAAATTTTATTTAAAATGGACAGGAGTTGCCCTTGGGAGGTAGGAGTGGTGGCAAGTTGCCGGGAAACAAGGCATACAACGCGGCATACTGGGCTGGAAACAACTAGTGGCGAGCTCCGTGCTTGGGGGCTTGGGGGGGGGTTGGAAGAGGTTTTTTGTAGGTGTGTTTGTGTGTGATTAGTTACTGGGACTTTTCATTGACCGTGTATCAAATAAGGCCTATCAGTCTGCATGGAAAGAAGACAATTGATTGGTTCGATATATATTTCTGTAAATTCAACCGTCAACACATGCCGGGCACCTTATCGATGTCGTCGTATTGTCTGGCACTCAGTCAGATCTCTGATGGAGTGACGTCATCGTCTTATGACGGTGACGTCATTGTTAACCCTTTGTCTATTTCCATTATTATTGCATGTTATTATTATTATCATTGTTGTTATTTTTTTGTTTCACAATTGTTGTTCCTATGGTTTTGTACTTGTGTTATTTTCTTTTTTTAGTTTTTTATATTGTCGAAAAGATCATTAATAAAATGGTGAGTTTTTCTTAAAACGCAAAGAAATAAAAGCGGTCGAAAATTTTTAAATTGCGCTGAGTTTCATGGAATGCCAGCGCCTCTGGATGTGCATCTTGATGTTTCTATGGTGACACTGATAAAGCGGTTGTGATACTCCAGTGGTGAGTTTAATGGGGGCTAATTTAGGAGGTATGTGTGTGTGTGACAGTAATAATGTCTTCTGCTCGTAAGGACTAATAGAAAATCTTATGGTAATAATTGCGAGTGTTAAAAGTAAATGGGGATGGATGAGGGTCGTTTGTAAGGAGCTGGTGGGCGTGGCAGGTGTTGAACAATGCTGGTTTGAAGTTCTGTTTATTTTGAAGTTATAAAATAATTAAAATGCTTCAGAATTTGAATCACAAAAAGCAGATTTACAAAATATAACGCTATTTTTCTTTTAAAGACACTTACGGAGGTGAAAGTATTTTTCTGAAAAATAATCGGACTTTGAAGAACGTTTTGTAAATGTAATTAAGTCGAAATCATCAAAAACTGTTGCAGATTAAGCAAGTTGTTTTTGCAGAAAAAGATCAATAAAAGATAAGGGGTGAATAATGCGCTCAATTAATTGAATTCTGATAATTTTTGCCGCTATTTCATAACAGATGCAAGCTTTTATAATGCTTTTTTATCGATCCTTTCGAGCTTTTTGAATCTTCAAAGGATGGGGCAGTAGTGAGTGAAAATAAAATATTTTTGAGATAATTTTTGTGGAAGAAAAACTGAGTTATTGACGAAAGAATGATTTGAAGAATCTGAAAAAGTTATAAAAGGCAATAATAAACGTAAACAACAGATAATTAAAAGAAGTCAAAAACTAAAAATAACTTCTCAAAGTTAAGTCAGTTATTTATTAGAAACAACAAATTTTGCAACAAAATAGAAATTTTTAACTTTTTCGTTCGATTGTTGTCCTAAATGGATGAAATATGACGAGGGGAACGCCTCTTAAACCAATCATAAAAAGAATAAGTCAATATCAATAATAAAAATAATTAATTTATATTGTGAATAAAATCATAATATATTAATGGTAGAATTAGTGATAAAGAGATAAAAAACAAGAAGATACAAAATAAATGAAATAATGAAGGGATAAAAGGGATGAGAAACTGAAGAATGCAAGATGGTGGTGCAAGAAGTGACAATCAAATCACGCTTATTGAAAATGAATGCAGTTGCAAAAATAAAGAAAAAAATGAAAACAATTATATATACAAACATACATTGGTACAAAGAAACAAAAAAGAAAAAACAAACACACAGAAACAAACACACGGACACACAAAGACATAAACGTTATCTGACCAAATATTATATTATTTTTCATTGATCTCTCAAAATTAATTTGCTTTCGATTTTCTGGCACTATACATCGATATTGCTGTTTGGGTCTTTCTTTATGACTCTTGTTGTGCTCTTGTGGAGGTGTGGTGTTATGAGGGTGTGGTGGGAGTGTGGTGTTGTGGAGGTGTGGTGGGGGTGTGGTATTGTGAAAGTGTGGTGGGGGTGTGGTGTGGTGTTGTGGAGGTGTGGTGTTGAGGAGGTGTGGTGTTGTGAGGGTGTGGTATTGTGGAGATGTGGTGTTGTGGAGGTGTGGTGGGGTGTGGTGTTGTGATGTTAGTTTGTTGTCTAATTTTAATATATTTATAAATAGTCAAAAAAAAATTTGCCCACTTTGTTGATTGTATTTCATTTTTTATTATTATATTTTTGTCGGCGTTTTGATTGGTGCTTGATGTTTGTGGTGTTGTTTTTTATTTGGTTCATATAGAAAAATGATATATTCCAAATAAAAGAATGTTTTACTTTGAGGCAATTTCGATGTGGGTGCACTGACTCAAAACCAAAAATGATGAAGCAAAAATAAAATTATTGAAGAATCCTTTGAGCCATTTATCATAATGCGAATAATGAAGAGATAGAAAAGTAGATAGAAAACGAGAATCGAGCCGGAATCAATAGAAAAATAATTCCCGAGAGTAGGAGTAAGAAGGATGGAGAGAACTCGTGAGGGTTCGAACCACTTCCATGTATCTTTAGTGATGTGTGAGCTGTTTATGAGAAGGACAAAACAAAAGAGGTGAACTAAATGAGAATAAGTTATGGATAACAGGATAATTATATAAAATATAATAATATGGAAATATAATAATATGGAAATATAATAATATGGAAATATAATAATATGGAAATATAATAATATGGAAATATAATAATATGGAAATATAATAATATGGAAATATAATAATATGGAAATATAATAATATGGAAATATAATAATATGGAAATATAATAATATGGAAATATAATAATATGGAAATATAATAATATGGAAATATAATAATATGGAAATATAATAATATGGAAATATAATAATATGGAAATATAATAATATGGAAATATAATAATATGGAAATATAATAATATGGAAATATAATAATATGGAAATATAATAATATGGAAATATAATAATATGGAAATATAATAATATGGAAATATAATAATATGGAAATATAATAATATGGAAATATAATAATATGGAAATATAATAATATGGAAATATAATAATATGGAAATATAATAATATGGAAATATAATAATATGGAAATATAATAATATGGAAATATAATAATATGGAAATATAATAATATGGAAATATAATAATATGGAAATATAATAATATGGAAATATAATAATATGGAAATATAATAATATGGAAATATAATAATATGGAAATATAATAATATGGAAATATAATAATATGGAAATATAATAATATGGAAATATAATAATATGGAAATATAATAATATGGAAATATAATAATATGGAAATATAATAATATGGAAATATAATAATATGGAAATATAATAATATGGAAATATAATAATATGGAAATATAATAATATGGAAATATAATAATATGGAAATATAATAATATGGAAATATAATAATATGGAAATATAATAATATGGAAATATAATAATATGGAAATATACTAACAAAAAAGGATGAGTTTTTTAAACAAATGAATATTAGTAAACTTATTATTATTATTATTGTTGTTGTTTTTATTGTTATTATTATTTTTTTCAAAAATGAAACAAGAAATCATAGATGGTATCATCTTAATTGCCTCTGTCTTTCTCTCTCTGCTATTCTATATCTCTCTCTACCTACCTCTCTCCTTCTCTTTTTCTTTCTCTCTGTCTTTTTTTTCACTCTCTTTCTGTCTGTGTTCCTCTTTTTCTCCATGTTTTTCATCTCATCCCAATGTCTCTCATTCTTAGCCTTTCTTTTTTTTTATCTCTTTTTGCTTACACCTATTCATATATCTTCTTGTCTGTTTTTTGTACTTCTGCTTGTGATGCTGTATATTAATTTATGTGTGTTTCTTTGCCTGGATATCTCTGTGTATTTGTTGTTGCGCATCTCTTTTTGAGTGCTCACTGCACCTACTTATCTTCAAATTTTTGTTTCTACTTAATCTGCTTTTGGTGCCATGAAATGTTGCATACAAACAAAAAATTCCTCCGAGCACTTTGATTCTCAAAAATGAGATTTGGTGGCAAAATAAGTTGTCTCAAAAATTTTACCGCTCTTCATCCCACGTTTTATATTTTCCTATTTTCAAAACTTTTGCTCATAAAAATAAAAAGTTTTCACTTTTAACCAATCCACTTTTAAGCAACGGCTGATGGCGGGGTTGCAATTCGAAAATGCACACACACCTTGCTCCTCATCTGCCCTTCACAAATGACGTATGCAATTAATCAAAAGAACATTCTCAATAATTTCTCAAATATTTTCAAATCCGTATCAGAAGAGTGTGGAGGAGGTTTGAGGGGTGGAGAGTGGGAAGAAAGTTGAAGTTTTGGGGGGGAAGCGAGATTTAAAATGAAGTTGAGAATGCTAAAATTTTATGAATCGATATGGAATATAAATAATATAATTTTGAAAGAATAACAACAAAAAAAACAGGCGAAAAAATGCCAATAAAATATGCAAAATAAAGAACAATAAACATAATAAAAATTTAATTTAAAAAAATAAAACCAACAATAAAACCAAAAAGTTTCAACATTAAATCACAACAGATAAGAAAGAAAAATATGGCATCGTTTGATTGGCTGTCCACCACATCACGTGATATCGACCTTCAAATTGATTGGTTCCCTTATTGACGTAACATTTTGAATCATATAACAATCGATTCCAACTGACTTTGAAAAATTTCCTACGTGTGGGTTTGTGTGTGTGTGTGTGTGTGTGTAGGCACGAGGTAAAATGGCTTCCGATAAATTTTTAAGTTTTCACAAGTTTAAAATTGAATTTTGTAATTGAAAAAATTGGTTTAAAATGTTTAAAATAATTAATGTAACAAGTTGATAATAATTTATTTTGAAAAATCACATGTTGGATAAGTACAAAAGTTTAAAATAGTCTCGTATCACACCGAAATAACTTGAAAAATTTTAATTAGTGATATAATTATTTAATGCATAAATGAAACAATAAAAAAGTATTCAAAATTTGGAGAAATCAAGGCTTTTAATGCTAAATTTGGATGTAAAAAAAATTGGCGGTCGAGCGGTTTAAAGTGAAAAGTATTTATTTTAATTGGCTACGGAGAGAAAACTTCAAAATTTCAACGGAAGCCATCAACAAAAAGCCTACATGAAGATTTTAAGAAACTTCGCCTAGCTGATCACTGGCAAGTCAAAATAAGAACACCACACCAGATCCATAGATAAACTGCTCTGCAGTTTAGTGCACCCGCCTTATGGTGGATAAATGCACAAAACGAAGGAAAGGAAGTGTGTGTGTGTGTGTTTGAGTTTGTGTGTGTTTTTTTGCTTATGCAAGTGGGCGAAATTTTCCAAAAACTATTCAAAGAAGCTGTTATGATCAAGAATTGGTTGAAATTGAATCGCTTTTTAAAACATGTCAAAAAAATCGTTTTAAAAATGTATTTAAATAAAAATATAAATAATGAACAACGCCAATGAAATAATGTGAATTGAATAAAAACAGAAGCGAGTGAGGGGAAGGGAGAGAGCGATAAAACTCGGAACTATATAAGCCACCTCATAAGAAACTTCAAACTTAAGTTCCCTTTTAAACAGTGACATTCTCCAATCAGATGGAAAAATTTTTGTAACTTTAAAGATTTGAGAATAAATTTTTTTGCTTCTCTTTTCGGAGTTTGGAATTTTTTTTGAGTTGTTGACCACAGTGATAAGATTCAATCCTTTCTAGCACCTGATGTTGCCATGTTGCTTCCTAACGGAATATTTCAGAGAGAATGTGAGGGTTGGTGAATAAATGGAAACAAAAAATAGTGATAAAAAAAAAAAAATAATAATAATAATAATAATAATAGTAATAATGACGAACAAAATACTAAGGTTTGAACTCTAGCAACAACAAAAACTCAACAGCATTAACAACAAAAGAAACTCAACAGCAACAACAACAAAAGAAACTCAACAGCAACAACAACAAAAGAAACTCAACAGCAACAACAACAACAAAAATATTTTAATATAATAAAATAAACAAAGATATAACGAGAACTAAATTGCTTCAAGTCACCCACTCACATCAAAGATTCATATTATTCAATCTTATTTAACTTTTTAAAATTTCAAAAATTGGAGCGTTCGAAAACAATTTTTTACTTTTCAAAATGGAAATTTGTATTATCTTTGCTTCCTTCTTCCCCATTATCGCTCGTATGTTGCTATTCTTTGTTTTATGAACTTAAATAAATCAAATTATTCAAACTCAAAATTGTTCAAACGAAAAAACAAACAAATCAAGTACCACACACCACATCTTACCACCACACACACCACCACACCACCACACTACAACACTACCACAACACCACACACAACACTCCATCAAACAACCACACACACTGCACACACCACAGCACACACACCACCACACCACACACACCACACCACACCTCACACACACAACCACACTATCACAGACACGTCACAAGACCCTCAAATACGCATGACTGTGGCTCCATCAAAGGTGTTGAAGGAGAGGTTTGAAAATGTGGATCTGCACTGTGACTTTCTTTCACAAGACTTCCAGGTGTTTAGACATCCAGTCTTCTGGTTCAAAAGTCAGGGGAAAGAAAAGGTCAGTGGATTTATGGGGCTTAACTCATATTCTTTTTCAAACTCATGTGTGATGAAGTGTCATTTAGAGATGTGGCCAAGATTTTGGGATTCTCTTCAAGAGAGATGATTCAATATTGGAGCACACAGAACCCTCTGTGCATCAACTTCGGCTTCTTTGTGTTTCCAATTAATTATAGCACCAATAAATATTTAACTTTTACGACCACCATTTTTTGTGATTTTATCAAAAACTATTTATAAATAATAAAATAATATTTTAAAATAATTCCTTTAGTTTCATTTTGTTATTACTGAAGCGCTATATAAACAATTATGCATCCTCTGAAGCTCTCACATCATTACCACATAAACACGCCACATTCCTCACTTCCACACTTTTCCTGCTTAATTATGCAACACAAATTTAAGTCAATTCTGATGTTTTTATGACCTGATATTTACATCTGAATGTATGACGTCATGTATTACGTAACACTCGCATCATACTAACATGTAACGTTGTAAGCCCGTTTAACCATCTCAAGGTCAGATCTCTCACTAACCTTCACTTGTGCCATTTTTAAGCCTCATTTCTTCCTTCAAACTTTCAACCCTCTCCCATACCTCTCTTGATCTCTCTCTCATACTTCTTTTGAACCTCCATCGCCTCCCTCTTTCTTTAGACCCCCTCCCTCTTTCTCTTCCTACCAGACAGACATAAACCACGCTGGCATTATCCAACAACCCTTCCTTAACACAAAGAGGTTCAGCATCAACTTCCTACAAGCTAAACCTACCTACAAAGTCATTCTCTCCATCAAAAGTGGGTGCTTTGGGGGGGTGAAGAGGGTTATATAACATCAAATACACACATAAACATACACATGCACACACAGACCTGCATCATGAGGACAGTGGCAACTACACATGCTACATCAGAGGGGCCAAAACTACCTGGATCACATCCGTCACCCACTCTCTTTACGTCAGAGGTATCTCTTATTATTATTATTATTGTTTCCATTTTCGAAATTATTTCTGACTGTTATTGTGTAGTCATATTGCACGTGGAATGATTCATCACCGCATCTGACTGCGCCAATAGAAGCAGCAGGTATGAAAAGTGGCAACTAATTGGCACATCACTTCAATCATTGTTTGCTTTAAGTGGATCAACCATTTTGTTTGTTTTTAAAGCTTCCACCAACTTTATTTCATTTCGTTTTCATTTCTTCATCAAATTCTTGAGCTTTGACCCTGTAACCTGGATCGAGTGATGCAATCCTTTATCGCTCTGAGACATTTCAAATAAGATTTCAAAATTGACTTTCAATGCAAAAGTTATTAACAAAAATGTTTGAACCATGAATATAACTGATAACATTGATAAGATTAAGATTGAAATAGTTATTGCGATCAGACACAGAAGTAGCAATAGTTTTGGGAGGCAAAAGTAACGATGATGATGAAGATCAGATCAAGAAGATTCTCAAAAGCCAACTCAGATTTCAACAACACAAGAATAACAGTAGAGGTTGGTGAGGTGAAGAGTGGGGTGGTGTGGTGTGATGGGGTTTTTTTAGAGAAAAATGTATTTGGATCCAAATTTTGAATCACAATTTAAAAACTCAAGTGACGATGCAAAATAAAATTTCAAAATGAATGAAAACAAAGTAATTTTGCAAAAAAATATTTGAGAAACAAAGAATTAAAACTTTTGAACGATAATACACAATTTCTATCTGCTAAATTTTCTTTGCTCCATTAATCTTCCCATGATTCTTTTTCATGATTTATTGTTCTTTGTTCTTTTCAATTATCTATTTTTTGACTGTATAATTATTTATCTATGTTATTGTGTTTCATAGGTATGAGTGTTAATATATAAGTTGGATGTGGATAATTTGTCAAACGTTTTATAAATGACAACCTCGATGTTGTTTTGATGATTCACAATCAAAGATAACAAATAAGCTTATGGAAATAAAATTCTAATGAGCGATAAAAAGAAGTAATATGGAGGGGTGTTTAACAAAGCAATTTCTGATCTTTTTTCACAAATATGTGTCGAAATATTGCACCAACGAGCGGGTAACAAAATCAATACCAACAAATCATAAGAAGCCATCATGAGGGACACAAGCACTGGTATGCGAGCAAACAGCTGCATACTGAAGGTACCAGCCATCAATGGATACCTGAAGCAGTTGAGGGTCTTTGAATAAACACCTGGGTGGTACGGAACAAAGGAAGCGATGTGTCTTCATGTGGATGCTCCAATATTCGTCTTCCTTCACTCCTTCTCTTTCCGTTTTTGCTTGTTTTTTTTCTTTTTATTTATTATTATTTTTTGATGAATTTTTTTGAATTATATGTTTATAATAATAATTACAATTATAAAAACAACAATTATTATTTTTATTATTATTATTTCTATTTTTAATTTTATTATTATTATTGATATTGTTGATGGGAGGTGATGACTGCAATCCTCTCCATCATCGTCATCACCTCTTATCTCCATCCCTCGACCTTATTATTATTATTATTTTTATTTTTATTATTATTATTATTTTTATTTTTATTATTATTATTATTTTTATTATTATTATTATTTTTATTTTTATTATTATTATTATTTTTATTATTATTATTATTTTTATTTTTATTATTATTTTTATTTTTATTTTTATTATTATTATTATTTTTATTTTTATTATTATTATTATTTTTATTTTTATTATTATTATTATTTTTATTTTTATTATTATTATTATTTTTATTTTTATTATTATTATTATTTTTATTGTTAATATTTTTTTATAATTTTTTTTGTGTTAATATTTCTGTTTAAAATAAGTTATCCTCAGAATTTGTTTTTCTTAAGCCATCGTTGGCATTTTTATTTATTTATGCTATTATTTATTATTATTATTTATTATTATTATTCATTATTATTTATATTTATTATTATTATTATTATTATTATTATTATTATTATTATTATTATTATTATTATTATTATTATTATTATTATTATTATTATTATTATTATTATTATTATTATTATTATTATTATTATTATTATTTATTATTATTTATTCTTCTTCTTATTATTATTATTATTTATTATTATTTATTCTTCTTCTTATTATTATTATTATTATTATTATTATTAATTATTTATTATTATTATTATTATTATTATTATTATTATCATTATTATTATTATTATTATTAATATTTATTATTAATATTATTATTATTATTATTAATATTTATTATTATTAATATTTATTATTATTAATATTATTATTATTATTATTATTATTATTATTATTATTATTATTATTTATTATTATTATTATTATTATTATTATTTATTGTTATTATTACTATTATTTATTATTATTATTATTATTATTATTATTATTATCATTATTATTATTATTATTATTAATATTTATTATTAATATTATTATTATTATTATTAATATTTATTATTATTAATATTTATTATTATTAATATTATTAATATTATTATTATTATTATTATTATTATTATTATTATTATTATTTATTATTATTATTATTATTATTATTATTTATTGTTATTATTACTATTATTTATTATTATTATTATTATCATTATTATCATTTTTTTTATTATCATTATAATTATTAATGTTGTTGTTCATTTGATAATTTATTATTATTATTGTCACGACCACCACCATTTCGACTTATTTTCCAATTAAAACTACTTCTGTTAGGAAGTCATGTTTTAACAGTTTAAAAAATAATAACAATAATAAAAGTCCTAATGACGATGAAGAATAAGAATAATAGGCAAAATAATTAAAGTAGAAGTGAGATTGAAACTTTTTTTGAGGAGGAGGAAGAGAAGGAGGAGGAGGAGAAGGAGGAGGAGAAGGAGGAGGATGATGAAGAGAAAAAAAAGGAAACACAAAGCACACGTTTCATTTTTTTCCATGTTTCAAAACAAATGGCTAATTTGATGTGATCAAATTGACATTAATAATTTTGAACCGATAATTTCTTTGTTCTCTAGTTTTCACAATCTTTTCATATCGATCCTCAAAATGGAAATATTTTTGGAAATTGTTTCCTCCTACAGAGTTCCAAAAAAATAAATTTTTTCATAAATTTTTGAAAAACTGCTTCTTCTCCCCCATCTCACAACACCACAAACAATTGCTTACCATTCTTCTCCCCCATCTCTCAAATCTTACCACAACACTTTTCCCTCCACACCTTTTCCACATTCACCTAACCCAACATCCCACGCTTTCCCATTCTTCACATTCCACTCCTCTTTCTTCCAGCTCCTACAGAGATCACCACAGTAGAGCACAGACCCACCTCAATATCATGCATCTCTGAAGGGGGATACCCTCCACCTGACCTCTCTATCACCTTCAATGGTAATGATCTGTCTTCCATTATGCAGACTCATCTTCAAGTGGTCAAAGTAGGCAGTAAGGTGGGTGGGTGGTAGGTGAGTGGGTGGTAGGTGAGTGGGTGGTAGGTGAGTGGGTGGTAGGTGAGTGGGTGGTAGGTGAGTGGGTGGTAGGTGAGTGGGTGGTAGGTGAGTGGGTGGTTAAATTAATTTTAAATTCTATTTTTTGAAATTTTAAATAAAAATTAAAAACAGTGTTATGTTTTAATTCAGGGTTTGAAACGTGTGTCCGCCATTACGAAAAAATGGAGTAACAGCTTGATGTTCAAAGCGGAGAATGATCAACAAGTGATGACGTGTCGAGCATCTGTTTCCGGTCTAATTACAAACGCTACGTCGGAGTCTATTATAAGTGTCTTTTGTTGGTTTCAAAGTGATTTATCTTTTGAAGTTTACTTTATTTCGAAATTATTTTTTGTTTTTTAAAGCTTCCCCAAATATTAATATTCTTGTAAATTTGCTCAAACGCTTCATTTTGAATAATCTCATAAGTTGAGATAAATTTATTTTGAAAATAATTATCTAAAAAACCTTCAAACTATGATGAGTTTCAAAAAGATGGTGGGAAGGTGGGTGGAAGGGGATGGGGGTCATGTCTGAAGCACACCACTACGTTGATTTTGTGGTCTTTTAATGACTCTGTAATGGCTGTCGACTCACTCACTGCCAATTTTTTAACCATTCTTTTCTAATTATTTTTTTTCCTCTGAATTATTTGGTATTTTGTTTTTGAAAATCAGTTTGCTTTTTAATCAGAAAATCAAAGCCAACCCCATCACACAACCCCTCACCAACACGCTTCCTCAAATCACTGCGGAAATCTTAATCTAACTGATATCATTCCTCCACCCTACACACCTGTCCACTTTCAACACTGCCACACTTTCACCACTACACCCTCCCCACCACCAACACACCCTCTCCACCACCACACCCTTACCACCTCATCACTACATCACCACCACACCTTCATCACCACATCACCACACAGACAGCCCCAAAATTGAATGTTTTGATTCCTGGTCGTTGATTGGAGAGAGGAATGTGAAGCTACGTTGTGTAATCAGAGCGAGGCCTAGTTTGCTGTCCCTCTATTGGTCGGTCGACCGGAAAGGGACTGCTATCTCTCAAGGAAGCTCGCAAAATGAATTCTGGATTCTTGTTACGGTGGGTGTGTGGTGTGGTGTAAAGAAATGGGCCTGGTGGGAAGAAATGAGTGGTGGGATGAGTGGTGGGAAGAGTGGTGGGATGTGTGGTGGGATGTGTGGTTGGATGTGTGGTTGGATGTGTGGTTGGATGTGTGGTTGGATGTGTGGTTGGATGTGTGGTTGGATGTGTGGTTGGATGTGTGGTTGGATGTGTGGTTGGATGTGTGGTTGGATGTGTGGTTGGATGTGTGGTGGGATGTGTGGTTGGATGTGTGGTTGGATGTGATGAGGTTTTTGAAATGTAAAAAAAAATTCAAAAGTTTTTTAAAAAATTCTTAAAAATTAGAAAAAAACGAAATAAAATGAATAAAAATAGAAGAAACCTGGAATCAATAAAAAAGATCCTCTTAATTGAAGCATTGACGAAGGCAAGGGAACTAATCCTCTCTATTGAGGGGTCGAATCAGCGCTGATCCCTCTCTCATTCACATCCACTTTCGTGTGCTTTATTATCGTTCACCAGAGAACTTGGTTTGAATGGCTGGTTTCAAAAGTTTTTGAATCCATTTTTGTTATTTTATTGCATTTTTCGTGAATTTAAATTTTCTTTTTTTTGTTTTTTTTATTTATTTGTGATAACGACACAAGTTCAATAAGGAGATTAAAGTGAGGGACAAGGTATGAGGGATTAAGTTCTGCATTACAACAAATAAAGCTCACCTTGAAACACACAACATTCATACGAGTGCAATCTACTTTTGAAATGTCATCAAGTCATTTATAATAAACAGAATAATGCAATAACAATCTAAATATTAAAAAATAAATTCAAAAAAGCGTAGAAGAATTGTTTGGTAATGACTGAGATTACTCAAATTTCACAGGCAGTGACTTCATTTAAGCGACCAAAGAATAAAAATTCTTAATTATTAATGTTTAACATCACTCACCGCCTCATTCTATTAACAGTTCTCAAACTTCAACCATTTTGCATTATTTAATTGATTAGTTTAAAAAATATCAAAAAAGATTTATTAATGAATGAAAAGATAAATTCTATTCAAAAATATTTTCAAACTATTTTTAAAGGACACCACACCACCGCGCCACTACACCACACCAACACACCACCGCGCCACTACACCACACCAACACACCACCGCGCCACTACACCACACCAACACACCACCGCGCCACTACACCACACCAACACACCACCGCGCCACTACACCACACCAACACACCACCGCGCCACTACACCACACCAACACACCACCGCGCCACTACACCACACCAACACACCACCGCGCCACTACACCACACCAACACACCACCGCGCCACTACACCACACCAACACACCACCGCGCCACTACACCACACCAACACACCACCGCGCCACTACACCACACCAACACACCACCGCGCCACTACACCACACCAACACACCACCGCGCCACTACACCACACCAACACACCACCGCGCCACTACACCACACCAACACAACACCGTGCCACTACACCACACCAACACACCACCGCGCCACTACACCACATCAACACACCACCGCGCCACTACACCACACCAACACACCACCGTGCCACTACACCACACCAACACACCACCGCGCCACTACACCACACCAACACACCACCGCGCCACTACACCACACCAACACACCACCGCGCCACTACACCACACCAACACACCACCGCGCCACTACACCACACCAACACACCACCGCGCCACTACACCACACCAACACAACACCGTGCCACTACACCACACCAACACACCACCGCGCCACTACACCACATCAACACACCACCGCGCCACTACACCACACCAACACACCACCGTGCCACTACACCACACCAACACACCACCGCGCCACTACACCACACCAACACACCACCGCGCCACTACACCACACCAACACAACACCGTGCCACTACACCACACCAACACACCACCGCGCCACTACACCACATCAACACACCACCGCGCCACTACACCACACCAACACACCACCGTGCCACTACACCACACCAACACACCACCGCGCCACTACACCACACCAACACACCACCGCGCCACTACACCACACCAACACACCACCGCGCCACTACACCACACCAACACACCACCGCGCCACTACACCACACCAACACAACACCGTGCCACTACACCACACCAACACACCACCGCGCCACTACACCACATCAACACACCACCGCGCCACTACACCACACCAACACACCACCGTGCCACTACACCACACCAACACACCACCGCGCCACTGCACCACGCCATCTTCAACTTTCCAGAACTTGGATGACAGGACGACAGAAACGAAGCTGTTCATAAGAAGGGCATTGAGACACAGATTCAAGAGTTATGTTGTTCATGCCGAAAATGAAATCTCATCTTCTTCTCAGACTGCCACTCTCAAGAGAAGTTGGAGGGGATCAGGGGTGGTTTGTGGGGGTTAGGGGTGTTTGAGAAGGGAAGTTTGTGTAAGAAACATACTGTCTCACAAAAGTTGAGGTTTATATAATCATTTCAGCAAATTTGGCGCAGCACTTAATCAAACACACACCATCACATTCCACAACTTGACATTTGACCTTTGACTCTGTCAGAAGAAAGTCTGCTGTTGGAGCAAGAGTGGCAAAAACATCGAAAGTTTCACAAAATGGAAGGAGGGAGAGTGGAGGAAGGTGAAGGAAGGGATGGAAACATGGTCTCCAACATGGCCAGCCAAAACGTCGCTAGCTCCTCTCTTGTTTCCTTCCAGGTCTCGAAGGAGCATCGAAACAGTTGTTGTTGTTGTTTTTATTATTATTATTTTCTCGTTTTGTTTTCTTTGAAAATCAATTTCGGATTTGTAATTTAAAATTTGAATTAAAAACTCGTCGGTGAGTAAGTTGTCTGTGAAACTCGTGAGAATTAATTCATTTTAATATGTATAAACTGGTTTCATTTATTTAAATTTCAATGTTTTGAAGCAAAAGTGAAGAAATGAAAAATGTGAAAAATATTCAAATGAAATAATAAAAAAAAAAAAAGAAAATAAAAAAAAAAGAGAAAATAAAAAAAAAGAGAAAATAAAAAGTAAGGAAACGAAGAGACAAATGAAGCGCGTTTTGTAAAAGACTTAATTGAAGGAAAAGGGGCGCATGCCAAAAATGAAACTTTAAAAATATATAACTTTAAAAAATTCAATCAAAAATGAAAATATTTTGCATAGTTGATTGAGAAGACAGGGCTACTGCACTTCTTTACGTGGGCCACAGTGGTTTACAGTGGTCCACAGTGGTTCACAGTGGTCCACAGTGGTTCACAGTGGTCCACAGTGGTTCACAGTGGTCCACAGTGGTTCACAGTGGTCCACAGTGGTTCACAGTGGTTCACAGTGGTTCACAGTGGTCCACAGTGGTCCACAATGGTTGAATCAAGGTCAATTAATTTGGCTGACGTTTTGATGTTTGAGATGCTTTTGTACATTGTGGAAATAATAATGAAAATAGTGAATCTGTTCAAGAAACAATACAATTGCTTGGAGAATGTTTGAAAATATAACTAATGAAATATAATAATAAGAAGAATAATAAGAAGAATAATAATAATAAGAAGAATAATAAGAAGAATAATAAAACTGTTTCATCTGTAATCCATCTGCTTCCGAACCTCCAAAGTTTATCCCAAATGATAAAAACTGTTATTATTCTCATTATTTTTATCGTCAGTATAATTATTATTTTTTTTTTATTATTTATATTTTTATTATTATTATTCTTATTCTCATTATTATTATTACTATTAACATTATTCAGTTCAAATATTCAGATACGAATACTTGAACGAACAATGCAAGGACAAAAAGTTAAAAATGCTGCGTCAAACATTGAAAATTCTTCAAAGCAACCATCCATCATGCCGGCCATCACATGCATTTAATCTCCGCTCGATGCAATAATTATGAACTCATAATCGAAATCCATAATTTGATAAGCGTTATTCACTTTTAAAAGGTTTCAAAATCATTCCGTCTTACTCGCTTCTTCAGTGTTTAACGCTACATAAATGCGAGTTATGGTCCAACAAATATCTTCTGTTGGATGCGGAACTTTAAAAATAAAATGAAGAGCTATAAAATTTGTTCTTCCTCCATCCACACCCCCTCTTCATCCACCCTCCTTCCATCTTTATCCCTTCCTCATCCACCCTCCTTCCATCCACACCCCTTCTTTATTCACCCTCTTTCCATCCTCTCTCCTCTTCTCACTTGTTTGAAAAAAGAGTGGTAGAGGGCGTCTGAGAGAGGCAGTCTGTGACAGGGTTCATATTCGAGAAGTTTCTCTATCAAGTCGAACAAGTGGCGATCACTGTCACTGTCTCCTGTCATGTAGCGCTGTGTGTGTGTGTGTGTGTGTGTGTGTGTGTGTGTGTGTGTGTGTGTGTGTGTGTGTGTGTGTGTGTGTGTGTGTGTGTGTGTGTGCATTTAAACTTTAAATTTCTAAAAAATATTTGAGTAAAAGTAATAAAATCAAATAGTATACAATGAAGCATTAAAGTTAAGCTAATCACACACAGAAACCAACATAGAAACACACAAACGCACAAACTAACGTAAAGAGGCCGACAAGTCTCTCTGACATACTTTCCCGCCAAACTGTGGTAGTCCCACTCAAGTCTGCCATGCCAGAAGTACTCCGTTCTGTGGGGTGGTGGGGTTGAGTAGAGGGTGATGGGGAAAGTAGGTGTTGAGCATGGGATGGTGGGGAAAGAGAAAAAAGTTAGTCGGAGGGAACGACAAAATTTCATATTTTATTACGTTATTGAGACAAATAAAAAGTGTTAATGAACTTTTTGAAATCTTAAATTTACAAAGACACACAATGATGAAACACTACAACATCACAAGCCTTGCCCACTTTGTTTTTTTGGTCATTCGGTAGGGCAAAGTCCCTAGAATTCTTTCCATCATCGCCAGGTGCTCCTTGTCTTCGTGCGTCTGTGATTTTGTGGCAACATAAAATTATGGTGATATTTGCCACAATATACTGTGACAACAACATTTCAATACACTCTTCCCCACCACACTCCGCCACAGCACACCTTTCCACTACGTACCCACCTGAAACATAGTATACCCTGTATACAATTCAAAGAGGATGCATCCAATGCTCCAAATGTCACAGGGCTCGTACCATCCGAGGTCTGAATATCAGTTTCAACAGTGCCATTACAATAATTGGTGTTGATAGATTTGTAGGTTGGATAATTATTGAGAGGGACCTAATTAGTTATCTAGTTCAATAAAACAGCTAGCGCAAAAACTACCCAACAAAAGCTAACAGCAGCATATCTACCTAAAAGGACTTCAGGGGCTCTGTAATGGCGGGTAGAAATGACTTGAGAGTGATGCTCATGGTTGAAGGTGGCTGAGCCAAAGTCGATCAGTCTGATCTCCGAGGATATCACTCGCTTGTAATCAACAATCTGCGGTTGTTTGTGGGAGGGGCCATGAGATCATTGTCCATTAATATTAGCAAAGTTTAAATTGACCCGCCACCAATGACAAAACTTGTCAAAACTTCACAACTTGCCCTCTAACCTTCTTCCTCTTGGTAATTTTTAGAGGAGAAGGAATGACGTCATAATCTGAGCATACGAACAAAATGTTTTCAGGTTTGAGGTCAGTGTGGGTAAGTTTCATGTCGTGGAGGACTGCGGTGATTGAGCAGTGTTTAAACTATTGCATGCCACTTTGTTTATGCAGTGTTGGTGGTAAATAATTTATACAACTTTGTACTTATAAACATACATCCCTGTACACCATCATACATCATAAAATTTTACACTACTCAATAAAACACCATTTTTCCAACCACCTTCAAACCTTTCAACAAACACTACAACCCTTCCAACAACCACCCCTTTCCAACCACCACTCTTCCAACAACTACCCTCTTTTGACCACCATCACTCCTCCAACATACACTTGGTAGCAAGACACAGCTGGAAAGAAATGTGTTTGATTTGGTCCATGGGGTAGGGGTGGTAGTTGTTGTCTTTCTGATGGTTTGAGGGGGTTCTTTTATAGATATTTGGATTTCATAAGCATTTAGGTTCAAATGAACTTATTTATTGAATAACATCACTAATACACCCATCAATTCATCCATCCAATTTTTTGTTTATCCATTTATAATCCTATCAACCCGTCCATCCATCCATCTACTCATCCACTCACTCACCACCCACTCATCCCTTTCCAGAATCCTACCAGGAAGTCATAGACAGACATGCCCATCATCTCAAAAGATATGCACATGTGACCACCATACATGAAACTGTCCTTCATCAAGATACATAAGCTGTAGAGGTGGAAGTGAGGGATGAGAGAAATAGGTAGGATGGTGAGAGACTTTATTTGGAGGTGAAGAGAAGGTTGGGTGATGAAGAGGAAGATTGTAGTGGTGAAAAAAGAAGACTGAAGAAGCTTTTTATGTAAATTTTCTGTACATTTATAAGATTTAATGAAAATACCAGTTTCAACTTTATGAACCAAATTGCTATCAAATTGTGCAATAGAAACTTCAAATTGTTAACAAAACCTTCAAGAAACATCATTTTAGCCTAACTTTTTCCCCATGGGGTCTTTTTGCCGGATCTTTTCCAGGGCATTCACCTCCAACTTGGTTGACTCTCTGTACCTCTCTATGTTTTTAATTATCTTCAACGCCACTCTCACTTTTTCTCTGCAATGAAAACGTTTGTTATAGTGGAAGGAGGTGAGGGAGGAAGTGTGAAGTGAGCTTATACTGGTCAATACAAGTGTGTGTGTGTGTGGAGAAATTAATGTGTGAGAGTGGAATGCTTGAGAAGAACGCATGACACTGTAACTGTTTCAAATAGGAAATGATGAAAAAATGCTAGATTGCATGTTTGAAGGTTCGCATATCTAAAAGTTTATCATCAAAACAACACAATCTCCACTCACTGGAGGTCCAAACACTCAGCCACCTTGCCAAAAGTACCTTCTCCTACTGTTCTCAGTATCTGGTCTGGTGTGTGTGGGTTTGAGGGTTGGAGTCATGAGAATGAGATTTTGTGAAGTTGAATTTGAACGGAACATCCATAGGAACGTGTTAAATATGAGAAGATGGCATATGGAGACATAAAAAGAATGAAACATCAAGACATACATCGGGCCTCAAGCACACTTCCCTCCTTGTAGATCAGGTGTCCTTGACTATCTTGTTCTATGCGCACCTTTCTTGGAGCCGCTGTGATGTGGTGTGGTGTGGTAGGGTAGGTTGGTGTGGTAGGGTAGGATAGAGTGGTGGTAAGTTTGAACTTTTATTTATAAAATTAGAACTAAAAAGTTATTATTTTGTTTGCAAAACTTAAAAAAAAAACTTTGAATTGTTTCAAAATTAAAAAAACCCCAACCCACTTTTATCAGTTTTGTCTGAAGTTTTCTCTTCTTCGTTTTGCTCAGCTAATTTTTGAGCCAATTTATCCTTGAATTTGACATATTTCGGAGTTTCAGTGACAGATGACGCTGTATGTTTGGACGAAAATCCATTGGAGTTGGTCGAAAGGGGGTTGTTGGAGGTTGAGGTGGTGGTGAAGGGTTTGGTGAGAGAAGAGGGTATGTAGGTTTTCAAAGATTTAGAATCCATAGACTTGCCAAACGATTCTGAGCTCTGAAGATAGTCAAAGAGAAGGCTTTTAGTAGAGATTCCTTCATTTCCTTTGTGCAATGACGTAATTTCTGACACGTCATCTATTTTTTCTTTCACACCACAAGCTGTTGACCCTCCTTTCTGCTTTTGTTTGTTGCCATCATTTTTGTTTTGTATGGTTGCATCCTGTTTCGTCTCCACTGGAGGTTTGTAAGCGGTTCTGAAGGTCAACCTTGAGGGCTGAGGTGATGGCGTTTTGGTCTTTGTTTCTGCAGAGATTTTATCACAGTCTTTTGAAAGAGTTGGTGGTTTGGTTGAAGACGACGACAATGACGACGATGATGATGATGATGATGATGACTGGCTTCGAGTTTGAACAATATTAACACTTTCTTCCGCTATTTGAGATGTTTTTTCAGCTGGAAAAGAAACATCTGATTGAGAGAACTCTGTTTCTCCGTCGGTATCTCTTTGCACAAGTGGTGAAGGAGAGTGGTGGCATGGAGTGGAGTGAGATGGAGGATCAGTAGGTTCTGAAGCATCAGTCAAATCTGTAGTGTTTTCTGAAGCCACTGAACTTTCATGGTGTGAAGAACTATCAAGAGAAATCCTTGAGGTTTCAACTGCCACTTTTTCTGATGTGGCATCTTCTGCGTTGGTATCTTTATCAGCTTCCAACAAAGAGTTGTTTGTTTCTTGTTCGCTTGAGTCATCCTTGGAAAAAACTTTTTGGTTTGTTATTGGAAATTCGTTTTCTTGAGAAAACTCTCTTTCTGGAGATTGAGAACTTGAAGAAGATGGAGACGAAGAAGACGAAGAGGAGGATGGTGATGATGTTTTTTTGATGTGATTATCTGTTTGAAATTGTTGTTTTCCATTATCTGCAGATGAATCACGCAGCTTCGCACATCTCTTGTCGGCATCTTGTTTTTTAGACGCGGAATTATGTGCGCTATCGGTGTAATTCATCGAATCATCAGAAGTTGAAAACTGGTTTTTGAGATTCTCATCATTGCTCACAATTCTCTGAATATCATCTGTTGTTTGTGATGAACTTTTTGAATTTTTGCTTGAGTCGTTCCGAGGTTGAAAGGAATTTTGATGTGTTCTATTTATAACTTTGTTGTTTGCTTCATCATTTATGCCTTCTCGTTCTATGGTTAGTGATGAAGATGAAGACGATGGAGAAGATGAAGAAGAAGAAGATGATAATGATCTTGTACTGTTGCGTTGTTCTGAACCTTCTTTTGAGTTTGTTTGTGTGGTTGTGTGATCTTGCGCCTCACAGTCTTCTTCAGAAATGTTATCACATGTGTTTGGTGCATTTTGAATAAAGCATTCAGGGTCATTGGTTGGGGTGAGCTCACATGAGTCCTCAAACACATCGTCTGAACTGAAACTGCTGCTCATGATGCTGAATGCTTTTTTATCTGCACCCCTCTTGCAACCACTGTGACTGGGTACGCTCTCTTTGCAATGTTCCAGTTCAAGAGAACCTCTCTCACTTTCTTCATCACTTTCTGATATTTTGGCTTGTGGTCTGTTGATTGGGAACGTCAAAGAGCTTGGTGGTGTGTTTTGAGATTTGAATGTCACATTGTTTTGAGGTGAAATAGGAAGATAACTTTTGCTGTCATCAACTTCTCTTTGGTTGGCATCGTGGGTGCTAATATGTTTAGTGATGTCGTTTGTACCTTCTAACACGTTTATCTCATGCAGTTCTTGCAAATCTCCACTTTTTAACAGTTCATTGCTTTTGTTTTTAAAAATAATTCTAACATTTTTTTGGTCTTCTTCTTTTGAATCTCTTTCTTCTCCCTCAGAAGAACTCAGCCATTCATCAGAAGTTGACATGGGACCTGTTTTATGAAATGTGTTTTGTTGAGTTGAGTTCAATGTTGGTGAGTATGGTTGTGTTGTTGTTGTTGTTGATGTTGTTTGTGTCTTTGTTTTTGTTGTACCCTTCAACGTTGTATCAAAATCCGTAGTATAAAAATCATTTGTATCTTTTGTATCATTTGTATTCTGATTATCAACATCTCCAAATGCTTCTATATCATTTGGCTGTGTTGGGGGAGACTTTGGTGAAAATGGTGGAAAAGATGTTGGCGAGTATGTTGTTGGTGTGAACTGTAGTGATGGTGAAGTTGGTGTGTTTGGAGTTTTTGATGTAGTTGAAGGTGTTGATGTGGTTGAAGGTGTTGATGTGGTTGGAGGTGTTGATGTGGTTGAAGTTGTTGATGTGGTTGGAGGTGTTGGTTGTAAGACTAATGATGGTAGGGATGGTGGTGGTGTTGCTGATAGTGGTGGTGTTGATGATAGTGGTAGAAGAGATTTTGGTGGTGTTGATGTTGGTGGTGTTGATGTTGGTGGTGTTGATGTTGGTGGTGTTGAGGTTGATAGCAGTGAAGATAGGAGGGATGATGAATATGTTTCAACATCTGATAAGCCAGATTCAAAAGTAGCAACAGTTGCCTGAAGAGGTTCCAAGGGAGTTGCAGACGAACATTCAGAAAGACAAGGATTAAAGGAATTAAAATTGGGTGGAAAAGTGACGTTAAAATGGGGAGGAAGTCCTATTGAGCCATCAGAGATTTTGTGGAAGCAAAAGTCTTTCATTGTTGGTGGAGGGTCTTTTAGAGGCTCTGTGGTCTGTTTGGTGGAGTTTGAACTCAGTGGGTCTGTGTTCTCCGAGGCTGAAACAGGGAGGATGAATTCAGGAACAAGGATGGTCTTCTGCTCTGTGATTTCAAAAGGAGGTGGTTGAAGAGGGTTGTTTGAAAATTGGTTTAGAGGAAAGGAAGGAAGGTCAGTGTGGGTGGAAACAAGAAGTGGATTGGATGGGTGAAGGAAAAACTGGCAGGTGGTTGGTTGTGAGGTTGTTGTGGCTGGAGAAAAAGAAGAAGAGGGGGTCTTGGAAGTGATGAGTGTGATTTTGGGACCAGATATGACTGTGAGGGACGGGGTATGAGTGTGAGCCTTGATCGAAAAGGTTTTAATTTCTGTAGAGATGGTGGTTTCCAAAAAAGTGGCTTCCGCAGATACAGACATAACTCAATTCAAACTTTTTTCTTATACCTTATAGAATTCAAACTCTTGAAAAGCTAGTCTGAGATTTTGATGCAAGTTTTGAGTCGCTTCACAAATCGAAAATTTTTTCAAAACAAAAACGAAAGCAAAACAACATTAAATTCCTAAACTCTCCAGAAAAAATCCCAAAAGTCTGCAAAGTAACAAGCTAATTGCACACTGGAAGTTCAAAATAATGTTTTTATCTCATTCCAACCTGGTTTTGCACCAGTCTTTATCGCATTCCCTAATATTCAGCTGGTAAATATTACTTGCAATCCACGTATATTTGTAACATATATGTTGATTTGTTAGTTCCATCTTCATGCATTGTGTATCAATACAATCAGGCTCTGGATTTATATACTAGCGAGCAAGATAAAATGCAATCTTGTGCATGTGTGCATGTGTGTACAACGCACGTGTGAAGCTGATAAAAAGTTCAGAGGTACCATTGTTGTTGTTATTGTTATAATTATTGTTATTTTTATTATTGTTTTTTGTTATCGATGTTTTTCTTTGATTATTTTCTTATTATCTTTTCTATTACTTATTGTTATTTATGTTTTCATAATAATTGTTTTGATTAATGTTTTTGTTTTTCAATGTTTATGTTATTTGAGTCAATTTTTTGAATCAACTTTTCCCCATAATACTCATTGAAGCATTTAAAGTCCTTTGCAGTTCACCACTACAAATTGTTAATAACATCCACTAACACCATATAAAACGCCATAACAAAACATTCTACCCTACAACATCACACCACAACACACCACACTACTCCCCACAATACCACATCTCACCACAACACACCACACCACTCCCAACAATACCACACCACACCCCACCACACAACACCGCACAACACCACACAACAAAACACCCCATCACACCACATAAAAGAGTCCAAATAACACAGCGACTCACGTCAGCCATCAACAGGGGCACTTCATCTTGATTCAAAGCTTTCAATTTTAATTCTTTTCAAAATTATTTATCCCTTGATACAAAGAACAAGGTGTTTGTTGGAGGTATTTGTTGACTTCTTCTACAACAATAGTTGAGCTTTGTTTGGTGTAACAACTACAACTATGTTGCTGAAACATCATCAACATCAACCTAAACATCAACATTGTTGAAACCAACAACAGCTATTCAACAAAAGTTTATTACTATAAAATGAAAACGGAACAAAAACAAAAAGTGAAAACTGCATTGTTTCACGGCTCAACAATAACATAATAATAATAATAATAATAATAATAATAATAATAATAATAATAATAATAATAATAATAATAATAATAATAAAATGCAAAAGATTCTTGCAAGAAGAATTTTTAGCCAATTACTACTACTACTACTACTACTACTACTACTACTACTACTACTACTACTACTACTACTACTACTACTACTACTACTACTACTACTACTACTACTACTACTACTACTACCACAAAAAACTCAGCAACTTACTGCCTGTTGCAACCCAACACTCCTCCCCATCATGGTTTTGTTTTTATCATTTGTTTATATCTCATATTAATTTATCGGTATTATTCATTTGTTAATTATTATTTTTTTTTAATTATACCTATTTTTATTTATTCTGTTTCTTTGATATTGATTCTTTGATTGGCCTATCAAAAAGTTATTCTTTGCTCCACTTCTCGCAGACTGTCATGCACTTCAAAAGTAACACTCTCTCACTCTCACTTCCAGCTATTTTTTTTTCCATTTTACACCACATCTTCAAACTCATTCTCCAATTTGTTTCCCAGGTGAACCTACAGCTAAGTGCGGTGTTATTCGCTCTAACAGCTAACATATTTGAGCGATAATTCAAACAAAAACATGAGATTATTTTTTAAGCTGTTTATGTTTTGTTTGAATTCTCCTCACCACCACAACCAGCTACTACCCCAATTGGGCACAAACCAATCTTATATTGGGTTTCTATTTTTTTTCATAATTGCGTTTTTATTGGTAGAAAAATTATCACAAAAAAAAAAATTAGACGATAATGGGAAAAATCACAAAAATAATAAGTTCAGACACTAAGCAGGTGATGAGGGAGTGGGTGGATGGATGAGAAGGAGTGGGTGGATGGATGAGAAGGAGTAGGTGGGTGGGTGGGTGAGAAAAAGTAGATGGGTGGGTAGATGAGAAGGAGTAGAGGGGTGGATGGGTGGGTGGATGAAAAGGAGTAGAGGGGTAGATGGGTGGGTGGATGAGAAGGAGTAGATGGGTGGGTGAATGTGTGATGAAACGAATTGGAAAGAAAAAAAAACCAAACGCACGGATGGATGTGTAATACAAGGTTGCAAGTTTAAAAATGAAAAATATCTCAAGAATGATGATTTAAAAGTTGATGGATGGATGGATGTATGAAAAGATGAAGAGGTTAACAGATAAATGGATGAAGTGCAACTGATTCCAAGCAAATCTTGTTAAACCTCACCTGGTCTCTCTTTCTCTCTATCCATTCATCTCTTTATCCACCCATCTATTTTTCTATCTATCTATATTTCTATCCATTCATCTCTCTATCTGCCCATCTATCTTTCTATCTATCCATTCATCTCTCTAACCATCTATCTACTTCTCTATCCATCCATCTATCTTTCTATCCACCCATCTATCTCTCTAGCCACCTATCTTCAAATTTATTTACTAACTTAATGTTCAATGGATAGACTCAACTGTTTCATGTTAAACTGCTTCTATTACTTGCAACTGCAATGTGGTTCAAAGCTCAACCTATATTTAATTTCACAATGTTGTGTAGGAAGTTGCAGTATAAAGGAGAATTTGTTGTGGGACAACACAACTACTGCATGTATTCGTGATGAAGGAGGATTGCACGAATATTATATGTTAATAATCATGATAAATATATTTTGGTGATTATAATAAATCAATTTTACTTAATCAATAAAACACCAACAAACCTGGTCCGAATCAACTCATAAAATGCATCAGAGCTTAAAACATCAAAAAACCGCCGTTAGATATCCCTCGAAATTCTATTACTGCAAGTTATACTTTTGTAAAAGTGGAACTGCCAGGCTTTTATACTCTGAGCCGTCTTGCTCTCTTCGGACGCATCATTTTAAATAACTGTAATCTTTTATAAAAACAATAATAATAATAAAAATAATTATAATAATATCGATAAAGGTCGCAACAACTAGAATGGGAATTTAGAAAACAAAGTAAATAAAATTTTTAATAAATTAAATAATAATTTGCTAATTAAAAAATACTAGAATAAAATGAAAAATGATTAGAAAATAACATAGAAATGATATTAAACTAATAACCATTATGAACTAATTAAAAGAATAACAGCAGCACTGCGCTGTAGAAGCTCAATATGATTTCCACCATCATCATCATCATCACCACCATCATCTTCATTATCATCATAGTCATTGTTGTTTTCCAACGTCATTCTTGCCTATATGTTATCGATATCAGTGGGCATTTCTAGTATTACTTCATAGTTTCTTCACAATCATTCAGAGTTTTATTCATCTCATAATGCAACTTGTAATATTCAGGTATTTTTAATATTCAGGTATGTTTATTGCAACTTAATCAGAGCTAAGACCTTTTGAATTTCAGATGCAGATTTTAAATTGAAATTTTTAATGACCAATAAAAAATCAATAAAATATAAGTGATGATAATGATCCAGAAGTTCAAAGCATTAAACTCAGCAAAAAATTGGTCCTAAGATGGAGAATCGAAGGAAAACAATGCAAATATCAATAATAATAAAAATAACAATAAAAATAACAAAAAGCGTTTAAAATAATATTAACAAGATGGTAAAGCAACAACAATAACAATAATAATATTGAGAACAATATAAATAATAGGAACAACATCATAAGAGAATGAGAGATGGATTGTGGATGCAGAGTGATGGGGCATGGGAGGTTGGAGGTGGTGCTGGAGAGCAGTTGGAATGATATGATCTCTTAAATCAACCATTTTATTCCATAGTGGTGAAAATATTTGCCAAAAAAAAGAAATTCCAATAAAAAACAAGAAAATATGAGTTTCAGACGGGTCGAGACACCAAGTTGAGAGGAATGTGTAAAAGTAAAGTTAAATATGAAAATAATTTATATCGAAATGACCTCATAAATCATATCGAAATGACGTCATAATCTATATCGAAGTGACGTCATAATTTGTAGCTGAAAGCCCTTACTTCACAGCTCCAAAATACTCACAACTCCTTTGAGGATTTCAAAATCCCCTTCGGAACATTATGCTTGAAATGTTTAAAAAAAATCATCAAATATTGAAATATAATTTAATAATATTTATACGTTAAAACAGGCATTAAAATGTGTGTCCAATAAAATATCAAAATATGATTCCATTATCCTTATTTGACTTTTTGCTCATCGCTTCTTGAACCCCATAAAATATTTGCAATCTCAAGTCCTCAAAACAAAACATAATACCTTGTCACAGATCACGATGACGTCATACTTGGAATCATAAACCCCTTAATTGAAGAATGATGATGAAGATGGTGATGATGATGAGTATGATGAAAATGGTGATGAAGATTTTGATGATGAAGATGGTGATGATGATGATGAAGATGGTGATGAAGATTTTGATGATGAAGATGGTGATGATGATGAGTATGATGAAGATGGTGATGAAGATTTTGATGATGAAGATGGTGATGATGATGATGAAGATGGTGATGAAGATTTTGATGATGAAGATGGTGATGATGATGGGTATGATGAAGATGGTGATGAAGATTTTGATGATGAAGATGGTGATGATGATGAGTATGATGAAGATGCTTATGAAGATGGTGATGATGGTGAAGATGCTTATGAAGATGGTGATGATGGTGAGTATGATGAAGATGGTGATGATGATGAAGATGGTGGTAATGATGGTGAAGATGATGATGAAGATGGTGATGATGGTGTGTAATTGCTTAGTTAAACTCATGACTAAAACAAATATCGTGTAAAATTTGGTTGAAAAGAAATAATGAAGACGATAAGTTGAAACAATTGAGCAGATGGAGTGATTATGAAGAGAAAGCAAGCAAACAAATGAGATTATGTACAATTGATCAAAGCAGGTGTTTAAAAGTTAAATTAGATGCATTTAATGAGTTAAATGATAATTTGAATCTAATAATTGTAATAATATTAATAATGATAATAATAATAATAATAACGATAAAAATAACAATGAATGAAGGTTTGTAGGGACTGATTGATCGACTATCAAGTTGGACTTCAAGTGCCTGCAATGCCACTTTCCTAATAACAATAATAATTATGGTAAAAATGATGATGAATCAATTTAAAGTGACGTAAGCCAGGCCGGAATCAAGAAAAATTTGGAAAAGCTTAAAACTTCAAAAAATGAAGAGCCAATCAAAAGTGATTGTTTTGCAAGATGGCTGCCACCAGTCCTGGGCAGCCAATGAAATCAACAGCCACAATGTTCAGCCCCTCCTTCTTTTCTGACAACCAATCAATGATGATCGGCGTGGTCTCGATGATTGAAAACTCTTTCATTGATTTGTGGTTGTCATACTTTCCAAAAACCGTGCTCATATCCGGCTGCCACACAGCTTGAGTCACAGCTAAGCAGCTGCATGCTTGCTGCTGCGACCCTTCTGCTTGCTTCACTTGATTGGATGGATTGGATTTGTGGGGAGTGTGTTTATGGATAAAAAGAGGAATGGAAATGGGGGAAGTTTTGGTGGGGGAACACAGGGTAGTAGAAGACTCCGTGTTTGATGATGATGATGATCCTCGTTTCGCTGTGACGTATGATGATGACGACGACGAAGATGTAGCTTTCGTTTGTGATGATGATGATGATGTTTCAAGTGCAACCAAAGACGTTTCTTGAGTCGTCTTTTCAACTTCTTCCAGTGCTGACGTCACCAGAAAGTCATCTAACGAGGCCTTCAATTCGTGCACCGACTGCTTTTTAGCGGTCTTCACCCGCAGACATGAGTCAGGCCACACGGCTCCCCCGAAAATGTGCTTGCTTACGTGGTGGATAACGTCAGCGGTTGGCATGACAACCAGCACTTGTTTGCTGTCCTCCAAGAGAGACTCGATGGATGGGATGACGATGTGGTCGTCAGTAGCCATTTTGTTTCTGCGACTGGCCATCTTGGTACCAAAGACCTGAAATAAAAGTGTGACGATTTGCTTGCGATCGTGAGGAGAGAGGGCCTCGGAGGGGGTGAGATGAATGATAACCACTTCTGTGGGTTGTTCCTCGAGAAAGAGTCGGATCTCTTTCAAATATCGTTTCAAGTGGCCTGTGTGTGAAGAAGAAAATAAAAAAGAAAACAAAAAAAAATAATGAGAGTGATGATAACAATGAAATGATGACTGACCAGTGAAAAGACCATGAGCCCCAACCAGGAGATGGTTGTTCTTACTCACTCTCATATCCAAGTACCTGTGAAGGTGGTGGATGGGTAGGTAAGTAGATAGATGGATAGATAAATAGATAGATAGCTAGATAGATAGATATATAGATAGAGGGACACCTGGACCCGGCTTGAAGCTGCTGATACACTCCCAAGCACTGCTTACTCATCCAAGCTCTCCATATCAGTTTCATCTGTGACGTCATCGAGGTGAGATTGGTGAATCAAATGGGAAGGTGAGATGTGATGTTGTGTATGAAAGAATGAGAAATACTGGTACGAAAACAATTTAAAAAATAATAATGAAGACAAAAAATTTAGAATGACCTGGTTGCGGAAGTTGTTGAAGACTGGAAGATTGGGCAACTTCCTGAGGAAGTCTGCCATTTCAACATTGCATTGAGAAAAGTCACATGTGATCTTCATGTCTCGGTCGATGGCCAAGCTTATATGACTGCCTAGTGGTGGTGTGGTGGAGTAGAGTGTGGATGTATGATAAAGTAAAAGGTGGGTGTGTAGTTGAGTGGAGGACGGGTGTGTGTGGTGTAGTGGAGGGTGAGTGTGTGTGGTGGAGTGGAGGGTGGGTGTGTGTGGTGGATTGGAGAGTGAGTGTGTGTGGTGGATTGGAGGGTGAGTGTGTGTGGTGGAGTGGAGGGTGGGTGTGTGTGGTGGATTGGAGAGTGAGTGTGTGTGGTGGAGTGGAGGGTGGGTGTGTGTGGTGGATTGGAGAGTGAGTGTGTGTAAATTGAAGCTGTTTGGATTGTTATTCTGTTAATATTTTTGAATGCTGCAGAGATTAGAAATGTCAACTTATTATTCTCATAAAGAATCTAGTGAATGAAAAACCTACCTGGGATGGTGATGAGGTTGAGTGGGGTCCTTTTGAGCTCGGTGGGCAGTTTTTTCATCCAATCAGGAAACTTTTCAAAGTGGATATGAGCTGGTGATGCAAATGAAGAATTGCATGTGAAGTTGCTAGGTTCGTCAAAAAATGAAATACTTTTGGTGACTTCGTTGTTCCATTCAAGTGATGAGTCATTTGATGGTGGCTGAGAGGTGGTGTGGGTTGTGGAATGTTGCCTGGGTAAGGTCATCATTAATGGTGACGATCTCTCACTCAAACTTTTGTGTGGTTTGTTGGCTGGAGTGGAGAAGGCAGAGGAGTGTGGTGAGTTGAACTCAGAGTCAACATGTTGCCTCAGATCGGCGTGGGATGAGTTGAGAGATCGAAATGCATGCTTGGGAGAAAGTTTGAAGTCAGTGATGGTGATCAGATCTGCGGATGATTTTTCGTTGCCCACACACGTCATCATGTGCCTCAGCAACTTGTCTCCATCAATGACAGTCTTTTTTGAAGATTGGCTTCTCTTCTTTGACACCCTCCTCCTCCCCTTGAACTGATGAGAGCCTCTGCTAGTAAATCTTGACTCTCCATTACGACTGTGATGAAACTTCACGCCACTGAAGTCGATTCCCGAGTCCTTGAAGTTGCGACTTTCATTTTGGTAAGAGTCATTCTCGATTTTGTGGACCACAAAGTCCACATAGGATGAAGGCATGAGGATCTCTCCAATACCCTCACAACCCATCATCACTCCCCTTTCCTCCCTCTCCTCACTAATACCTCCACCTTCTATTTCACTTGTGTGGTTTTCCATCTTCAACTCCTGCCCATCATTTGACATGTTATAAATTTTGTATGAACCAACCAAACCTGCTTTCATGTCAGTGACTCTTCCTCCACTTTCTGCTTCTTCCAACATCTTCAACTTCTTATCCATGTCATCCTTTATAGCTGAGCTCTCAATGCATTTGAAAACACATTCATTTTCTTCAGTATGTGAATCATTTGACTTGGATTCAAGCATCAATAAAGCTTTTTTGTCAACTTGATCATTGTTGTTTTCATCTCCAATAGCTTCAATTCGTGCCAATGAAAACTCATTGCAATTTCTTAGATCAAAAACTTGTTTCCTTAATCCTGCCTTGCCACAGTCCACTGTCCACATGGGTTCAGTTTCAGTCTGCACCTCTGTAGTCATTTTTGGTCGGGATATCTTTCTATGTAACTCTCCCACACTGATCATCATGCCTATGTGCTTTTTTATGAACACTTCCTCTTCTTCCAACCTTATCATCTTGACAGCCACTTTCTTTTCAACCATCTCCAAACTCCGAGTCTCCACACTGTGACAGGGTGGACTTTTGTCTTCTTCATTTCTTTGTGAAAACCCACCAAGAGACAAAAAACCTTTGATGATATTTTCATTTTGAATAATCAAATAATTCATTTTGAATAATCTGTCAAGGTTGAGTAAGAAAATTTTCAATTTAGAACACAACTCACCTAATCCCTTGGAGTGGGTAGCAATTGCTTTGTTGTCAATATCAACATTACCTTCTACGTTTTCCTCAACGTCTGCAACTTTTTTAATCTTTACTAAAACGAGCCTGTGATACAAACTACTTATAATGACCTCTTCAATGGTTATCATGTTTGGTGAAGGACATTCACCTAGGACTTTTCCATACTATTTTAAAACCGCTTTTTTCCTTTATTTTATATTGAAACGAAATAAATTTTCATTTAAAATCATGAAAAAGTCAAGCAATTTTTCAAAAGCGAAAGTTAAACTATATTAAATGATAATTTGAGATTGCTTAGTCAAAAGTTAACTTATGCATATATTTGAAAATATTTTGATACAATTATAAAGTTTTAAAATTAATAAAAAATAATTTTGTTAAAACTGTTCAAAACTACTAAAAAGTCAAACTTGTATGAAATAATGAACGTTTAGTCAAAAAACCAATTTTGTGGCGCTATTCATGGGCAGATAATCGAAGTGTACATTCTCTACTTTAGGGTACAAATGGAAGCATTTCAAAAAAGATGATTCAGCAAAATTGTGAAGAGGAGGTGAGCGAATTAAAGACACGTGTTGAGATGTTAATGGTGTTGAAGAATTTAAAAAGGGTTTATCGATTTTTCGGAAAAGAAATGAGTTATGGGTTGATTTTGGAGGGTGGTGTTTGGGTGGATCACTCCACCTACTCTCTGCTACCTTCTTCTTTTTTGGCAGTGATCTGCTTCTGAAGGTTTTTGGAGGAAGTTTTGGAGGTGTGATGGCAGAAGGTGAAAACGAATTTTGAGAATAAAAAAGTTCATTTTTTTTATCCAAATTATTTGCAATATTTCTTTTAAAATAATCTTTGTCATTAATAATGTCAGAAGGGTGAGGTTGAAATTCAGTTGAGATCATCAAATTGAAGCAATAGTTGTCCTCACTTTGATCTGCAGTATCAGTTAGGAAGCTGTCGTTTGTGTTGTTATCGTGTTCAGCAAAGTCCTTTTTAGTGGCATAAAAATAATTATCAAAAGACTTAGTGAGTTGTGTGTAGAAAAGGTCCGGGCTAACCTGTGTGGAGTGGTGGGGGAATGTGGATTCGAAAGGTTCTTCTGAGGGCTTCTTGATCATGTACTTTTGAGTGTCAAACTTAATATGACGATTCTCATCATTTTTGAAAACTACATATTCACTGCAATGTTGCTTGTGTTGTTGTTGAGAAAGATGTTGCGTTTGTGGTTTTTGAGAAAGATTTTGCGTATGTTGAGAAGGATGTGGTTGGCTTTCTAGTTGGTTGTGTTGTTGCTGCAGAGATTTCATATTCAAAGGAAGATTGTCATAAAGTGAATTCCTATTTGGCTTGGAAAGTTTTTCATTTTTCTGCTGCTCAATGACTACAGAGTAGACCCTCTTCGACACTAGCTCCTCTTCTTCGGACCGGCCTTCGATACGTTCAAGGCTTTGTGAAGGTCGTTGTGACGCCTGGATGGTGGGTTTTTTCGGCTTTTTTTTTTCTTTATTGGCAAAACTCTCCAAGCTCTTCCTGTGTTGAATGTTTTCTTCTTCAAAAGATCCGTTAAAGAGCTGAGAGCTTATCTTCGATTGTCGCTTCGAAAAGTTCGAGAAAGATCTTCTCAAAACGTTTTTGAAGCGTTTGAAAGATGACCCTCTCTTCGCCCTGAAATCATCTGACGTGTCACGTGATTCGAAGACAGATTTGTTGCCATCTGATGGCGTGTTTTCATTGGAATGGATGATTCTACGGAGGATCTGGTCAGAGAAGTTAAAGGCGTTCTGTTCTTTGTTGTTTCTATTGGGTGTTTGAGGGAAGGTGGCGGAGAGTTGTTGGGAGTATGAGGGTGTGTGAGGTAAGAGGGAGACTTGGGTGTGAGAAGAAGTGAGCAACTTCAACGAAGAGTTTCTTCTTCTGCCACTCCTTTTTGAAGTTTGGCAGTCATGTTTGTCTGCAGGCTGGTTGTAGTTTTTATCAGAGGTTGTGTCTTTGTTTTCATTGACTCCTTTCCACTCGGGGTTGAAGAAGACGAAGTTGAACTGGTCCTGCTGCAAAGTGGCGCCAGCGAATTTTTTCTTTGGCCTTTTCTTTTTCCGAAACCAATCCATTTTTTATCCAAAAACCCAGTTATTACCCAAATATAATTTTCTAAAAAAAACTTCAGAAGCCCCGCCCACGATATATCCAACTACTTGGAGAGCTTTTGAGGCTCAACTTAAGAATATAAGTACTTTGTAACTAATTAATATGCAAATTCAAGCTATTTTTCTTTTGTTGTTTTGATATAATTCACTTTTAAAAATTTTTTTCAAATAACTTTCTATATTCCCTCTGAACAAAATTCATAATTTTGTATTTCCCCTCAGCCTCATGAGCTTTTATAGGCCTGCCATGCCATCAATACTTGTAATCCTCATTATAATAACAAAACAATAACCAAAATATTATTAATAGCAATAATAATAATAATAATACTAGCGATTCGAATAAAAATGAGAATACCAATCTCAATAATAGGCATCGACCATTCATATTTTCTATTAAAATGACTTTGAGCACAGCCAATCATATCCCTCAATTGATATTTGTCAGGCATTTTCATAGCTGTGCTAATAAGAACAGGACAATACATAACGACAAACGCCAAATTTTTAAGCTCAACTACATTATAACTAATTTCTCTATTTAAACTTTCAAAACATAAAGATCAAAAGTTAATTAAAGATATTAATAGAAGCACTTTCAAACTTTTATAGAGCGTTCATCTTAAAAATTGTGAGTAATTAAAGTACAGAAGTGAACTAAACAAACCTGAGAGAATGATAGGAACTTATATAAAATAACTAATTGGACGCCTTATGATGTTAGTGAGGTGATCTTATGGGGGCTGTGAAGGCGTGAAAACGAGGAACGAAGTGAACGAAGGTGAGGGTGCGTAAAACGAGTTGAATAAAATTTGAAATTCAAAAAATTAAAATAGAAATTGCAAACAATTAACTCTGCAAGTAACAATAATTACTGTGTAGTCTACAACAATGTTATGAGAATGATCAACAAATAAGAAATAATACTCACACAGCGACAATAATATTAACAAATAAGAGATAATACTCACACAGCGACAATAATATTAACAAATGTGACGGTATTAATTCTCTTTCAAGCCATTCATAATACTTTGAAATACTTCAAGTCTTCAACTTTTATTCTTTTTATTATTATTTCTATTGTTTTTATTATTGCTTCTATGGCTTTTATAATTACTTTAACTTTTTTTATCCTTCTGATTGTTATTATTTTTCTATAATGATTTCTATAAACAGACTTAAATTTTCACTCAAAGCCTGTTTGTTATATATACCACCGCCACCACCACTACCACTGCAACCACCACCACTACCACTGCAACCACCCCCACCCTCACCCCCATCTCCACCCTCACCACCAAATGTTGATACTAATGAAGCCATGAGTTTGATAGAGAAGACTAGTTATAATATTCACTTATAATTTGTTTCTCAATGAATAATTTATCTGATAGAAAAGAAGAAGTCCATATTCAACTACCGATATTCACAATAGCTTTTACTTCTTCACTTCTCAAGCTCATTTATTCTTTGAAAAAAGTTGCCTTTAAAAGTGAAATGAACTCTTATGAGTCATCAAAAATAGTCAAAAATAAATTGTAATTGCAAGCCTTCTTAAACCACACCAAGGACAAGCAATTATTTAAATAACTTCATAACGAAACCAAAGGGGGTGTGCCAATCTGGAATTTTACTTTTCTTATTTTTTATTATTTTTGCTTTGAATTGTTGCATCAGGTTCGTAGTTCTTTTTGAGCTCAAAAAGTTTCGAGGTTGAGGTTTTGATCTCAACCTGACTGCACTAAACTCATACAACTGATCAAAAATTACCCAAGCATGCCCTACGTCATCAGCTACAAAAATTTTCAACAACTATTGAGATGCAATCTAAAAATAGATACATTATCAGAAATATTTTTATTTATATTTTAAAATGTACTGTCACGAATACAAAGGCATTCAATGGTTGGTTAAGCCCTCAACCAATCAGAAAGGTTAAACCCAACTTTGAGTCATTTAAAGCATTAAAATAAGTTTTTGAAACATTTAATGTGGTCTGTAAGCTGTTGGCTAGATGCCACTTGAACCCTTCAATGCAGGCTGTGGGTGGTGTGGGCGGAATGATTGACGTTCTTCAAGTGAGTTATTTTTAGATTCACTTTTAGGAATTCAAATTTCATAGATAAGTAGCGGTTGTAATTTTTTTTGTTACTATTGCTGGAGGATCATTCAGTGTTTGTGTTGGAGGAGCCTTCATTGAAAAGTTTTATGGAATTGGTTGAGAACTCATGTGATGCAATAAAAAGATAATTTCTTGGGGACAAAACAATTTTATTGGTTATCCAAACAGTGGGTGAACAATAAAATAATTGAAACTTCATATTAAGTCGTAAATAATATTATTCATAATTAAAATAACAAAGTGTCATGCCGTTAAGACTCACAGCAACATACTGAGAAGCCCTTGAAGCATTCAGTGTTTCCTTTTCTTGCCTTTCTTACCTTTCTTCTTATTGCCCATCTACAAACATTTGAGCACGTAAAAAAATAAATTAGTAAATAACTTTTATTCGAATAATATAATTTATTACTTAAAAATATAATGAGCAAACAGAAAATATGACCTTGAGTATAGGCCTGACCTTCAACTTCTGAGATTCGGACATCTTTTCGGCTTTTTCCTCCACATTCTTCATCACCTTTGTCTTGTACGTAGGAGAGTCCACGTCCCAGCCTTTCAAGGGGGTGGTGAAGGAAATGGAAGGAATGGGTGGTGAAGGGAATGGAAAAGATGGGTGAAGTTAGTAAAGAGGTAGATGGAAAAGTTGGTTCAGTGGATGGTTTCAAAGTGAATTGCAAAACGATTTCATTTGAAATTTTGAACTTTATGAGTTAAAAAGCTAATAAGCATTTTGTTTAAGAAACAAAATGAGAAATGTTGTCTAAGCAATGCGATTGACAAAGCAGGCATGCACTGACCCAAAAGCATCCTACGCAGAACTTTCTCTTTGATCAACTCTTCTGTGGTCTTCAACCTCTTGCAGATGATTCTGGGCTCAAAGAAGAGGTTTCCATCTAGACTCTCGTTGTACGTCTGAGAAGATGTGGTTTCAATCATGCGAGAGCCACTCAATGGGGGCAAGAAGTCTGTCTTGATGGGAGGGTCTGGTATTTGGGTAAAGAAGGGTCGCTGTAGAGAGGGTGGTGGAGGGTTGAATAATTAAAAACGCAATGATTCTTCGAGGATATAGGTTTTTTTAGCATGTTATCAAAGTTGTATGAGAGCAAATCGGCATACTTCAGGCAGGATCATGACGGGGAAAAAGGGAACTTTGGGTTTCTTGTTCTTCCTTGCAAAACCCTGCTTTTTTTTCTGTTTCTCTGGCTTCTCCATGCTTTTAAGGTACTCAAAGATATAGTAGTTAGACCAGACAGCTGCCAATTCTAAGATGGTGGCACCTGGTTCGTTTCAATTGAATATATTAGAGCAATTTTCTTAAAATAATTACTTTAAAATCCACATTTTATTAAAAAATCCGTATCCAACATCTGATCAGAAATAAGATCAAACCTTTCCGATCTTCATCCTTCATCGACATACTTTTAGGCACCAGGGCTTGCACCACTTTTAGAGCCTTCGCTTCCAGGGCCCTCACCAGAGGAAGAGCCTTGTTTATCGATACAAGTGTCGGCTTTGCTCCTAGTTTGTGTTGTTACATCATGATACAAAAGTATTACTTGATAGATGAGTGATACCATTCTTTAGAAGGTATTCAACAATTTCCAAACTGCCCACGTGGCATGCAAGATGCAGTGGAGTCCATAACATGTTGTCTCTCTGGTTCACGTTTGCTCTGCAGTGAGTGGTTTAGTCATGGGATGAGTTTTGAAGGAATAATGATAGGAATGATCCCAATGGAAAGAATATCTAGCCACGAACCCTGCTTCGACGAATTTAGTGACGAGTTTGAGGTTAGAAGTCATAATGGCTGACATGAGAGGGGTCTTGAAAAACCTTGATCTCTCGTCTACCTCCATACCGCCCTCCAAGGCTAGGTCAATAGTTATCTCATCAGCCCTGATGATAGCATCAGTCATCGTTATATACTCATCTTCTTCCTTCTGCATGTACCTGCAAAACATCAATCGGGATGCAGCTTGTCTTATTACTTTGTGATGATTTTATTCAAAAAAACTCAATAAATATTTTTGATCAGCACCAAATCTCACCCAACCACATCAAACCACACCAAACCTCACCCAACCACACCAAACCTCACCCAATCACACCAAATCTCACCCAACCACACCACATCTCACCCAACCACATCTCACCTAACCACACCTCACCCAACCACACCTCACCCAACCACACCTCACCCAACCACACCACACCTCACCCAACCACACCAAACCTTACCCAACCACACCAAACCACATCCAACCACCAACACACCATATAGAATCATCGACAAATTCGTTCCTCGGAGGATGGTCGCGGTCAAACTTGAAAGGGTCGGTCAAGGGAACATATGCCTTGACGAACTCTTTTGGTTTGTGGCTCTCTGGCATCACACATATCGGAATGTTGGGCTTCGCTTTGCCTTTTATTGGTTTCAGCTTTTTGGTTTTGTTCTCAAACCTCGACATCAACAGCTTCTTAGGAATGTATGCTTTGCCAATGATAAATTTCTCATAGTTCACTGCAATTCAGTTTTAAGAGTTTATAAATTGGCTGCTCAAGAAGTCCTTTATGCACACAACATTGATCACAGACCCCTGTCTCCATTCTCAGCCACCTTCTGCACCACCTGCATAAACGTCTCCTTCTCTTCTACTGGCACCGGCATTTTCAACTGCTCAACCAACTGTAGGAAAAAAGAAGAGGAAATACTTTGATGCCACATGCAACCATGGCAACTAACCTGCATAAACTTGGAGATGGGAACAGTGTAGTTCTTCTCAGGGTCGTTAGCAAGGAATTCTTCAAGAATGCGGTTTTCTCTGACGTACAAGAAGTCATGTAGCTTCAGCAGCCACAATGGAGGCTTTCGTGGCTTGCTCTTCTTTTTTTTTGGGGCAAACTTCTGTGTTTGTTTGCAAAACTTACTAGTTTGTTTGAAGCCAGCTTTCTTGGCTAAGGTGGCGGGAGTGAGTCCTTCCCTGTTCTTCAGTAAAGCATTTGTTCCTGGAGTTCAAGAATTTCATCAAACATTGAAACAATTTTTCAAACCTCACCAACCCCGTTGTCCAGCGAAGAGGCAGCAAAGAGCATTGTCGTTGGCTGCGGCGATGTGCATGGGCGTGAGGCCTCTGCAGTAGGCGTTGCTTGTCTGCTGGTCGAAGTCGGCTCCATATGCGGACAACAACTGGTTGGGGTGTTATTTGGGTAGTAAAACAAAAATTTTGTTCCTTGCAAACTATAGTTAATTGTAGCATTTTTCTAGAACCAACCATAACCCCCTCAACCTCCTCATATCCTCATACCTGCATCACCTCGATATTGCCACTCTTGGCAGCATCGTGAGTCACGTGGGAGTTAGTGTTGATCATGGTTTCATTGATGTTAGTGACTCCTCTCTCCAAGATTGCTTTCACCACGTCTAAACTGCCATTGCCCACCGCAGCCATTAGGGCAGTGCGCCGATTTCTCTGAGTGTTTTTGAAGGTCTTTGATGCAGTTTGTGAGTTTTGGGAATTGAAATAATTCATTTCAAACATGAACTTTATGATCATGTGACTAAAACCTTTGATTCTTTGTTTTAATCTACTCTACTAACTTTAGCCTCTTCTTTCTCCCCTCCATTGCACCTCATTAAATCATACCACACCACATTACCCACCGGGTCCATCACATCAGGGTTGGCTCCGTGTTTGATCAACATCACACATATATCAACGTTGTTGCAGGCGTTTTCACAATGAGCCACTATCAGCGGTGTGCCTGTATGTTTGTGTATGTTTTTGTATGCTTGTATGTTTTTGTTTGTGTAAATATATGCTGAGTTGTATTGCACACAGGCAATCTTAACAAACGACAAAACTCTACAGACCATATTTGTTGACAGTGTCGACGAAGGCCCCTGTCTCAATGCACAACCTGGCACACTCCACATGCCTCTCCGAAGATCCGATGCAGTAGAAGAGGATGGCTGTGTGGGCGGGCAAATGGGTGTTGTGAAGTTGAATCTGGTGTGTGTGTGGGTGAGTAAGTGTGTGGTGGAGAGGTTTGTGTGGTGAAGTTGAATGTGGTGTGTACCAACTTCATACTTGAACGTTAAGCAAAATCAAACGTGGCATACAGTTTCCTTGGTCGTCAGTGAGAGTGATGTCAGTGCCATGAGATGCGAGGATCTGAAGGATTGGAGGAAATTTAAAACTTCTGCAACACAACCAACACGTCGCAGACCTTGAAGGACTCCAAGTTGCCGTATTCACACGCCCATGTGGCTGCGATCCTGCCCTGCATGTCCTTGACGTTTGGGTCGGCCCCCTGGCGATTGGTGGTTTGTTCGCCGATAATTATTTTGAAGAACTGGAATTAATGATGATTGTTCAATTTTATTTTTTTTTATGGTGATGATTATGCTGATGATAGTGGTGGTGATAATGATGCTGATGATAGTGGTGGTGATAATGATGCTGATGATAGTGGTGGTGATAATGATGCTGATGATAGTGGTGGTGATAATGATGATGATGATAGTGGTGGTGATAATGATGATGATGATAGTGGTGGTGATAATGATGATGATGAAGATGATGAAAATGGGATGACGTCACCTTGTTGAGAAGGAGCTGCACCATATTCTCAGCATTGTTGCATGCAGCAATGGAGAGGACAGTGGCTGTGGGAGTGCACAATGAATGCTCATCATAAATGAGAGATGGTACTTGAAACTGATCATCAATAACAACAATAATAATTTTTATTATAATTTTTTTTCTGATAATAGAAACAATTATTATTTCTATTGTTGTTGTTATTATTATTTTAAAAAGACAAAGTCACAATCTCCAACCAATCTTGTTGTGGGGGTGCACATAGTTCACAAGCCCCTGCACCCCGTTCCTCAAAAGACGTTCTATGCCCTGGCATGGTGTTGTGGGGGTGGATGGGGTAGTGTGGTAAGAGATGTGGTGAAGTTGGATGTGGTGAAGTTGAGTGTGATGAATTTGTGTGTGGTGAAGTTGGGTGTGATGAAGTTGGGTGTGGTGAAGTTGGGTGTGGTGAAGTTGGGTGTGGTGAAGTTGGGTGTGGTGAAGTTGGGTGTGGTGAAGTTGGGTGTGGTGAAGTTGGGTGTGGTGAAGTTGGGTGTGGTGAAAGTTGTGTGTAACTTTTGGTATCTATTATCTTTTTGCTAAATCTTTTTGGTTCATTTTTTTCTAGCATTTATCTCTCGTTTCATTGGTTTTCTGTTTTTGTTTAATCTTCCACCTGCCAGGTCTATCTTCATCCTGTCTCATCGTTATCTTGCTTTTTTATTTTTTTTATCGCTCTCACCATTGCAACCACACTACAACTACTACCCCCACATCACACCACCACTTCCTTGAGATGCTCCCAACACATCACACTACACCATATTGCACAATATCACACCACACAACATCACACCACACCACATCACACAACATCACATAAAACCACACAAGACCACATTCTTTTTCCCACTTCATAATCTTGTTTTCTGACGAGTGATTCCAGTTTGCAATATTGTTCTATCTCCAAACGATCAATTGTTGCTCTCATTTTCGTTTTCTCTTTCTTCATCTGCGTTGTGATGGCGGTGGTAGGAGTTAGAGTGGTTGTGATGGAGGTGTGGTTTGGGTGGGAGTGTGGCTTGGGTGGAGGTGTGGTTTAGAAAGTGGTGTAGTTTGGAGAGTGGTGTAATTTGGTTGGCGGTGTGGTTTGGTTAATGGTGTGGTTTGGTTGGTGGTGTAGTTTGGTTGGTGGTGTAGTTTGGGTGGTGGTGTAGTTTGGGTGGTGGTGTGGTTTGGTTGGTGGTGTAGTTTGGTTGGTGGTGTAGTTTGGGTGGTGGTGTAGTTTGGGTGGTGGTGTAGTTTGGGTGGTGGTGTGGTTCGGGTGGTGGTGTGGTTTGGGTGGTGGTGTGGTTTGGGTGGTGGTGTGGTTTGGGTGGTGGTGTGGTTTGGGTGGTGGTGTGGTTTGGGTGGTGGTGTGGTTTGGGTGGTGGTGTGTTAGATTGGTGATGATTTATCAGTAAAATTTTTTAGGTGGTTTTGGTTTTTATTATTGTGATTTTATTTTCATTTTTATGATTTTCATTATTAGGAATATTGTTATTGTTATTATTATTATTATTATTATTATTGTTATTACTATTATTATTATTATTGTTGTTATTACTATTATTATTACTGTTATTGTTATTGTTATTATTATTATTGTTACTGTTATTACTATTATTATTATTGTTGATATCATCATCACCATGTTGGCCCCATCATTCCGGGCGTTTTGTTGAAACTCTCCAAAAACATCAATCGCCATCTTTTTATTTTTCATTATTTCCAATTTTTTTTTATTATCCTATATTTTTTATTTCCATTATTTTTATTATTATCTGTATTTATATTGGAATGGTATTTCAAGGCTTTTTCTTCAACACCGCTCAAAGCCTTATTTGCATATATTTTGCACAGAGTATCCTGCCAGTTCTATCTTTTTATTATCTCTTATTTGTTCTGACTTGGGCTTATAATCGACAGCTCGGTTTACTTTGGAAACTTCCACGTCACGATAAATGTTAATTTCAGTTTAAATTGAAATCAAATTGGATTTGGAAAGTTTAGTAAAGTAGTAATATTAATTATTATTTAGGTGAATAAATAAATTCTTATTTGATTAAACTTCACTTTTAAACTTTTCTTTTTGTCGCCTGACATCTATTGAAAAAATAGCAATAATAAAAGAATTAATAGAAATAGCACCATAAAACAATAATAACGAAATTATAAAATAATAATAATAATAAATTTTAAAAACAATAAGAATAAAGAACAAAACAGACCACATCGTGTACACATGATTTTACGCATGCGCACAAGGGTTGCACAAATATCGATTGTTTATTTGCCATTTATTGTTTATCAGCATTAATTCATTTTTATTAATATTATTTCGCCGTTATTATTGTTGTTATTATTTAATTGTTGTTGTTATTTTTGTTGTTGATACGCCATTCAACAACATAAACGCTCAACAACAATCAAGCTCAACATCGTGCAGCAGTTGTCAACATCTGCGCACGTGTCATGAGGGGACTACCGTGAATAATAGCAAAAACCTCACAATAACATGAATATAATAGACAAAAAAATGGGTAATAAAAAAAATGATAATTGAATCTTTGTAAACTAAAATAAACAAACAAAACAAACTAAAATAAACAAACAAAACAAACTAAAATAAACAAACAAAACAAACTAAAATAAACAAACAAAACAAACTAAAATAAACAAACAAAACAAACTTGAAGAAACAAACAAGTCGCACGAAGACACTATCACGAACAGGGACTCCACAGAACAGACCCCTGCAAACCACGTCATCACCTGCGTCACTTCTCTGTCGCGGTGAAGTAAAACTATGACGCAACAGTGAGGGTGGGATGACGTGTACAAATGGTAGGAGTTATAAAAAACAAACAAAAAAATGAAAGGTCCACAAAATAATTTCATATACATTTTTGTGCGGATATTTCTTTTTTCCATATGTTGAGTTTTGTGAGTCCATTCATTAAAACAAATGCACACGAAAGCAGACACCACACAAACAAAACACATAAACACCACACAAACAAAACACATAAACACCACACAAACAAAACACATGAACAACCGTGACGTCACGCGTTTTCCACCGTTCCATGATGAGAATGATGTTTATTGTTGAGAAAAGTTTGATGACATCATTTTGCTATTGTTTTATTCTTTATTGTTGCTCGTTCGTTTCTGTGTAAGTTCATTTATGTGTGTTTATATGTCTGTTTTTGTTTTTCAATGTGTTTTTATCTGTATGTTTGTTTGAATTTGGTTATTTATTTATATATGTCTGTGCAATATATATGTTTATGTATGTGAGCATGTATGTGTGTACATGTGTGCATGCAAGTGTTGCATATGATACAGCTACACTAACCTGGTGTAACATCACAAGTGAGTATAAAAAGAGTTGTGGGGATCGGTACAAGAGCGTGTGTTGGTATGAGGGTTGAGTTTGCATCTAAGTTTATCGTTGAAGCACTGTTTGCAGGATGTTTGTGTGTTGATGAGAAAGAATTGAAGGAGGCTATTAATAATATTATAATAAATTTTGCAAAATACAATAATAACAATAAAAACAACCATAAATAATAATAATAGTAAATAAAATAATGATAACAATAAAAACAAGAAAATTAGAAATAATGAAAAGTAATAGAAAATGATAGAAGTGATAAAGTGGCAAGCAATGAGCTTTCAATGAAGACTTGTTTGTATGTGAGGTGGGTGTTGATGGGACTTTTTTGTATGTGAGGTGGGTGTTGATGGGACTTTTTTGTATGTGAGGTGGGTGTTGATGGGACTTGTTTGTATGTGAGGTGGGTGTTGATGGGACTTTTTTGTATGTGAGGTGGGTGTTGATGGGACTTGTTTGCATGATTATTAAGTTAATTTTCTAATAGAGTTTTTATATTTGTTCGATGTTATGAAAAACTGCATGGTCAAAAATGTTTGAGAAAGCGCGCAAGCTTTGTTTAATTCAGCCACTCTTTTTTGGGTATGTCTAAGTTGTACAACCTTCTCATATTAACTTACCAATTTCTGCACCACCACCCCTTTCCACCACCACCACCCCTTTCCACCACTACCACCCTTTGCCCACCATCTCTGCACACCACCTCCACAACACCATTCTCCACACCACCTCAAACACCACCTCACACACTACCATTCTCCACACCACCTCACACACCACCATCCTCCACACCACCTTACACAACACCATTCTCCACACCATCCTTCACACCGCCATCCTTCACACCCCCTCACACAATACCACCTCATCAAATGTGAACTTGAGGTGGTAATTTGATGATCGATGTTGAAGGTTAGGGGCCCACTTGCACCTCTCCACCATTTAAATGCCTCCTTTCTATGGCATTTTTTATGGGCCATATTCCAATATTTATTGGCAAACCTTTCGATTTTTCGTGAATATTAAATAAATATAAATATTTATGAATATTTATCTTCCATTTCATATTGAAATTTTCAAATGCTTGTTTATAGGATGAATTTTTAAACTAATGAAAATCATTTTAATTACCAGAATCACAAACATATACACATTTGAAACTTTGCAAAACAAAAAGAAGCAAATACTGTTCTAAAAAGAAGACACCTAGTTAACACTTTGCTTTCAAATATTCATTTCTCCCTCTGCCATAAATTACTATGAAGTTTTATCTGAGCCATCCAGACATCTAAATAGAGTCTACACAAATTGATTAATTAAAAATGTCTTCAAACTTGGAACTCAAATCAAGTTTTTTGAGGTTGAAAGTGGAGAACGAAAAAGAACTTTTGACCCGCTTCAAGAAAAACGTGGTGAAAACGATGGTGAAGGAGGAGAAGAAAGAGAAAGAAACCCTAGCTAAAAAGATCCAAAGATGTCTGAAGAAGTTTGATTGTGTGTGTTGTGTGAGGCTGAGAAGTATCATCTACTCCACCTACAACGTGGTTCAATCAAACCTGGGTCTGCTGATCTTCCTCGTCTTGTATGCCGGTCTGGGCGCCTTGATGTTTAGCTACCTGGAAGCGACAGAAGAGCGGAAGTTGAGGAGAGACCTGGTAAGAGAAAGGAGGTCCCTCATCCTCGCCATCGAACAACTCGCCACTGGACATGACCTGAACGAAGTGAGTGTGCAGTTGAAAGAACACCTGTCAAAAATCAAGGACTGGGTAAATAAGAGTGGAGAGTGGAGAGAGAACAATAGAACATTCGATGAGGATGAAGAAAAGTGGATTTTCAAACGCAGCCAGTTTTCCAGAGCAGTTTCTTTGCTGCTGAAAGAGTATGAAGAGTATTTAAAGACGTTGCCAGCACAGATTCTTTTGTACGGGGCAGAGTCACCGATGAAGGAGTGGTCCTTTTTTCAGTCCCTCTTCTTCTGCGCCACTGTCGTCACCACCATCGGTCTCTTTCTTCTTCATTAATTTTATTCAGTCTTCTTATTTTTTATATTTATTACTACCATTAATAATAATTGATGTTTTCCTATCTGAATATTTTGAGCACACAGCTCAATTCCTCCTTCCTCATCGAATGTAATGCTCTCGCAACTATATTACACCTATCTAGTATAGTCTTCGTTTTTCGTCATTTTGTTTCTTATTTTTTATTTTTTTATTGTTGATGTTGTTATTTACATTATTTTTATTTTTCATACCTCATTATATTTTTTATATAGGTTAAAATTTTTGCCATTTTTTTGTGAAAGATTTGTGAGCAGTAGTTTTGAGCAACTATAAATATGGAGTATTGGTGAAAGATTTGTGAAGTTGTAACGTCAAAAGTGTGATGTCATATTGCACATTATTTCTTTCACGTCACCATAGAAAACCTTTGCAAATTGAACAATGTTTTGAAAATGAAATAACTTAGCCACCCACCACCACCTCCACCACCACCTCTATCTCCACCACCATCTCTATCTCCACTAGCCTCACCACCACCACCACACTACCATTACCTCTCAACGCCCCCATCACCATAACCTCCCTCTCTTTAACCACCAAACTAGGCTATGGCAGCGTAAATCCAGTGACGAGCAATGGCAGACTAGCAACTATGATATATGGAGTCATTGGCATTCCACTCTGTCTCATGTTCCTTTCCAGGTGATACCATTTTGTTCGTATTTTTCGTTTAATTATATTTTAATGCTTAGTTATACCTTTTTAAAACCCTTCAAAATCGATTTTTAAAATTAGCTCGGTACCTTTTCTAACATGAAGCTCCAAAACTCAAAATAGAGCCCCCAAAACTCACGATAGAACAATTGCACCACAGGATGGGCAAGATCTTGACGAGAGCCATCAAATTCTTGTGGAGCTTCATACGCAGGTTCTACTACACAGGAAACTGCAGAAGAGTCAGACGTCTTGTGCCCCTGGATAAGGTGACCATCCAGGTAACTTTGCTTTTGTAGTCTAATTAGGTTTGTTAACATTGAAGGTTTGAAATACGAAATTGACCGGGGAAAACAGGTGTTTGACAAAGCGAAAGATATGGGGAGTGAGGTTATTGGTAAGGCAAAGGATGTTGGAAGTGAGGTGTTTGGCAAAATAAATGACTTGACGACACGAGGCTCAGTGAGCAGAGAGTTAGAAGAGCAAGAGGGGGTGTACATCAAGAAAGGGTCTGGCGAGAGGATCGATTTGCTCAAAAAGCTGGGAGAGGAAGTGGATGGAAGAAAAGAAGAGGAAGAAGAAGAGATGAAACATTATGAAGTGGACGACACCTTCAACCTTCCCCCCATAATCGCCCTTGCCATCGGTATCATCTACATCTTCTTAGGAGCCTTCATGTACAAACAGTGGGAGAACTGGAGCTATATGGAAGCTTTCTATTTCACCTTCATCTCCCTCTCCACCATCGGGTTTGGTGACGTCATTCCCAACCACCCCAAGTTCTTTTTGGCCTCCTTCATCTACCTGTTGAGTGGATTGTCTCTGATCGCCATGATAATCAACGTGGTGATGGAGGCAGTGGATGCCACAATCAGAAAGGCATCCTCCGTCCTCAACTTCCGCAGACGAACAAAAAGTATGGCTCCCATATCGGAGGGTGGGAGACAATTGAAACGCAGGATCTCAGTGTGATGAGGTTTGGTGAAACTGTAAAGTCTTGAAGACAACCGTCCCAGTCCAGTCTTCCACTGTCTCTGGTTTTTTTCTTTGATTTCGTTTCAAAAATATTTTGTGATATTTTCAAATTGTTGTAACGAATTTTTCTAATTTTGAATGATTTTAACTGCTTTCATCTATTTTTGCTTCCCCTTTTGTATTTCGAAGACTGTCATTGAAACTTTTTCAATAAAACTCACGATTTTATTTGTCAAAAGTAAAAATATGAAAGTCTAAAGTGCATTTAAAGACTTCTGTACAATTTGAAAAATTTTGAAAATATTAAACAACCAGATACTTAACTAATTCTTCATTTTAAATTCTCACAAATATAAATTCACAGAAAAACATAGGCACTTATGCAAATGGCAGACACAAAATGTCTACAATCACACTTCACACAAGTTTTTATCTTTGTCTTTAGATTTAATTTCACTTTTAAACATGTCTGAAAACAAGCCTTCGTGAAAAGTAGAGTTCATCACTTTTGGGTGTACACCACTTGACGGAACGTTATGCTTCTCGAAGGTGGAAAAGGCCTGAAGGTTTACCTTGGCAACTTTCAGAGAATCCATTTCATTTTGTGTCTTGCTCATATTATTTTTTTCAAAATTGATTGATTTCTTAAGGTTTTTGTCCTTACACGTGTGTCTGAAGTTGTGGGTGTGAGGTGTTATGTCTTTGTGCAAGTTGTTTTTGTAGAAGTTTGTCTTCAATGGCGGCTTAATGTGTTGATTCGAAAGTTCTAAAAATTTTATTTTCTCCTCCTCCATCTCTGTGAAGCCATTGCACTTGTTGTTTGTTGTATTGATGTTGTTGTTTAGACGATTCTCTTCGTCATACTTTTTTCTCAACCTCTTTCTCTTTACTATAATCACGCACAACACCACAAACAACAACACCACCGTCATCCCAATTCCTCCCAAAACACCCGCCACTACCACCCATCTGCTCCTAACTTCTTTATCCACAACGGCAAAGTGTTCACACAAGGCACCTTGAAAGCCTTGTGGGCACTGGCATTTGAAGCCACCCCCCGTGTCCCAGCATTGTCCTCCATTCCGGCAAGGCACCTCTCGACAAGTCTTCTCACACGCATTCCCATAAAACCCCGCCAAACACCTGCACACAGGATCCGTGTCAGTCGATACACACTCACCCCCATTGAGACAAGTGGAGAGCTTGCAAGGTGAAACTTTTTCTTGGCAGAACCTTCCTGTGAACCCATTGTGACACAAACACATTTGCCCTCCACGCGCTCTACCTTTCAGACACTCGCCTCCATTCTGGCACATGGCTTGGGTGCAGACCTGCTTGGGAGTCTGACACAAGTCCCCTTCAAACTGGGGTGGGCACTGACATTTGGAAACCTTCCTATCCAAAACACAACTGCCACCTGGTGAACATTTTGTTAAATGATCATCGATTCGAATCTAATGGAAACATTTTGCCCAGTCAATTAATATTTAATGGTTTTATGCGCTTATTTGCACATTCCTATCAAATTCCTTATAACACGAAGATGAGGTTGGTATGAGATAGTGGTACAAAAAGGAAATGGTCACCATTTTGGCAGAGAAGGCAGCAAGTTTCACACCCGTCAACCCTTGAATAGTTCTTTATTTCACAATTTATCCCCCGCCATCCTGGGGCACACTGGCATTCGTAATGTCCTGTGATGGTTATGGTGGTGATGGGGGATGGTGGTGGTTAAGATGAGGATGATGATGATGCTGATGATGGTGATGATGATGATGATGATGAAGATGATAATAATGATGGCGATGATGATGATGATGGCGATGATGATGATGAAGATGATGGTGATGATGGTGATGACGATGATGATGGTGATGACGATGATGATGGTGATGATGGTGATGATGGTGATGATGATGGTGATGATGGTGATGGTGATGATGATGATGATGATGGTGATGATGGTGATGATGGTGATGATGGTGATGATGATGATGATGATGATACCTATCTTGTTGATACATGTTCCCCCATTCTGGCAAGGACTCATCTTGGAGCACATGAGCATGTCTGAGGGACAATAATAAAAATAATAATAATAATAATAACAATAATAGGAATGTAAATAAAATCATGAGAACAAACATGAATAAAAGCATAAGATAAACAAGATCAAAAATAAAATTGCTCAAGATCGGGAACTTGCAAGAATCAAAATCACGTGATGACTCTGACGTCACTGACATTGGAATATACTTAACCATTTATGAATAAGCATTTTCATGCTTTTATTATTGTTGTTTTTGTTGTTATTATTGTTGTTGTTTTTATTATTATTATTATTGTTGTTGTTGTTTTTATTATTATTATTGTTGTTGTTTTTATTATTGTTGATATTGTTATTATTTTTGTTGTTTTTATTATTATTTTTGTTGTTATTATTGTTGTTTTTATTATTGTTTTTTTTATTATTGTTGCTGTTTTTATTATTATTATTGTTATTATTATTATTGATTTTTTTTATTATTGTTGTTTTTGTTTTTATTATTGTTGTTGTTGCTGTTGTTTAATTACTAAGATTTCAACACTTCTCCACATCAACCCTTTATCGCTCAGATAACATAACCACTTGATATTTCCGTTTTACACTTTTTTATTCATCAGCATCATATGACGTCACTACACCCATAAGCATCTCCTCCCTCAACCCCAACCTCTCAAATCCACCACAAATTCACCCAGAAAAAAAAGCAAAGTGCTAAGTTGAACTTATCACAAAGCACTCGAGATATGGGACCTCTTATCACTCGTGATGACTAATTGAATTTGCTCTATGTGTCCTTTCTTATCAAATCCTCATTTATCATCGCACAATTAGCACCACGTTTGAGTCTTTATCACCACCAGGTGATAATGTTCGAGGTTTGATGGTGGGAGTGATTTCAAGAGTGACAAAGGTGGGCAGCCTTGAAAAGATAACATCCAAGAAGAGATGCTTCAAAATGATCATCCCAAAATTATGGGGATGAAAATGTGAAAATGAGTTATTGTGATGAAGATGGGCCTTGAAATATGTATGGATATGAAGTGAAAAAAGATAAATCAAGAGATGAGATCGATGGAGAATGATTGATTTGGGAGATATTAATCAAAAGTTGCCATCAATTTGTCTCTGTCGCCCGAGAGTTTCCATTAGTTATGCTTTGTTCAATTTTTTTTCACTGTAGTTTGAATGCCAATTTAACGAATGTTGGTTAATTGCGCACGCGTGAACTGGCCATAACATTCCATGTAATCTTGACCAAATTCAGTAAAAAAAATAAAACAAGGTCGACAACAATCAAAATGAAGAAAAAACCAACCCAGGTTGCAGTGCTCGCCTCCCCACCCTGAGAAACACTCACACGTGCCGGGCTGATTGTTCTTGCAAGCCCCATTCTCGCATCTCACATGAGGCAAACACTGGGTTGTCACTGTGGGTAAGAGGAGAGGGGGCTGATGCCTTTGATGAATGTAACTTCTCAACCATTAAGATGCAAATCCATGCAATATCACCCACATTACACCACTTTCATCACTCCATCTCACACTATTCCACTTCCTCTCACCCCCACATCCCCCCACCACTTCCCTCTACCCCTTAAGCACCACCCACACTGATTGCAGTACTCCCCAGTGTAGTTAGGCATGCAGACTCTCTTTCCATCAACACACCGAAACTTGCCGATGTCATCATCCCTGGGAGTACATGTACTCTTACATTCAGAACCCTGAAATGAACCTGCACACATAGCTCTGTACCTGGGTGGTGGTTTTGAGGGTGGTGTGGTGGTGGGAGAGAGGATTAAGAGGGTGGTGTAGTGTTGTGGTTAAGTGTTGAGATGGTATGGAGTGGTGGGGTGGTATAGGGTCGATCGGAGGGGTTTAGAAGGGTTTGGTAGTGGGAAGTGATGTGGTATGGTGTGGGGTGGAGTGGAGTGGGGTGGTAAGGTGTGGGGTGGAATGGAGTGGGGTGGTAAGGTGTGGGGTGGAGTGGAGTGGGGTGGTAAGGTGTGGGGTGGAGTAGTGTGGGGTGGTAAGGTGTGGGGTGGAGTGGAGTGGGGTGGTAGGGTGTGGGGTGGAGTGGAGTGGGGTGGTAAGGTGTGGGGTGGAGTGGAGTGGGGTGGTAGGGTGTGGGGTGGAGTGGAGTGGGATGGTAGGGTGTGGGGTGGAGTGGTGTGGGGTGGTAAGGTGTGGGGTGGAGTGGTGTGGGGTGGTAAGGTGTGGGGTGGAGTGGAGTGGGGTGGTAGGGTGTGGGGTGGAGTGGAGTGGGGTGGTAGGGTGTGGGGTGGAGTGGAGTGGGGTGGTAGGGTGTGGGGTGGAGTGGAGTGGGGTGGTAGGGTGTGGGGTGGAGTGGTGTGAGGTGATAGGGTGTGGGGTGGAGTGGAGTGGGGTGGTAGGGTGTGGGGTGGAGTGGTGTGGGGTGGTAGGGTGTGGAGTGGAGTGGGGTGGTAGGGTGTGGGGTGGAGTGGAGTGGGGTGGTAAGGTGTGGGGTGGAGTGGAGTGGGGTGGTAGGGTGTGGGGTGGAGTGGAGTGGGGTGGTAGGGTGTGGGGTGGAGTGGTGTGGGGTGGTAAGGTGTGGGGTGGAGTGGAGTGGGGTGGTAGGGTGTGGGGTGGAGTGGTGTGGGGTGATAGGGTGTGGGGTGGAGTGGAGTGGGGTGGTAAGGTGTGGGGTGGAGTGGTGTGGGGTGGTAAGGTGTGGGGTGGAGTGGAGTGGGGTGGTAGGGTGTGGGGTGGAGTGGAGTGGGGTGGTAAGGTGTGGGGTGGAGTGGTGTAGGGTGGTAAGGTGTGGGGTGGAGAGGTGTGGGGTGGTAAGGTGTGGGGTGGAGTGGTGTGGGGTGGTAAGGGGTGGGGTGGAGTGGAGTGGGGTGGTAGGGTGTGGGGTGGAGTGGAGTGGGGTGGTAAGGTGTGGGGTGGAGTGGAGTGGGGTGGTAAGGTTTGGGGTGGAGTAGTGTGGGGTGGTAAGGTGTGGGGTGGAGTGGTGTGGGGTGGTAGGGTGTGGGGTGGAGTGGTGTGGGGTGGTAAGGTGTGGGGTGGAGTGGAGTGGGGTGGTAGGGTGTGGGGTGGAGTGGTGTGGGGTGGTAAGGTGTGGGGTGGAGTGGAGTGGGGTGGTAAGGTGTGGGGTGGAGTGGTGTGGGGTGGTAAGGTGTGGGGTGGAGTGGAGTGGGGTGGTAGGGTGTGGGGTGGAGTGGAGTGGGGTGGTAAGGTGTGGGGTGGAGTGGTGTGGGGTGGTAAGGTGTGGGGTGGAGTGGAGTGGGGTGGTAGGGTGTGGGGTGGAGTGGAGTGGGGTGGTAGGGTGTGGGGTGGAGTGGAGTGGGGTGGTAGGGTGTGGGGTGGAGTGGAGTGGGGTGGTAGGGTGTGGGGTGGAGTGGTGTGGGGTGATAGGGTGTGGGGTGGAGTGGAGTGGGGCGGTAGGGTGTGGGGTGGAGTGGTGTGGGGTGGTAAGGTGTGGGTTGGAGTGGAGTGGGGTGGTAGGGTGTGGGGTGGAGTGGAGTGGGGTGGTAAGGTGTGGGGTGGAGTGGAGTGGGGTGGTAGGGTGTGGGGTGGAGTGGAGTGGGGTGGTAGGGTGTGGGGTGGAGTGGTGTGGGGTGGTAAGGTGTGGGGTGGAATGGAGTGGGGTGGTAGGGTGTGGGGTGGAGTGGTGTGGGGATATAGGGTGTGGGGTGGAGTGGAGTGGGGTGGTAAGGTGTGGGGTGGAGTGGAGTGGGGTGGTAGGGTGTGGGGTGGAGTGGAGTGGGGTGGTAAGGTGTGGGGTGGAGTGGAGTGGGGTGGTAGGGTGTGGGGTGGAGTGGTGTGGGGTGGTAAGGTGTGGGGTGGAGTGGAGTGGGGTGGTAGGGTGTGGGGTGGAGTGGGGTGGTAGGGTGTGGGATGGAGTGGGGTGGTAGGGTGTGGGATGGAGTGGGGTGGTAGGGTGTGGGGTGGAGTGGGGTGGTAGGGTGTGGGGTGGAGTGGGGTGGTAGGGTGTGGGGTGGAGTGGGGTGGTAGGGTGTGGGGTGGAGTGGGGTGGTAGGGTGTGGGGTGGAGTGGGGTGGTAGGGTGTGGGATGGAGTGGGGTGGTAGGGTGTGGGATGGAGTGGGGTGGTAGGGTGTGGGGTGGAGTGGGGTGGTAGGGTGTGGGGTGGAGTGGGGTGGTAGGGTGTGGGATGGAGTGGGGTGGTAGGGTGTGGGGTGGAGTGGGGTGGTAGGGTGTGGGGTGGAGTGGTGTGGGGTGGTAAGGTGTGGGTTGGAGTGGAGTGGGGTGGTAGGGTGTGGGGTGGAGTGGAGTGGGGTGGTAAGGTGTGGGGTGGAGTGGAGTGGGGTGGTAGGGTGTGGGGTGGAGTGGAGTGGGGTGGTAGGGTGTGGGGTGGAGTGGTGTGGGGTGGTAAGGTGTGGGGTGGAATGGAGTGGGGTGGTAGGGTGTGGGGTGTAGTGGTGTGGGGATATAGGGTGTGGGGTGGAGTGGAGTGGGGTGGTAGGTGTGGGATTGAGTGGTGTAGGGTGTGGGGTGGAGTGGAGTGGGGTGGTAAGGTGTGGGGTGGAGTGGAGTGGGGTGGTAGGGTGTGGGGTGGAGTGGTGTGGGGTGGTAAGGTGTGGGGTGGAGTGGAGTGGGGTGGTAGGGTGTGGAGTGGAGTGGGGTGGTAGGGTGTGGGGTGGAGTGGGGTGGTAGGGTGTGGGATGGAGTGGGGTGGTAGGGTGTGGGATGGAGTGGGGTGGTAGGGTGTGGGGTGGAGTGGGGTGGTAGGGTGTGGGGTGGAGTGGGGTGGTAGGGTGTGGGGTGGAGTGGGGTGGTAGGGTGTGGGGTGGAGTGGGGTGGTAGGGTGTGGGGTGGAGTGGGGTGGTAGGGTGTGGGATGGAGTGGGGTGGTAGGGTGTGGGATGGAGTGGGGTGGTAGGGTGTGGGGTGGAGTGGGGTGGTAGGGTGTGGGGTGGAGTGGGGTGGTAGGGTGTGGGATGGAGTGGGGTGGTAGGGTGTGGGGTGGAGTGGGGTGGTAGGGTGTGGGGTGGAGTGGGGTGGTAGGGTGTGGGGTGGAGTGGGGTGGTAGGGTGTGGGATGGAGTGGGGTGGTAGGGTGTGGGGTGGAGTGGGGTGGTAGGATTGTATTTATCAAAGAATGAAATAGTAAAAAAACTGTAAAGTATTGATCAAAACATAAATCGTCTGAGCTCGGAAACCATGAAGAAAACAGTTTAAAAAAATGGCGAACTTGATTTTGAGAATATTGCTTCCATGTTTGATGGACAGGGTGGTCCACTTAGAGCCCGAGTCTAATTGGTCCATCAAAAGAGCGTCCATTATGAGGGCTGTTTGGTGGTGTGTGGTGGTGGTGTGGGATGTGAGATGATGTATGGTTGTGTGTGATGGTGGTGGAGGTTGCTTTGTGTAGTGTTACCTTTTCAATTGAAAAAGATCTTTGATGACTCACCGGAATTGGAGTACTCCTCAGAATCCTGGCGGTCCAAGACTTTGACCCATAGAGAAAACGACTTCTGTAGGAATATTTTTTGTATGCGTTATTGCCGGTGTCTGCAATTGATTATTGTTGTTTTGCATGAGTCGTTCAGCTGCCATGCAATTGCCCGTGTAACTTTCAGAAGCTCAAATCGATAGCAAAACCAGAAACGACACCCTTCGATCTTCTTCAGTAGTCCTTTATTTTATGGACACTAGATTTTTGACCTTCCAGTGTACCTCTTCTTCCCTTTGTATTGCTGCTCATAATGACGTCACTACTTCAACGATAGAAAATCCAATATTACCTCAAATATTACTTTTGATTAATGATTTGATTATTATTGTTATTATTATTGTTATTATTATTATTGTTATTATTATTGTTATTATTATTGTTATTATTATTGTTATTATTATTATTGTTATTATTATTGTTATTATTATTATTATTATTGTTATTATTATTGTTATTATTATTTTGAATAATAGTATTATTACTGAAAGTTCCCCGACCATCTTGTCACGAAGTAATGCTTAAACCTTCATTTTAATTCCCAACCTTTTTATTCTTTCATTTTGCATATTGCTCTCATCAGTGTACCCTTATTATTATTATGATTATTATTATTATTATTATTATTATTATTTTTGTTATGATCATTGTTATTATTATCATTATTATTATTATTATTATTATTATTATTATTATTATTATTATTATTATTATTATTATTATTATTATTATTATTATTATTATTATGTTTATGATTTTTATTTTTGTTAATAAATTTTTCAGCTCCAAAACTTTCACACCAAACAATGGAAAGAAAAATAAAAGAATTGAAAAAAATAATTATGAATTAACGGGATAATAATAAAAAAATCAATAAGGGAATATTACAAGCAAAATAATAAAAAATAAATAATAATAATAATAATAATAATGATATTATTATTATTATTAAAAATGATAATAAAAATAATAAGAATGATAGGAATAATAATAATCTCAAAATCAAAATAATAGTATAATTGAAATGAGATAAAAATAGAATTTAAAAAATAACATAGCAATGAAACCATTCAGAATAACAATTATAAACAATAACAAAAAAATAAAAATAAAAACAATAACAAAAAAATAAAAATAAAAACAATAACAAAAAAATAAAAATAAAAACAATAACAAAAAAATAAAAATAACAAAAATAACAAAAAAATAAAAATAAAAACAATAACAAAAACATAAAAATAAAAACAATAACAAAAAAATAAAAATAAAAACAATAATGATATCAGTAATAATAGAATTATTTTGACTGTGCTTGTGAGCAATAAAACGTCTGAAAGAGACTAGCGTGGGAAACTTTGGCAAGTTACCGTTTTCTAATGTTTGCTTCTTATCAACTTGATCCTTCTTATTATTTTTTTTATATTTATTTTTATTTTTATTGTTTATTAACAAAATCTTTATTTTTGTTTAATGGTACAAAGTTTGAATATTTACATAAGCCTCACAGACACCAGGGTTGGCATTAGCCACACAGACACCAGGGTTGGCATTAGCCACACAGACACCAGGGTTGGCATCAGCCTCACAAACACCGAGGTTAGCATTAGCCTCACAGACACCAAAGTTGGCATTAACTTCACAGAAACCAGGGTTGACATTAGCCTCACAGACATCAACTTTAGGTCTTTTATTTGTTTTGTGTTGAAGTGGTGAAAGAAATGAAGAATTTAAAATTGGATTTAAATACTGAATAAATGTTGATCGATAAAATAATGTTTAGAGCATCAAAGGCGTTGTAGGATGTGTTTGATTCTGGTTAGCATGGTGAGGTGGGGTAGAGTGGGTGGTGAGCAATGGAGTGCACAAATAAGAATTTTTTCATGAGATTTAATTTAAAACATTTTAAAAATAAAAAATTTTGACAAAAATATTGAACGTGATTTTGCTCCATGTGGCTTGGAGCGACACAACTCATGAATTATAAAAGCAAAGACTGTAAATACAACCTGCCAACTGTGTGTCATGTTGAAGAAAAGTGTTTGATTTGGAGAAGAAAGATATTTAGTAACTTTGGGACAATCTTGTTGGCTGGCATTTCTGATGAAGTGGCTGAGACAAAAGGAGAAGAGAGGTTGGCAAGGGGAAGGGCAGTTGAGAGGCTGAGGCGGAGTGTGGGGAAGAGATTTGATGTAGACTTCCTTCAGAACTTCATCTTTAGAGTTTTTGTGTGATGACGTTGATGATGACGTTGTATTCCATAATGATAAATATCTCAACGAGGAGAAGGAAGAGGAGGAAGAGGAAGAGAAGTAGGATGAATTGCAGCAGGAAAAGTCAAGAAGGCGGTGTTGATGGGTGAAGGATTCGACACTCACCTGGAAGGACACCATGGTAGGACTTCCCTGTAGGAGGAGTTATCATGACGTCACTGTGTCTCACAACATTTTACGACCAGTTCATTTAAACACTTGGAAGTCATGAAATAAAATCAAAAATAAGGTGAATAAATTATGCACAAAAACACAAACACACACACACACACACACACACACACACACACACACACACACACACACACACACACACACACACACACACACACACACACACAAACACACACACACACACACACACACACTCACTCACACACACACACACACACACACTCACTCACACAAAAGTGACACAAGACACATGTGTTATGATGCACACACTCGTCATAAAACATGTGTTTTAGGCCGCTATCGATTGGAATACATAATATGGAAAAGTGGTGAACGAGAAACACGAGTAGAAGGAGGAAGAGAAGAAGGAGGGAAAGAAGGATAACTAAAATGAAAGAAAGAAAAATGACTTGAAAAGGGGATGATTCTATTGGCTGTCAGCCCTCAATTCAAAGTGAGGTTGGGGCTGCATTTAAATATATGCTTGGATGCCGGTGACTTACTGGGTATGTCATGAAGTTATGTTCAAAAAGCTTAGCTGATAATAGCAAGTAAGATACAAATAATTGAAATGAATTTATTTATTAAAAATGAAACTTGTATTGATGTTGAAGTGATAATGCTGTGGCATGATGACATCTCAAATACCACAGTTCTCACATTTCCCTATTTTATGACCTTCGACATGAAGAGAATCTCAATTACATCTGAGTTTCTCAAAAAAACTGGTCCTTCTAGTTGCAACTCTCTCATGAGTCCTTGGAGGAGTTTTGGAAATGTTGAATAGGTAGATCAAACCATAAATTCTCACCACCGCCATCGTGCACCTCAACTGACAGTGCACGCACCAGTTCAAATTCAACTCAACACCTAACTCATATTCAGCACAATGCTATTTTTAGTATCATTACTAATACTACTATTATCATTACCGACAATGCCCCAATAATTATTTATGGTGCTCTCCTCAAACCACCAATCGTCCTCCCCCTCAAACCACTTCATCCTTTTTGAAAGAGTGGTTGTTGTCATGTGATATTCATAGTAGCAATCAATCAGCTGATAATAATCATAATTGAAAAATAACTTTTATTATGTTTGCTATTATTAGAGAAAAATAAAAAAGGCCTAAAAAATAAGCAATTGTGAGAATGGTCTCAAATTAAGCTGGCTGCAATAAACTTTGTAAGTGTTTATAAAAATAATAAAAAAAATAATAATAATAGTAATAATAATATTAATAATAACAATAATAATAATAAAAAAAACAATAGTAATCCAAAATCATATTTTGTTGTTTTTGTTGAAAAGCAACTGTTGCAGTATGGATGTTAGTACCCTTGCTCTTGATACCTAACACTGGTGCAACAAATGACAACAAAAAAAATGTTTATAACAACAAAAGAAATTGGCTAATAATATCAATAATAATAGTAGTGCTAATAAAAAATAAGAAAAAGAAGAGCGCAAAATCACAGAGGCAGTTGACAGATGTTGGGAGTCGAGGTTACGATTTGTTGCATTTGTTTATTGCTTACAATAATAATAAAACAAGAATAATAATAATAAACATGCAGGCAATAAGCTTGGTTCTGCTGGAAGTTATTGCCATGAAATGTTTGAATAGCTTTTGATAGTTCTCCAAACGTAATCTCATAAAACTGATTGGTTTGCTTGCTTCAAATGCTTCCCACCCTTCCAAATCACTTTTTCATTTTCTAATTTTATTATCATTTTTTTATTATTTATATTTCCGTCGTAACCTAATCGATGGAAACTTAAAGCAAAACCTGTGATTGGACAAAAGAAGTTAAGAAAGCGATGAAGATGATGATGATGAGGATGTTGATGATGATGATGGTGATTATGGTAATGAAGATGATATGATGATGATGATGATGATGATGATGCTGATGATGATGATGCTGATGATGATGCTGATGATGATGAGAATGTTGATGAGGATGTTGATGATGGTGATGGTGATGAAGATAATATGATGATGGTGATGGTGATGATGATGATGATTTTGTGTAGTTAAATGAGCTTAAATGGTGTGTGAAGAACCTCGATTTTGAAACGGTTGTTTATGACTTCACATCTTTCTATGTGTATGTATATATATGTGTGTGTATGTATATATGTGTGTGTGCGTGTATATATATATATATGTGTGTGTGTGTGTGTGTGTGTGTGTGTGTGTGTGTGTGTGATTGAGTTGGAACAGAAAAATTTTCAATAGATGTTATGAAGCTTCCAAACTTTTTGATATGAGGGAGTGCCTTAGAAAGGTTGGAGAGCACCACCATTTTGAGTTTTTTTTTTAATTAATTTGCAATATGAATCACAAACAAGTTGCTAACAATGGATTAACGTCGCCAAAAATTTCAATGCAGTCACTTGGGAAGGGGTAATATTGATTGATGATGCTACTTCCTTTTCCTGTTCGATACTTCCGTTCACATTTGTGAGATTCACAATTAACTTTCATTCGTGTTATTTTTTAACTTTATGTTTTTTGAAGTTTGTTTCACCACGCCCACCACCTCACCACGCCCACCATCTCACCATGCCCGCCATCTCACCATGCCCACCATCTCACCACGCCCACCATCTCACCGTGCCCACCATCTCACCACGCCCACCATCTTACCACGCTCACCATCTCACCACGCCCACCCTCTCACCACGCCCACCATCTCACCATGCCCGCCATCTCACCATGCCCACCATCTCACCACGCCCACCATCTCACCGTGCCCACCATCTCACCACGCCCACCATCTCACCATGCCCTCCATCTCACCATGCCCGCCATCTCACCACGTCCTCCCTCTTACACCAACCACTTTTATTCTGCACCTACCACCCTCCTGCATCCCACTTCTGTCATCATCTTTCATCAGTATTTTTTCTTCTTTTCATTTTTTTTTTTCGTTTTTTTGTCATTTCTCTTTCTTCTCTTTTCCTATTGTTCATTCTTCTTCCTCCTTCTTCTCCTCCTCCCCCTTCCTCCTTCTTTTTCTTTTTCCTACTCTTCAAACTGAACGACTTACACTCACCGCACTAATCACCTGGATTGCTGGTATCATTATCATCACCACTTTTTTTTTCTTTTTTTTCGTTTTGATGATTTTTTGCCGATTTAAACGTTTCAGTACACCTCTGCAGCCGTGTCACTTTTTATTTCAATTTTATTTTATAATTATAAATTTTTCGAAATAAAAATTTTTTTAAAAATACATGCGTTTTCAACTTTCTCTTTTTCGCCACATAGTTTCAAACCAAAATATATATTTATTTATCAAACAAATGCAATAAATAAGAAACCGTGTTGCCTCGTGCTTATGACAAACTGCATCGGTTTGGCAGATATCCCTCTAAAAGCACTATAATGTTTATGCTTTCACCCTTCCTAACCCCTCCATTTTGTATCCTACTTTCATTTATTACTATTCAAATTTTCCCATCCCTTTAGGACTCTACATCTCAAAACCTCCAAATCTCACCACCCACACTCTCACTGAGGCTCTCCATCGTTTGGAATCCCACAACAGATGACCTCTAAGCCCTTTCCTCCTTCCATTTGTACGTTTAAAACTAATTCAAAGTTTGATTATGCAGTCAAGATCGATATTTTGATTGATCGGCCGACATGCACGTTAGTGTGCAGTGTGTGTGATAGGGTACAAAACACAGATGCAAAAATTCAAGTACAAGTTTGATTTTGATATTAGTATCACCTTTGTTAACCCGGAGAAGATGAAGAAGAAGAAGAAGAAGAAGAGCCAAGAAGGTTGTTTGGCGTGCGTTCGATTGAGACTTCTGGATTGTTTGGCTGCGGAGAAGGTGCGTGGTGCTTTGACAAAAGTGGTGCCTTTATTTTGATTTTTCCCTGATATGTTTCTTTTGATAATTGATTGCTTTTTTTGTGTTGGTGTTGTGTGGTACTTTGTAGAAGGTGGGTGGTGATGCATTTGTTTCTGTTGTGATAATATTGCATAACTCAAATGTTGTAGTTGTTGAAAAAAATGTTGTGAAATTGACTTGGTTGTTGATGACGAAAAAAAACATTGAGACAAGTTGCTTGAGATTAAAAGTGCTTTCAAGTTGTTTTGAACGGCCAAAAAAGATTGCGTCTTTTCTGGCTTGTGGAGGCACCTGGTGAAGTGGGGAACTGAAACCGTCAAAAAACTCAGAAAGAAGTGGTCAAAACATTCACATTCAAAAAATTTGATCTTTTCCTTTGTAACATATTTCTTTATTTGCTGAAAAACAATAGAAGAGAATCGATTCTCGAGTTGTTCTGATGATTGACTAGATGCATCGTAGATGGGGGAGGAGGAAGGAGAAGAGTGGGGTAGGTGGTGTAAAAGTGGGGAAACAGGAAATGGGTAATGGAGACAAAGTAAAGATGTGTAAAAGCGGTAAACTTTGAAATTTTTGTTGACTTTAAATGAGTAAAAGTTAACTAATATTTTTCCTTTTTTGCGAGTGAAAAATTTTATTTTTAGTTTTTCGCACGGTTTTTTTTGCGGGAAATAATAGTTGGGTGGTAGATGGTGGTCTAATAATGATGATGATGACGCTGATGAGGATGATGATGTTGTTGAAACCTTCAATAAATGCGAGCAAAAAATATATAATGGTAAAGAGGAGTAGGATGAAGAGGACAAGGAGGAGAAGGAGAAAGAGGAGGAGGAGGAGTAGAAGGAGGAAGAGAAGGAAGAAGAGAAGGAGGAAAGAGAGGACGTTAGTGTGAAAGGTGTGTCAGATGGTGAAAATGTTCTTATGTGAGATTGAGACCGTGAATAATATGAACGAAGTGACGATAATGAAGAGGGAAACAATGATGATGAAGATGATGGAAATAAAAAAAAGGAAAAAGACGAGGATGATGGATAGACGAGACAGCAACACGTGTTTGGTGCTAGCTTCACGCAGCGTTTTGAAATGTTGCGTATATTTGCCTGCCTCTTCATTGCTTTGTCCTTCTTTCCAATTTGAAGCTGTGGTCTCATGTTTGAGAAATCATCTGCTATCAAGTGAGATGGAAATGATAAGGAAGAGGATGATGAAGAAAAGGATGATGAGGAAGAGGATGATGAGGAAGAGGATGATGAGGAAGGTGAGGGATGGCCTCTATGAATGCTGATATTCATTCTTCATGCATGGGGAGCCCACGAGTCATTGAAGTGAGCCTTCGAAAAAAAAGATTGAGAATGATATAAATTTTTATTCAAAAGTTTCAGATTACAAAACTATCAACACTCAAAATCATTCGAACGTATATTTAAAACTATTAAAACCAGTTGAAACAGTACACAAAGAACATTTGGAAGTTGTGCAAAGCTGACTAAACAATCGATATTTGCGCAAAATGGACCCCCAATTTGTAATTTCATCTATTTATATCTCTATCTATCTATCTGCCTATTTGTCTGTATATCTATCTATCTGTCTATCTATCCATCTATCTATCTATCTATCTATCTATCTATCTATCTATCTATCTATCTATCTATATATCTATCTATATATCTATCTATCTATCTATCTATCTATCTATCTATCTATCTATCTATCTATCTATCTATCTATCTATCTATCTATCTATCTATCTATCTATCTATCTATCTATCTATCTATCTATCTATCTATCTATCTATCTATCTATCTATCTATCTATCTATCTATCTATCTATCTATCTATCTATCTATCTATCTATCTATCTATCTATCTATCTATCTATCTGCCTATCTATCTTCCCATTCTGTTTTCAATCTACCAGTCAGTCAATCAATTCATCCAGGTGAGAATTTGATAATTTGCTCAAATAAGTACCAGAAGCAACATTGTGAAATGTTTATTTAAACTTCACCAAATCAAGTTTAACGACTCCAATCTTTCCACTTTTAACATTCCCACCAAATATCTTCACATTTTGCTCAAACAGTGTACTACTTGCAGAAAAGGGATTTAAGCTGAATCTTTCCTAAGTTCTATTGCTTTCTTAACATATTTGTTTTTCTAATTATAATATTTTTAATATTTATTTTACATTGTTTCTTATATATTGTGCAAGTGATTCAACTTAATTGTAAGCTCGGTGTTATGCATTATTCGTTTCATTTTATTATTATCCATATAATTAATTTATAATATCCAGCAATAATTTTTTCTGAATTGATATTATTTTTAATTTTAACTTTGATTTCTTTCATTCATCATAGTCCTTGTGTGTTTCACAGATAGGCTCGTTACGTCAACTTGATAAAAGTCACAACACATTTCATGATATACATTACTATTTTTAATACTAATTAACATTTAATACTTATTAACTTTTTATTTTATTTTGAAAATTTTAATTAAATTTCCAGAAAATAAGTTTTTTAATTATTGAAAACATAGGACTCACTTAGTAGAGGGCTTCAAATTGTAACTTTATCAACTTTGCAAATGCTTCTCTGATATCCTATCGCACTTTTCTTCGCAAAACTTTTCAGAACACAACCAGATTCAATCAACAATAATCTATTAAAATTCCTTTGAATTACAAAATCTACTTCAAAAATTATTTTTCTAGAAGTTAGGAAATTTAGAAAAAAGTCTAGAAACGATAAAAGACGAGACGAATGAAGGCAATCGTTTAAGGATCTGCATTTTAAACCATTTCTTTTATATGCACTCCATATCTCATTCACTTGTATCTGTAGTACATATATATGTTACTGTGTCCTTATATACTCTTCTATATATCTTGATCTTCACATATAGAAATACTTGTTTTAACATATTAATTAATTAGCATTTGACATAAAGTCTTAAGAGGTGATTAAAAAATTGTTAAAGATGTGATTGTGTGTTTGGTGTGCTTGTGTGTTCTAGTTGTTGATTAATGTTGCATGAAACACACTTAAATGTTGATACATGTGTTATACAAGACTTTTTTTGACTTTGACACACAAACAAACAGCTCATCAATGTAAATAAAACTATCAAACACACACACACACACACACACACACACACACAACAACCAAGAAACACAAAACATGCCACATACACAAATAAACAAACACACATATACACGTACAAAAATTAAGAGACATACAAATATTCACACACATACAAAATAAGTTGACTATTTTTTCATGAGAATTGAAATTGGTTCTTCAAGATTCCATCACTCCATATTTCAACATTCATTTCTGCAACTCCACTCACACGCCCCAATATCGTCCATCCAATAGAAGTACAAAGTATTAACTAAACTAATAAACTAAGCAACTTACAAACAAAATCAATCTTTAATCGATACACTAACTTTCTTCTGTCCTCGTATTAGCCTCCTTCAGCGTGTTTCATCACTACAACATCATCAAAACAACCATTTCAAGAATATCCTCTCATATAATTATCATAACAGCTTCCAAATTAAGAATTATGATTGAGTGGATATTAATGAGGTGTTGAGGGAGATCTCCAACATGCCTGACATCAGTCGAAGGCAGTGGTACCCTAGTAGTTTTTATGCTTATTATTCCTTTTGTTATGATTTTTTATCCATTTTTTTATCATTATTATTTCTGTTATTTTTATTCATCTTGACTTGGCCCTTATAGCTCAGTGGTTGAGCATTAGACTAATTATCTAAAGTTACCGAGTTCGATCCCGCGTGGGTTGACAATTACTATCTGTTCTACATTGTGTTTTCGCTACATTAAATTTGTATCAGTGCGCCTCAGCTGCTTTCCTTGGCGCTAGATGAATAATCTATTTATTTAAATATTAAATTTAAGTAATATTAAAATTATTTATTTGATATTTTCTGAAATATTTTTTTTATTATATTTCAAATATATTAAAACACATCAAATTCAAAGCTCTGAATCACTTCAAGTTCTTGTTATCGATTGTGCTTTTGATCGATGGCCTCTAAGTAATGGCTAAATAATCAATTTTTAAATATATTTAATTATGCGCTATATAATAAACATGGTGGATGTGTATTTCAACATCATTTTCAGCACAATTTTTATTTATTTCAATTAATAATGAAATTCCCTTTTGAATATTCCATCCGATATAACACCAAATGATATGTTATCATGGACCAAGTTTAATATTTTTAACTATCATTAACTTTTAACCAAAGAGCTCTTAATACTTCTATTATGATCTCTGTGTCTCTATATTTATATATATTTTCAAAAATGTTTTACTTCATTTATTTCTTCGTATCTATTTACACATTCTTCATGTATGGGCGTCTCTATATGTCTATGTATGCTTTTGTCTGCATGATTCTTATGCATGTGTGCTTGTGCGCATATACACAGAAATTGTGCAAACGTGCACGTGTGTGCGTGAGTTCAAATCGGCAGATGCACCATTGTTTCTGCGCGCCTTTTGCCTAACTTATAAGTCATTTTAAGCGAGTGTGTGTTTGTACGTGTGTTCCAATTTGTGTGTTTGTACGTGTGTTCCAATTTGTGTGTTTGTACGTGTGTTCCAATTTGTGTGTTTGTACGTGTGTTCCAATTTGTGTGTTTGTACGTGTGTTCCAATTTGTGTGTGTTTGTACGTGTGTTCCAATTTGTGTGTTTGTACGTGTGTTCCAATTTGTGTGTTTGTACGTGTGTTCCAATTTGTGTGTGTTTGTACGTGTGTTCCAATTTGTGTGTTTGTACGTGTGTTCCAATTTTTGTGTGTTTGTGCGTGTGTTCCAATTTGTGTGTTTGTACGTGTGTTCGAAGTTTTGTGTGTTTGTACGTTTTCATGTATCTTTTTATATGTTTGTTTGATTGTTGAGCGTGTATTCAACTTGTTTGTATTCACATTTGCAAAACCAAGCATGTGTGAAATTGGCTTCACATGCATACAACTGATTATGCGTGTGTTCACATGTGCGTGTTTGAATGTCTTGAACTGATTTGCAATGATTGTGAGCTTGTTAAATGTGACGATTATGGGCTTTTGTGTGCTTGAGGACATCTGTGTGCGTGCATAATTACGACTGTGTGCGTGTGCAAGATTTATAACTTCATATATGACATTTTTATAATCTCAATGCACATTTAGCGACCTATGACGTGTGTGTTTTAATGGAGGATAAACTAACTTTTTATACTTGTATGTTGAAAAAAAAACAAAATTAGGCAAATGCCATAAATAAAAATTTTGAAAAAGTGAGAACGAGAAGCATAAATGAAAAATAAAAATAAATCAATAATAATGATAATAATAATAATAATAACAATCAAGCCACTTAATCTTATAATTGTCATTCACTATTTACACTCAATCCATCAAATGTAATCTATCACTCACCTCAAGCACTGCTAATCTGGTGTCCTGGGTTCGAATATCAGAGAGAGAGTGTAGTGGGGTTTGTGTCATTTTGGTTGTTTTTTAGTTTATTTTTCATCTGAAGTTTAATTTTTTTAAGCTTTAATTTTAATTTTCCAGCTTCAAAATCATTTAAAATCATTCCACCAAACAACTGTCCTTACCACACTCTTCCACCACAAACCCTCCAACATCGTGCCTAGCTTGCACACCATGCCATCACTCCATTTCAATCTCACCAACACTATTAAATTCCACCTCCAACCAGCTACCAACACACCCTCCTCTACATGAGTCTCCCCTTAACTGTCACAACATCAAGAGTTCATTGTTTGCAACAATTATATGCAGAAGTAGTGAGTTCATGATACTGGCATTCATTATTTTGAAAATAACAATTTATTTGAAAATAAATATCACTTGCAACAGAAACTCATTCCGAACCTCAAAGTTGCAACCACCATTTGATGCACCTTTATGTTTGCCACTTCTCTCTTCGTTTTTATCTCATTTTTTAAATTGTTATGAGGATCATTTTTATTATTGTTGTGATTATTATTCTTATTGTTATGATTATTATTATTGTTGTTGTTATTGTTATGATTTTTTAAATTATTATTATTGTTCCCGTTAGTAAGGCAGGTGTTGGAGGGCGCCAAGTAAGAATCTAAGACCCGTTGATCACAAATAAAAAGATAATAAAAACAATAGAAACAAAAATAATGAATAATAAACTTATTGAAAAACAAATGAATGGAATCAAAATATATGGGTAAAAAAGTTTAATAAAAAGAAAGCTGGAAGAATCATCAAAATAGACTTTTGCATTATTTTGTGGTCCCACAATTTGGTTGGCAACACCTTGAGTTGAGATCATTGTCATGAGAAGTTCCGAGTCTTTTAATTAGCCTTTCTTTGACCTCTGTATTTGACGCTCTTCAATGCTGTGTGGGATGGTGGTAGTAGTAGTAGTAGTTGTAGTAGTAGTAGTAGTAGTAGTAGTAGTAGTAGTAGTAGTAGTAGTAGTAGTAGTAGTAGTAGTAGTAGTAGTAGTAGTAGTAGTAGTAGTAGTAGTAGTAGTAGTAGTAGTAGTAGTAGTAGTAGTAGTAGTAGTAGTAGTAGTAGTAGTAGTAGTAGTAGTAGTAGTAGTAGTAGTAGTAGTAGTAGTAGTAGTAGTAGTAGTAGTAGTAGTAGTAGTAGTAGTAGTAGTAGTAGTAGTAGTAGTAGTAGTAGTAGTAGTAGTAGTAGTAGTAGTAGTAGTAGTAGTAGTAGTAGTAGTAGTAGTAGTAGTAGTAGTAGTAGTAGTAGTAGTAGTAGTAGTAGTAGTAGTAGTAGTAGTAGTAGTAGTAGTAGTAGTAGTAGTAGTAGTAGTAGTAGTAGTAGTAGTAGTAGTAGTAGTAGTAGTAGTAGTAGTAGTAGTAGTAGTAGTAGTAGTAGTAGTAGTAGTAGTAGTAGTAGTAGTAGTAGTAGTAGTAGTAGTAGTAGTAGTAGTAGTAGTAGTAGTAGTAGTAGTAGTAGTAGTAGTAGTAGTAGTAGTAGTAGTAGTAGTAGTAGTAGTAGTAGTAGTAGTAGTAGTAGTAGTAGTAGTAGTAGTAGTAGTAGTAGTAGTAGTAGTAGTAGTAGTAGTAGTAGTAGTAGTAGTAGTAGTAGTAGTAGTAGTAGTAGTAGTAGTAGTAGTAGTAGTAGTAGTAGTAGTAGTAGTAGTAGTAGTAGTAGTAGTAGTAGTAGTAGTAGTAGTAGTAGTAGTAGTAGTAGTAGTAGTAGTAGTAGTAGTAGTAGTAGTAGTAGTAGTAGTAGTAGTAGTAGTAGTAGTAGTAGTAGTAGTAGTAGTAGTAGTAGTAGTAGTAGTAGTAGTAGTAGTAGTAGTAGTAGTAGTAGTAGTAGTAGTAGTAGTAGTAGTAGTAGTAGTAGTAGTAGTAGTAGTAGTAGTAGTAGTAGTAGTAGTAGTAGTAGTAGTAGTGTTAGTAATATTGGATAATAATTACACACACATCAAGCCACATAAACTCAGTCATTTGTGTCACAAATATCAGCATCCTACTTGCCATTGTCATTCTTATTATGAATTACTTATAAATTATTATTATTATTATTATTATTATTATTATTAGCACTTTTTTTCAAAAAGCGATACTTGGACGGATGCGTTCACTTTTCCAAACTGGCAATTCAATTCTTTTGCTCACAAAAAGCAAGTATGTTCTCAACTCTAACAAATGATTTATTTTTTATTATCATCCAATTATTATTATTATTCTTATTGTTATTATTGTTGTTGTTAACATTTTTATTATCCCTGTTTCTATTGTTATTGCTTTCATTAACAATTTTTTTATTATTATTCTCACTATTATTTTTTTTTCTTATTATTGTTTTTATTGTTATTTTTATTTATGGTTCGATCTTCAGCTTTTAGACTGTTGTTCCTCACAAACATCTGTCTGCAACATGCCTCAACGAGACCTCAACAATAATAACTGTTTTATCGTTTCTTATCTTTATTGTTTCTATTTTTCAGCGTTTTACGAAAACTTTATGGTAATTATAGAAAATATTCTTATTTCAGTTGTATCTATAATGTTATTTATGTCCTGACATAATATTGTCGTCATGATTCTGTTGCAGGCTTTATTATTATTTCTGCTGTTGTTATTATTTTTGTTGTTGTTGTTGTTGTTGTTGTTGTTATTGTTATTATTTTTGTTGTTGTTGTTATTTTTGTTGTTGTTATTATTGTTGTTATTGTTATTATTTTTGTTGTTATTATTATTGTTGTTATTGTTATTATTTTTGTTGTTGTTATTATTTTTGTTATTGTTGTAATAGAATGGGCATCTAGAAAAATGAACACGTCAAAGTGTTTTATAATGTTCCCAGTTTTTCTTGTTGTCGTCTGCTCAATAATTATTTATGGATATCCATTTGCAACATTGGAAACATTTTACGAATTCATAATAACGACAAAATATATTATAGGTGGTTCTATAAATTTTTTTTCTATATATTTATAGATTGAATAATAAAAAGAATAAAAATAATAAAAATAATAACAATAATAAAAATAATAAAAATAATAACAATAATAACAACAACATAAATCAGAGCCATGTTGTCGCAACAACTTCATTGTTTGTTGTGGTTCTTCTAATTGCTTTTTTATTATTTTCACTAATGATTTTTTTTATTTTATGATTATTTTTGTTTTTATTCTTTTTTTATTTTTTGTTTGAAATGAGACTTTGATCATTGTTAAGAATAATTGAAAAAAATTGAGAGACCATAAGAAATCCTATGTCACAAACAACATAAAAATACAACATAACACCAGTATCCCCACAAAACATTTCACAACACCCACAACACACCCCATCCCACACCACACCACCACACAACACATCACAGCCTAATAGGACAGACAGCACAGCAATAGAGACAAATCACAGGCGACTGAAGACTCACCCTCCCGCTGGGACTCCTTCGTCTTCAGACGCCATAAGGACCCCTGCTTTGGTTGTTATCGTCGTTCAATTGTGAGGCTCGATGATTGATCCCAATGAAACTTGATTAACACGACCTTCCATTCTCGAATGTTCTTCCAACCACTCTCATTGATTGAGTCTCCAAACTGGTAGTTATTGCCATGTTAATTGCTCCCTTCGTTATTTTATAAAATTTGATTTAATTGCTATGCTTTTGAAATTCTACAACATTTACACATTCAATAATATAAAGAGGAGTAGGAAAAGAGGTAGAAAGAATGGTAGGTAAAAAGGTAAAAAGGCAGAGTAAGAGAGAGGTAGGTAGAAAGATATAAAGAGGTACTTAGCCTGGTATAAAAAGGTAGATAGAAAAATAGGAAAATGTAGGTAGAAAGGTAAAGAGAGGCAGGTAGGAGGATAGGCAAAGAAAAGGAAAAAGGCAGGTAGAGAGATGAGAAGAGGTAGCCAGAGAGGCAGGAAGAAAGATAAGAAGAGGTAGGCAGAGAGGCAGGAAGAGAGATGGAACATAATGCAAACCAAACCACTCCATCATCGTCTAGCAACTTACTCGCCTCTAATTATTTCACAATTAATTTTAATTATTTGTTTTTATTAAAATTCGTTCATTATTTAAATATTGTCAGATTTTTTTCCTTTGTATAATTTATCTATATTTTTATAGCTCTCAACTTTTTTTGAATAATTAACTTGAGATATTATTTTGCACCTTCTTCTACTCAGCCATGCATGAAAACCATCCAATCTTAACACCCGTTCTATTTCAATAAAGTTTTCGTTGAAATTATAAATAGGTATATTATAAAATAATGAAATACAAACTTGATATATCAAGACCGCTTCCTTCCGTATAATATTCTTATTTATGTTATTATTCTTATTTATGTTAATGTTATTCTTATTTATATTATTATTCTTATTATTCTCCCGCTATTGCTATAATTACTTGCAATTTAAATCTTTGGTTATTATTTCCTGGCTGTCTGTGTGATAATCATAATAATAAAAAAAAATAAAACATAATAACAATAATTAGAAGCACACATCGGTTATTATCGTTATTCCGCTAATCTTGTTGTGATTATTTATATTGCTGCTATTAGACACAGTTTTCATTTCTTTTAAATTCATTGATTTGTCATTGTTGTTGTTCAATTATTGTTCTTATTATTTTTTTTTATTATTGTTATTATGCATGAAGTGGTTTTTAATTGGTCATGAAATGCATGAGGCTTGTGGAAGTTGGACACCCACGATGATGATGATGATGATGGTTGTGGGGGGTGGTGGTTGTGATGATAGTTGGAAGTGGTGATGGTGGTAGTGGTTGAGTGGGTGAGGAAATGGATGGAAAGTTGAATGTAAGAAAAAAGAATTAATGAAAGAAAAACTCCAAATAGAGACCCAATGAAACTGACCTACGATAGGGCATACCCGGTCACTGTTTGTTGCTGCCAATCCAACCTGGTTCTTAGTGCTATATCGGTTAATATTAGGCCATTATAAATATTATTATAATTCTAGGTTAATATCAGTTCGTTGTTATTCCTATTTTTCATTGAAATTTTTTTCAAATTATCCCATTAGATTGGTCAACAAATGAACCATCCCTTCTCTCTCACCAACCACACACAACACCACAATCACTCCCACATGTCACGTGGGGGTGCGCATCGAACTTACACTTCTGCCTCCATCTTTATATTCAAGTGCTTGTGTTGTTGTGTGTGATGTCGCATATATTGTCATGTGATAAGCCATGAACTCTCTACATTTGTGTGTAATCGAGCTTCATATGGTGTTGAAAGCTATCGATACAACTCAAACACTCTTCTTGCGGTAGGTCATAAAAAACAAAACAAGTGAATAATAAGAATCATGAGCATAAAAGACGGCATGCGATAAGAATGAGTGGATACAGATAAGTAAGTAAATAAAATACAAGAGGATTTATAAATGAGGAGAAGAAGGAGGAGGAGGAGGAGGAGGAGGAGAAACAATTAATGAAAAAAAAAGCAAAAAAAATTATTTCCAATATGAAGTGATGAGACAGTTAAAAAGAAAATTATTTCCAGAAGTGGAGAAAAACAAATAGACAAAAAACAAGACAGCTTGAAAGGTTAAAGGAAGACGCAAAAAGACAGGTAGAAAAACAAAGATGCAACAAGACAGGTAGACAGATAAATTTCAACACCTCTTAAGCACATTATCTCCCTTCATAAACCTACCGCTTCAAGTGCCCTTGTCTGCCTAATTAAATGGGTGGGTGAGGAGGTAGGAAGGTAGGTGGGTGGCAGATGGAGAAGTGGGTTGATGGGTAGGTGGGAAGATGAGATGGTGTGTGGGTGAGATGGTGGGTGGGATGGTGGGTGGATATGATGGAGGCTGGGATGGTAGGGGGATGTGATGGTGGGTGGATGGGATGGTGGGAGGATGTGATGGTGGGTGGGTGGGATGGTGGGTGGGTGGGATGGTGGGTGGGTGGGATGGTGGGTGGGTGGGATGGTGGGTGGGTGGGATGGTGGGTGGGTGGGATGGTGGGTGGGTGGGATGGTGGGTGGGTGGGATGGTGGGTGGGTGGGATGGTGGGTGGGTATGATGGAAGCTGGAATGGTGGGTGAGTGTGATGGAAGCTGGGATGGTGGGTGGGTGTGATGGAAGCTGGGATGGTGGGTGGGCGATAATGAATCAAAAAATAATAATAAAATAAGAATAACAAAAAAATAAAAAACAACAAATAAAAGCAAAGATCAAACTAAACACCTCATGACACACCCAGTAGCAACCTTCTTATACTCCCTCCAGCCCTCCTTCTCTCTGTTATCATCCTTATTATTTCTTTATTTCCATTATTATTTTTATTCTTATTGTTTTTTTATTTCCATTATTATTTTTATTCTTATTGTTTTTTTATTTCCATTATTATTTTTATTCTTATTGTTTTTTTATTTCCATTATTATTTTTATTCTTATTGTTTTTTTATTTCCATTATTATTTTTATTCTTATTGTTTTTTTATTTCCATTATTATTTTTATTCTTATTGTTTTTTTATTTCCATTATTATTTTTATTCTTATTGTTTTTTTATTTCCATTATTATTTTTATTCTTATTGTTTTTTTATTTCCATTATTATTTTTATTCTTATTGTTTTTTTATTTCCATTATTATTTTGGAAAAAGCCCTAAAGAATTCGAAGAGAAAAAGAGGCAGACCACCATCAACTCTTCTCAACACATTAATAAATGACATGAACTCTCTCAAATTAAACATGGACAACATTGAAAAAATCGATAAAGATGCGTATCGAGGAATTATTGGGACTCATTGTTAACTGTGATTATGTCTAAAGACGAAAATTAATTATATATATATATTATTTTTATTCTTTTTATTTTTTATTTCCATTATTGTTTTTTATCCCTATTATTTTTTTCTCATCATTATATCATTATAATTGTTATTTTTATAGCAACTGGACCGATGACTGATGGGGCCTCAAATGTTATGTGGTTAAGGCATATGTGGTTTGAAATGGGGCTTGTGTTTGATCTCATGCACGATATGGTGCCTGGCATGGTGGGTATGTTCTTTATGAGGGGTGAAGATGGTGGTGGAAGGTGATGATGATGATGAAAAGTATGATGAGGATGATGATGAGGATGAGGATGAAGATAAGGATGATGATGATGAGGATGATGATGAAGATGATGATGAGGATGAGGATGAAGGTGATGATGAGGATGAGGATGAAGATAAGGATGATGATGATAAGGATGAAGATGATGATGAGGATGAGGATGAAGGTGATGATGAGGATGATGATGAAGATAAGGATGATGATGATAAGGATGAAGATGAGGATGAAGATGATGATGAAGATGATGATGAAGATGATGATGAAGATGATGATGAAGATGATGATGAGGATGAGGATGAAGATGAGGATGAAGATGATGATGAAGATGATGATGAAGATGAGGATGAAGATGATGATGAAGATGATGATGAAGATGATGATGAAGATGATGATGAAGATGATGATGAGGATGAGGATGAAGGTGATGATGAGGATGAGGATGAAGATGATGATGAAGATGATGATGAGGATGAGGATGAAGGTGATGATGAGGATGAGGATGAAGATGATGATGAAGATGATGATGAAGATGATGATGAAGATGATGATGAAGATGATGATGAAGATGATGATGAGGATGAGGATGAAGATGAGGATGAAGATGATGATGAAGATGATGATGAAGATGATGATGAAGATGAGGATGAAGATGATGATGAAGATGATGATGAAGATGATGATGAAGATGATGATGAAGATGATGATGAAGATGATGATGAGGATGAGGATGAAGGTGATGATGAGGATGAGGATGAAGATAAGGATGATGATGATAAGGATGAAGATGAGGATGAAGATGATGATGAAGATGATGATGAAGATGATGATGAAGATGATGATGAAGATGATGATGAAGATGATGATGAGGATGAGGATGAAGATGATGATGAAGATGATGATGAGGATGAGGATGAAGATGAGGATGAAGATGATGATGAAGATGATGATGAAGATGAGGATGAAGATGATGATGAAGATGATGATGAAGATGATGATGAAGATGATGATGAGGATGATGATGAGGATGAGGATGAAGGTGATGATGAGGATGAGGATGAAGATAAGGATGATGATGATAAGGATGAAGATGAGGATGAAGATGATGATGAAGATGATGATGAAGATGATGATGAAGATGATGATGAAGGTGATGATGAGGATGAGGATGAAGATGAGGATGAAGATGATGATGAAGATGATAATGAAGATGATGATGAAGATGAGGATGAAGATGATGATGAAGATGATGATGAAGATGATGATGAAGATGATGATGAAGATGATGATGAAGATGATGATGAGGATGAGGATGAAGATGAGGATGAAGATGATGATGAAGATGATGATGAAGATGATGATGAAGATGAGGATGAAGATGATGATGAAGATGAGGATGAAAATGATGATGAAGATGATGATGAAGATGATGATGAAGATGAGGATGAAGATGATGATGAAGATGAGGATGAAAATGATGATGAAGATGATGGTGATGATAAGGATGAAGATGAGGATGAAGATGATGATGAAGATGATGATGAAGATGATGATGAAGATGATGATGAAGATGATGATGAGGATGAGGATGAAGATGAGGATGAAGATGATGATGAAGATGATGATGAGGATGAGGATGAAGATGAGGATGAAGATGATGATGAAGATGAGGATGAAAATGATGATGAAGATGATGGTGATGAAGATGATGGTGATGATAAGGATGAAGATGAGAATGAAGATGATGATGAAGATGATGATGAAGATGATGATGAAGATGATGATGAAGATGATGATGAGGATGAGGATGAAGATGAGGATGAAGATGATGATGAAGATGATGATGAGGATGAAGATGAGGATGAAGATGATGATGAAGATGATGATGAAGATGATGATGAAGATGATGATGAAGATGATGATGAAGATGAGGATGAAGATGATGATGAAGATGAGGATGAAAATGATGATGAAGATGATGATGAAGATGATGATGAAGATGAGGATGAGGATGATGATGAAGATGAGGATGAAAATGATGATGAAGATGATGGTGATGAAGATGATGGTGATGAAGATGATGGTGATGATGATAGATGTGTGTTATGGAAAGGATTGATCATTTGAAGAAGATGCAAGAACAGGTGGTGTGTGTGTGTGTGTGTGTTTTTTTTGATTTTGTGTTTGTTCGTGTGTGTATGGGTTTGTTTTTAGTTTTTTGACATAGATAAAACTTCACGTTGACAATTCTTTCAAATGATAATAAACATACAGATGTTGTTCTCAATACTGTGGACAGTTCTTATCACTCACTCATGCATGCTTGAGATAAGATAGTTTGAATAACACGTCATAAAACTAATATCAGTCAAAATATCAATAATAATAATAATAATAGTAATGAATTATATGATGGGAATAAAATTGAAAAATAATTTTAAAGCATAACGAGAATATTCATTTATGAGATGCGAGGTCAAAGGTTGAGAGATGAAAGAGGAATGATATCTGGAAGGATGGATGGAAGAGTGGATAAGTTAAAATGAAAATGCATCAGTAATATATGGCATTATGAATTTTCTTGAAGATTTCGATGCTCATTTGAAAATACTTATATAACTATAATTATCGAAAATGAATGGATGGATGGATAGATGGATGGATTTATGGATAGATGGATTGATGGATGGATTGATGGATAGATAGATAGATGGATTGATGGATAGATGGATTGATGGATAGATGGATTGATGGATAGATGGATTGATGGATAGATGGATTGATGGATAGATGGATTGATGGATAGATGGATTGATGGATAGATGGATTGATGGATAGATGGATTGATGGATAGATGGATTGATGGATAGATGGATTGATGGATAGATGGATAGATGGATTGATGGATAGATGGATTGATGGATAGATGGATTGATGGATAGATGGATTGATGGATAGATGGATTGATGGATAGATGGATTGATGGATGTATGAATGGATGAAAAGATGAAAGACAAATGAACGAATGGATGGAAAGATGGATACTGAAGAACAGGCTGGAGTGGATAGAAAGATACAAAACAACTGGGTGGAGGATGATGATTAAAAGCAAAGGTCAAAGAGGTTAATGCAGGTAGGTCAGTGACGTCATAAGTTAAAGTGGCGTAGAGGCAGTGATGGTTTAAGATTTTGAGTGTATGCCGGAGTCTTTGTTGTTTATTTACGCCTTGTTATTTTAATCATTTCATAGTTTCTGTTATTATTTTTGAGTGATTATTATTTATATTATTGTATCAAACTGTTATCATTATTTATTCATCCATTGTTGCAGCTATTACTCAGTAGTTACAAATGTTTGTATGTATGCAGGCATATGTATCAGCCCTCACTCCACCCTGCAGAATCAATGAAGGCACGCAACAAATGCATACCTTTTGCTATCTTAATGTTTTTGATAATCTCAACCTTAAATAAAACTTAATCACATCTGCCCGCAGACTCTGCTCTTGATGCAAATTATTCACGTTATTCATTCCTTAATCTCGTGGCCCTCCTTCTAATTGCTGTGGTGTCTGTTGCCCTGGTGTTTTTATTCTCATATAAAATTCCTTTCTTTATTTTTATTGTTTGTTATTATGTTTATTGATTGTTATTATTTTATTGTTTGTTATTATTTTTATTGTTTGTTATTATGTTTATTGATTGTTATTATTTTATTGTTTGTTATTATTTTTATTGTTTGTTATTATGTTTATTGTTTGTTATTATGTTTATTGTTTGTTATTATGTTTATTGTTTGTTATTACTTTTATTGTTTGTTATTATGTTTATTGTTTGTTATTATGTTTATTGTTTGTTATTATGTTTATTGTTTGTTATTATTTTTATTTTTTTTGGTTATTTTTGCTTCATCTTATTATTTTTTATAAATGCTCATTAATGTTACCAATAATTAATTAAAAACCTCAAAAAAATAAATCAGACTCAAGCATAACAAAAGGCCCACTCGAACTATTCATTATAAACTTCGCACGCCAAACAAATGCTTAAAAGTGAAACAGGAAACAGATCATGTTGTGGTTTGTCTAATTGCTCACGTCTGTTGGCTGTTTGTTGCTAAGAGACAACAGGAACAGAAAGCGGATGTGTGATTTATTATCTTTGGTTCACATTTATCTTTTACCAGTCTGCTAATTGGAGATTAATCAGGCATCTTTTGTTTTTATTGTTGCTCAGATGTTTGGTGATGTGCCCAATGCTTCACTCACTCCAACAAATCAACCAATATTATTCTCATGTATTTATTTTCTTTATTACTATCTCCAATAATCAAATGTTGCAATAATTTTGGTTGCCATGGTGATATGGCGGCAAATTTTGCGGTATCGTGGTTGCCATGGTAATAGGGCGGCAAATGTTAAGGCGCTTGATTATTCGTGTATCTTTTATGCCTTTATTGGGGCTGTTCAGAACAATATCATAACTTCATATTTATGCTGGTTTATTATTATTTCTATTTTTTGCTTATTATTAGTTTTTTATCATTTATTTCGCAAAATTAATATGTTCCTGGATAAAATCTTAATGTACAGCGATGGAAATCGATTTAACTTTTAAAGCTTAGTCATCAAATTTCTTCATGTAATTACTACAACAAGAACAACATCATAACAAAATCGCAATAATATCATAACAAGAATATCATAAGAAAAAGTTTATTGTTTGCATTATTGGAGTGAGTGTGTTATGCAGAGAGATTAGAAGGCCTTTGATCTCAGTTTAATCTATTCTCACAACCTTATTAGTATTCATGGTTATTATGCAATCTTTATTATTATTATTATTATTATTATTATTATCATTCTTATAATCATCCAATCAATATTATTCAATTTTTATTAGCTTTACTGCTCAATTATTATGATCTTTCGCCATCATTTTTATTATTTATAAATATTATTTTAAACACTTTTGTATAGATTATTTCCTTTTATTAAGTTGTCACCATTTAAACTTGCCTGAAAAGTGAATTCAAATATATATATACTCCTTGATATAAAAATAACTATATAAATAAAAATAATTATACAAATAATAGAAGAAACAATAAAAATAACTATATAAATAATAGAAAAAACAATAAAAATAATAACAATAATAGTATGATAAATGCTCATATTATCCACTCACCATCACAAGGCCATGTTTCCCCTACCTTAATGATACAGCACTCATTACTATATTATTCTTTATTATGAAATTATTCATTATTATGATATTATTCCTTATTATGATATTATTCTTTATTATGATATTATTCGTTATCATGAGATTATTATTCATTTGCTTTTTTTTTTATAATCTTCTCTTCATATAAAGTAACTTTGCAACCATTAGCAACTCAATCAACAGCACATGAGAGGTGAACCAAATGATTAGGAGCAGATCAAGGGTGGTCGTGTTTACCATTTCACCACTGCTTGTTTACACTTCCTCCTCGTCGACCCTTTGTTTACTTCAACCCGTATTTATGACCTCCCTAGGGTTCAAGTGAGAGGTCATTATCTTCCTTCTCAATCAGGAGTATTTCAGAGAAAACTTTACAATTTTATATTTAATATCTAGTTTTAATTTCATCATCTCCAATACAACCCCAATCACTACTATCATCTTCTTGCTACTACTATCATCATCACCATCTTCTTGCTACTACTATCATCATCGCCATCTTCTTGCTACTCATATCATTATCACCCTCTTCTTGCTACTACTATCATCACCATCTTCTTTCTACTATTATCATCACCATCTTCTTGCTACTATCATCATCACCATCTTCCTGCTACAACCATTTTCATAACTTCATAAATATTGAATCACTCGATGCTTTAACAATGCAGTCTTGATAGAGCCTCATCAATATTTTGAATGCAACGAAATACAATAATCATATAAGAATGAGATAAATAGAATTAGGTTAAAAAGTAGTAAGAATAATGACAGTGAGGCAATTAGGCTATGGTGACGTGGGAGGCATTATACAGCAGGCGATAATGAAGTCCTGCAGTGAAGCATAATATGGTGTTGTAAATTTCATATACATTTATCAGTGCTTCATAGGCGTTGAATGAATTTCGAGTTTTATTCAGAGAAAAAAGACAAAACAAGAAGTGGAAAATAAATAAGAGAAACTGAGATCTGTACAACGCTTCGACTAGAGTCTGTCAATCATATACTGTCTTCATTTCATCCAACCACTGTTTTCAATTTTTTAACGCACGCCTCTTCTTCCGCTCGGCGCCTTTTCTTCTTTTTCAGCTGTTTCAAGTTGCTGGTAGCTGCGGGGCAACAGCTGAAAACACTGGTGGCATTAACGTTCAAAACATTCGATTTGACGCATGTTGGTACTTTGGTGGTCAATCTGTTTTGGGAAGATGAAGCCACTTTAGCACCTGAAGCAACTGTAACTTTGGCGGAAGTGGTAGTCTTAGTAGCTGCAACAGTTGATTTGACAGCAACGTTGCTCTTAGCAACAGCTGGAGAGATAGATGAGCTGTCGTCCTCTTCAAGCAACACCCACGTTTTGCCGACCATCTGCGGAGCAATCACTTGCAATTAATGTCGGCCATTTTGAATGGTTTTCACATCAAGTGTAACACGATGATTAGAGACTGAGCATTATACAAAGTTTGAATGATGATGGATAACAACAGCCATGAAGCAATCACTTTGATGCAGCAGAAGCTACAATGCTTTGGCCTCTTCTCCGTCACCTCTGCTGCTTCTTGACCTCTGTGTTATAAGTTTAAAACTAATAATGGCGAAATGAATGAAAATAAAAAACGCAAAAGAATACTACTAACAACATAAGAAATAGCATTGGTAAACATAAAGAGTACTGACTTGTTATTGGCTGGTGAAGAGTGATGACAAATACATGCACACGCGGCTTTGACGTCATGAGGCGTGATGTTTATCTGTGTGATTATTTTTATGATTATGCTTCATTTGCAGCTGATTCATTATTAAGTTTTGACGCTGAGTCTCTCACGAAGGCCTGGTCACCAACATCTACCAGAGCACTGAGACTTATGTGGAAAATGACTCAAATCAGATAAAAATACCTGCTCGAAGGAGTGTGGTTTCTGTGTGAGGTCAATGTGTTCATGCTGGTGAGAGCTGTGGTGGTGGGAGTGATGGTGGTGAGAGCTGTGATTTTGGTGTAGTGGGTAGATGCAATTTAGAATGATTTGGCAACTTGAATGACAGTTCATTTGAAAGCACAATATGTATAATAGAATGCAGGAAACAACGGATTATTAGACAAACATTGAAACGGGAGGGTCAGACACAAAGAACCACGAAAATAGGTCAGTTAAATGCTGACTGCCTTTGAGTAGCCTTGTGATTGGTTGGCGAAACCATTCTAGGTCAAGTTGACCTGTATGATTGGATGATTTTTCGAGGCGGAAGTTGTTGAGGTCTCTGATGAGTTTGAGGACTTTCTGGAAAGTTACTGCTTTCTTGCTGAAGTACTTCTGTGCGGGGTTGTGAGGAGGAACTAGATTGGTATATAAGTAAACAGATAGCTAGATAGATGGATAGATAGATAGATGGATAAATGGATAAATAGGTAGATAGATAGATAGAAAACCTCGATCTTAAGCATGAATACCCTGGCTTGAAGATACTCAAAAGAGTGCTTAAAGTTGGTGTTGAAAATGGTTTGTGTTGTGGTGTTTTTAGTAATTGTTGTGTCAGCGGTTGTGCTTCTGCTATCAATAATATCATTTTCAGATGTCCTAACAACGTCATTAGTAATGTGTTCTTTTTGAGTAGTGGACAGAGATGATTTGTGGGTTGGTGACTGAGATGATTTGTGGGTTGGTGATTTAGTGGGTGATGGAGAATTATTCGACTGATTGTTGAATGAGATGGATGCTGGATAAATGGATGTATGTGAAATGAGAGATGGTGGCATTGTGAAGTGGATAGGAACGAAAGAAAGAAATGACTGGAAGGAATTTTCATCCAGCAAACTTCTCATTTTGCTCACCAATGTTCCAATACACTGGAGAATTTAGATAACAATAATTGCATACTATTTAAAAAATTTATCAATATATAAATGTTAAAGGTGCAAGAAATAATTTATGGGACAACCTCAAGATCGGAGTTGCAAGAGAGATCCATCTGGAATGTTCTGAAAGCATCCACCACTCCCTCCATCCTCCCACCCAACTTCCCCCTCAAACTCAACACAAAACTCTCGGCACATCTTTTCTCTCTTTCGTGGCGCTGATGTGTGATAAAGTTTATATCCGTCTGTCTGCATGCCTATCTACCTATCTATCTATATATTTATCTATCTATCTGTCTACCTGCATCTGCGTAAACGTGGATGAATGCAGCAAAAGATGTATATATCTTTCTATCTATCTATCAATTTATTTATTTATCAATCAAGCACCAACCAAAGGATGGCTATAGAAGATGTCACGACTCATAACTTCCCTCATCACCTCCTCCTTCTCTTCCTCCTTCTGTCTCTTGAACTGTTCTGATGCTTGCTTCTTGAAACTGTGGTGGTGTGTGTGGTATAGTGATGATGATAATGAGGATGATGATGATGAAGCAAGCAATGATGATGATGATGAAGCAAGCAATGATGATGATGAAGCAAGCAATGATGATGATGAAGCAAGAAATGATGATGATGATGATGAAGCAAGCAATGATGATGATGATGATGATGATGATGAAGCAAGAAATGATGATGATGATGAAGCAAGCAATGATGATGATGAAGCAAGCAATGATGATGATGATGAAGCAAGCAATGATGATGATGAAGCAAGCAATGATGATGATGATGATGATGAAGCAAGCAATGATGATGATGATGAAGCAAGCAATGATGATGATGAAGCAAGCAATGATGATGATGATGATGATGATGATGAAGCAAGCAATGATGATGATGATGAAGCAAGCAATGATGATGATGATGATGAAGCAAATGATGATGATGATGATGAAGCAAGAAATGATGATGGTGATGATGATGAGGCAAGAAATGATGATATTGCTCAGATGGAACATACTCAATGGTGGAGCTGGAAGCCATAAGTTTGGCGATCAGTTCATCCTCGTCTTCCTCCTCTTCCTCCTCCTCCTCATTATTGTCATTCATGTCGTCCAAGTACTCATTTGAATTGTTGTTTTTATTATTATTATTATTGTTATTATTTCTATTAGAGTTATTATCATTTTGGTTGTTATTGGAGGTATTTGTAGTATTGTACGCATCCTCATTATTATTATTATTGTTGTTGTTGTTATTATTATTAGCATGGTTACGTGTGGTAGAAACCTGGTGTACAGTCATGGCACACTCAACTACACAATCCAACTTGTCATTGTTGTTCTTCATGCTATTATTATTATTATTTGTACTTGAAAAAGCTTCATTATTTTGTAGGAGATTTGGATAGACAGATGGAAGGTCTTGATGTGCCATCTTGGGTTTTATGGGCACTGGTGTGTTTTTAATGGGAGAGTCCAGTTTCCGCTTTAAAGGCCGCCCCACTGGCTTCTTAAATACTTGCGGTTCAAGCTTTTTGTTTTTAATCTTTGGTAATATGCTCCTCAAATTAGCTTCCTTGGCAACGACGCTTTGTGAGGTTTGCAACTCATAACGCATGTTAAAAGAGGCGTTGTCATCCTGAGAGATCGCTCTGCTGTTACTCAAGCTGCTGCTCAAGTTATTAGCAACAACACTGCAACTTTTTGTTGTAGTATGGTCTCTGAGACTACAAATTGTATTGCTGACGTCACGGGGGTGTGGTTGCTTGGTGGTGCTTGTCATAGTGGTGGTGCTGTCAATGTTGAGAGTGGTCCCAAGTGCTGGTGTGACCACATTGTTGTTATCATTATTCTCGTCTTCATCATCTTTAATCTCCTTCACAACACCAATGACGTGATCAAAACCATCCTGATCATGAACCATAACATTGATGAAGGCATGCATGCCCTTGTTATCCTCATCACCATTGGTCTCTTGGTGGTGAAACATGTCATTGGTAGTGCTATCAGGTGAGTTTCTGTGCTTGTAATCCAGGTTAGCCCTTGGCCAATCATTATTATTTCTATTATTATGGTTATTATTATTATTGTTTTTGTTTTTCTTATCATTATTATTCACACAATTCTGGTTTTTGGAAAGTGAACAAACCACATTGTTAGAAGTCATTTGAGAGTTGGTGATGATGGTGGTTGTTATGGCAGATGTATTGATGTTTGAGTTTCTTGTTGTTGCTATGGAAGGTGTGCTATTATATGCTGTGGCAGTAGTTGCTGTTGTACTATAAATTGTTGTATTAGTTGCTGTTGAACTAGATAATGTTGTACTAGAAGTTGTGTTGGTAGATGTTGTATTGATAGTGAACATGAATGGATTGCTTGAGTTGAATAAGGAGTCTAAACTGCCGAAACTGAAGTTCCAGACACTCTCATTATTGTTATTTTTGATGTTGCTGTTATTATTGTTGTTATCAGCATCGTCAGTATTTTTTGCAGCAAGTTGTCTGAAGATATATGATTGGCTGTTGGCACAATCAAAAGATTGTGATTGGTTGTTGAGAATGTCGACAAATGAGGTATTTCCCTTATTGACACCCAACAAGGAAGCAACTTGCAGCTGTGAACACTGCTGCATGGTGTCCTCACCCACTCCAATAGCTGAAGCCACAGCTTGGCTCAAAATGTCTAATGAGGTTGAGTTTATGTTATTTGTGGGTGGAGTCTTGTTGTTTGATGGAGAGGTGGCTTGGTTGTTAATCAAGATGAAAGAATTTTCTGAAGTAGTAGTTGTAGTAGAAATAACAGTGGTGTTAAAAAGCTCAGTAGCTGGATGCTCAACTGCTTCAAGTTGTTGTGAGATGGTGTGGAGACTAGAGGTAGGCTGGGTGAGGTGTGAAGTGGGCGGAGGAGGTGGTGTGGTGGGTTGTCGAGGCAGAATTGCTTGGAGTGGTTTACTGGGCATGGGTGGTTCGATGTATGCAACGAGGTGGTTGGCAGGGGAGAAATTGTGAGGCAGAATAGTGATGATGGTGTTGGAGAGTGGAAGGTGTGGTGATGGGTTCTTTTGGACTTTCAGACTTCTGTGGAAGTGTGGAAAAGTATTTAAATCAAAACAGTAAGATTTTAGTTTGACCATGACTCATCATTTCACAACAAACCACATACATCATAAAGAATCCACATATGCCACCAACCAAAAAAAAGTTTGTCACTACACCATCTAACCCTTCACTCACCCAAACACACCCCTCCCTCACTCACCCAATCACACTCCACCCTCACTCACCCATTGGCAGGGTTCTTGTTTATTTTTTGGATAGCATTTTTGACATGCTTGGGGTGATATGAGATATTCTGATGAATCAAACTCTCTGTCGGCATTTTAATGTCCTTCTCAGCCTTTGCTATTAGTTTGTGGTTGATGAAATCCTGGTGGGTGATAAATGGGTGGATTGATGGATGGATGAATAGGTGGATAGATAGGTAAATAGATGAAATAATCAAACCCTGATGACATTGTCCTTGCGGTCTGACCTCAAACAATTCCTGATCCTGTACACCATTTGAGTCTCTGTCCTGCCATCCCATCATCATCATTATATTATATTTATAGTATTAACAATCAAATGTTTGAACGTTAGCTTGGGCTGGCAGTCTATAAAAATTTGTCACAAATAAAATGGTCTTTTTTGTACATCACTCTATTATAGTATCAATAATCTAGGCCGACTGCTGTCAACCCCAGTTTCTAGGACATAGTATAAGCTAATTGGATTAATAAAAAAACAAGGATGATGATGCAACACCTGGTAGGAAGCAGGAATGCCTTGATGAAGGAGAACTTGTTGGGTAGATGTCCATACCTTTCCAGACCTACCGTTATCAGTCTGGGCGTGGTGATAGATGGAAGGTGAAGTGTTGAATAGGTAGATAAATGGTGTTCAGAAAAATTAGATAACCAAATAAGAATTAATGGAGAATAGACAGACCGATCTTCAGAAGGGAAAAAGGAGGAGCGTTGGGAGGAGTCTGTAGTTTTGATTGACGTGGCAGCAGAAACCAGAGATGCGAACAGGAAGGAGGGGTTTGTCACCATGATTGACAGACATTCCTCCATGTTCTTGCCTGATTTGAGGGTATTTATAACTTAAATCATATTAAAATCAATAATGGTCAAAATCATGAAAAAAATAAGTCAAAAAATCATAACATAAGCATCATAAGCACCTGTGACATGGGAGTTGCTGGTGAGGGCTCGAGCGTGGTGGAGGTTGGGGATGGGGAGGAAGGGTGGTGCTTTGAGGGTGCCCTATATCAACATTCACCATTACCATTTAATCAGAATTAAAATAATAATCAGAAACATGATAGTAACCAGCATATTGGAGGCTGTGGATGTGATGTAGGAGAGTGAGGGATGTGTGGATGACATGAGGCATGACTGAGCCAGAAGCTGCACATGCTGTGTGAGTGAGGTTTGTTTTTGTGCATGGGAGTATTATAATTATCATTATCATTACCTTAGCAAGTTGCACCTGCAACTCAAGCAGCTCAGATGGACTGAAGGAAAGATTCTGGTAGACGGATGAATTAAATTGGAGGGGTGGTGATGATAATGATGCCAGGCCATGAACCAAGGCTGAAACTTCAGTTTGATTCAAGCTGGAGGGGATAAAGCTCAAATTATTATGATGTTCTCCTATTTTATACAAACCATTCTGTCCACATAAATATCACTAATCAAAAAAATAGAGTGACCACAAAGCAGGCAGGTAAGTAGCTTTGGACTCCTCTTTCACCTCACCACCACCACCATCATCATACAAACTTTTCTTTTTCTTGTTTTTAACTGAGTTATAGCTATGTTTAGAATTCTTAAAAGTATTATTAATTTTATTCTCTTTCAATTCATTTTTGTTTTTTAATCTTTTACTCTTCTTTCTACCGTCACTCTTCATCAACGTCACTTTCCTTTTAAATGTTGACTTGGGTGTTGACTGGAAAACTAAAACCCCATCAGATTTTAGTGGGGATGACGTCAGTGGTAATGATGATGATGTCAGTGGTGATGATGATGATGTCAGTGGTAATGATGATGACGTCAGTGGTAATAGTGATGAAAATGAAGTTGGTGATGATGATGATAAGGGCAGTGATGGTAATGATGAAGCTGGTAAAATTAACAATGATGCTGATACTGATGGGAGTGACGATGATGATGAGGATGATGATGATGATGGTTTATCCTTAACATTTCCCTTCTCATTAATAGTCACGTTTTTATTTTTGTTTTTATTATTTTTTTTGTTATTAGCTTTTTTGAGACAACTTCCCGCAAGGACACCCTGTACTTTGTTCTCAGCATCATTGCTGTTCTTGACTCCTTCCTCACTCACTCCATCATCAGGGATTCCACAATGATTAACATTTCTTTCACCATTATCTGCTTTATCATTACTCAATTTTTCATTATTATTATTACTTTTTCCTTCATTATTATTGATATTATTAGAAGCATCATCATCAGGACCACTATCGTAGCCACAACAGCTGACATTTTCACTGGCAAACACGTCCAGCAGTTCACTTATCAGGGACTTGAGCTCTTTCTCTGTTCATTTCATATTTATAATATCCATTTTATAAGTATGATAATAACCATAACAACAATAACAATAATGTCACACACTTGGGATCTGGGCAGCTCTGTCAAACCTTCGTTCCTCCTTATCATCCTCCTCCACCTCTTCTTGTAGGTAGTTGAACTCCGAATCATCATCCTCCAGACACTCATCTAAATGCTTGTCTGGGTAGTCTAGATGGTGGGTGGTGTGATTTTTAATTTTGGACTTTGTTTCAAATGAGATTTTCTTATACTCACTTATACATACAATACATAACTTTGCAGTTAATAATAAAAATATTTCTGAAACACTCACATACTGATCCTAAAAAGTTAAGCCAATCTTTATTGGCTGGAGAGCTTATGATGTCATCAATGGGGGAACCAATAAGATCGGTAGGATATAGGTCAGGTGGCATAAAAGTGGATTCAAGCTCAAGAAGGGATGTGTCAGTCAGAGGAAGCTTAGATCTAGTTCTTAGGGCGATGGTGGGAGATGCAGGAGTGGTGAAGCTGTTGGCATCCTTTTTATTGGTTTTGTTTGACAAGCTATTCAATGCTGGATTTACATTGACGTCATTGCTTTCTTTCTTGTTATTATTTTTATTATTATTACTGAATGTAATTGTTTTTATTTTGTGGTTGAGGATTTTTGTTGGAGTTGTGATGTTGTGTGCGTGACAAGTGGCTCCAATTCTTCCCCCATTTAAAGGGTGGATTTCAGCTTGAGTGACTAAAGCATTATTATTATCATCTTTATTTTTTGTTGTTTTAACTTGTGCATTTGTGACATCATCATCAGCATTGGTTGCACTGTATTTATGCGTAGTTGTATTGTGTAAAGTGGTGTCATTGTTAGCTATGTTGTCACAGACCTCAAAACTTTGAGTTGTGTTGCTATTATTAGCTGTGTTGCTAGTGGTGATGTTACTAATGTTAGTTGAACTGCTTGGAGTTGAGGTATCATTATGGAGCAAAGCATTTAGAGTGTTGTAGTAAGGAGGAGTGACACATGGTTCAGGAGAGGATGGGGTGGGGAAGTTCTCGGGAGAGTGGTGAGGTGTGAAGATTGGCGGGTGACTTCCTAACATGTTCCAAAAACTCTCCTCATCGTCATAGTCTTTGTTCAGTTGCTGTAGAAGTATCATGGTTTTATTAGCATTGTTGAAAGAGAAAATGTGATAACAAAGTTGGTTGTATGTATTAAAAACATTAAACAATAGAGTACATTAACAATCCATAAACAATTGAAAATATTATTTCTAAACCACATAAAAAACAAGCTCACAAGCAATTCCTCATTGGAAGGCCTGTATTCCTCTTCCTCTTCCTCATCCCCGAACTCCATTTCCAAAAGGGTGTGGTTGGTCTCGAAGGATGGTGCTGTGGCTGGCAGATTCCACTCCCTGGGAATCTGTAGGGTTATTGTTTCATTAGTTAGTATTTCATCATTTTGATTAGTGGTCCTGTTGGACTGGGACTAGTGTTTTTTGGATGTTTTGGCATTGAGTAACTATGAATGCAGATAATAATGAAGTGTTACAAACCTGTCCCAATCTGAGAGCCTCCTTTAGCTTTGATCTCGTCATTTTTGGCTCGAAACACATGGCAGACGTCTCGCTCCTGCTCCCCTGCAACAACAATTTCAACACATCTTCGTTTTTCGCCACATGCTGTCGTCCAGTTTCAATTGTGATTTTATACGTACAAATGAAACTTTTGAATTGCAACATCAATAAAAGAATAAATGAAATGAAAGATGGACACTAATCGAGTGAAGAGGATACAATGAACAGACATGCAAAATGCTCTTGACGTTGATGCTGCTGATGTTGCTACTCCTCGACATCTTCTCCACGGCTTCGTCGAATTGGTCTTTTAAACGCACCAACTCATCTGCGTTTCATTTTTTAAAATTATTCTTTTTCTCGGTGCAAGAGTTTTCGGTGGTTTTTAAAGAGATTTAAACAACTACCTGATTGCATTTCAAAGTTTTGTTCCATTTTAATGAATGATTATTTCTTGAAAATATAGTCAAAAGTATTTTTTAAAATAAATAGAGTCTCGATGTTTTAAAAGCTTCCCACCAAAACTAATCAAGTATAAAAAAAAGTAGAAGCGGTTAGCAAAAATTTGCGCCATACAAACAGGGAAGTTAGAGACAAATGCCTTTGAATGACTCGATTTATATTTTTTTTATTTAACCTCGGAAAAATTCGTTAAATGATTCATTTTAAATTAGCAAAAGTGAAATTTTATATTCGATATAACACTTATATTTAATTAACAAATTAAGACCAAAGTTGTTAGGACCTGGTTAAGAACCCATGAGAAATATAATGAATTAAGGAAAATCAATAATTATAATACTCAAAGAATTATGATAATGGCGATTTAAATCTAATAGCAATAAAAAAAAATAATAGCAACAAATAATAAACAATAAAAATGGGACAGTTAGAGAATATCAGTCAAGTATTAGTGATGGGTGGGTGACAAAAGAAGAATGTACAAGATGACGAAAGAGGTGGTGAAGAATGAAAGACGTTTGGTGAAGGAATAAAAATGAACGAAGGTCAAGTGGACACGATAGAGGAGTGACTATACAGGAGCGGAAGATGGATGGAGGGTAATGGCACTTGATGGAGGTAAAAGAATGAATGGATGAATGAATGACTCCTAATTTCCTATCTGTTATAGTATTACATGCCGTCATCATTATGGGCAGTCATAAAATTTGTGAAGATCTTAACAATGCTAAAGATGAGTTCAATCGATGGAATATGATTAATTAGTTCTTTAAAATGGAAACCATCAAATCATAATAAAAAATAATAAAAATAAAATTTCAGAAGCCATGATAGAAATGAAACAAAAATGATAAGTCGGTGATCGAGGGAAGTGATGTAGGGTGCAGCTCTAGCTGTGGGAGGTTTGTCTGTCTGTATCCATCTGACCATTCAGCTATCTAATTATCCATCTATCTGTCTATTCCTTCATCTATCTGACTATCCATTCATACATCCATCATACAATCCCCTACTCAACCTACCACTCATTCTTCATTGTCCTGATTTGCTTGGCAGCCCAAGTGGCCAGAGTCTTGTACTTGGAAGCCTTAAGTTTCTTGCCCTTGGCCAACAGCCCCTTGATCACATCGGTATCAACCAGCTTCAGCACGCTCACTCCAAATGTTGAACACAAGTCACTGTGGACACATCATTATTTGGCTCAATTTTGCAATACATAACACTTAAAGCTTAAGCATTACTAAACAAGGTAAAACTAAATGAAATGTAATTAAAGGACAAGTTCATATGCAAGCAATGCTAAATGTGAGTGGTGTCTTGGGAAAGAACAGAAAAAACTATGGATAGAGGGACTTCTGGGGTTTTTAACAGATAGATTTGAAGGCCAATCTTCATGTGATAGGTGAGGTTCATAAGAAGCTGAAGCTAGGAGTGTAAGATGATCTGGTCATGTAATGAGAGAATGATGCTTCAGCTAGGAAACAATGGACCAAACTGCAAAATTTCCTTTGTAAATTGAGTGAAGCTGGCCACCCTTGGTGCATTGAAGGATTTAAAATCTTGGAATCTATATATTCATCAATGCAACAGCAGACATTTTAACAACACAAAACAACATAGAAACATCATGACCTACCCTACAAGACCACAGGAAGTGCCTATCACGTCATCTGATGAGTCTGGGTCGGTGGCGATAAGGTTGAGGAATGCCACAATGTTCTGCACCACTCCTTGCAGCTCCAACATGGCTTCTATGGGTGGTGGTGGATGCAAGAAATAATATGGAAGCATGTAGATGGATGAAGAGAGAGTATTAAACATTCTACTAAAAGACCAATGAGCCAGACCCTGGTTGACACCCTGTTCATCCTTGAGTCCCTGTATGATGCCTGTGTATGCCTCCAAACAACTCTCCCTTAGCTTGTTCAAGTAGTCAAGCATGTCATAATCATTCTGTAAGTTCGAAGGGTTGTGGTGTTATGCCACAATGTCACATGACCAAGTCAACATTCAAGCTGGAGCTAGCTGCAAGGCCAGTCATGACTGGCAATCAACAACAAATATGACAACCTTGTCAACTTTGGTTTGAGAGGCCTGACACAGAAGGTTGAGAACAAGCTGCAGGTATTTTCTGAAATCGCTGTTAATGGCGAGTGCAATGTCCCCGAAGGCAGACAAAATGGTTGGTTTGATGTCTTTGTTCACCTCGTCATTCTGATGGTAGATGTGTGCCATTCAGCTTGTGCTCTTATGATTAGCAACAACATGAGAACTGAAACTCCCAAATAACAATAAATATCAATATAACAATGCAAAATGAAGCCTAAATTGGTGAAAGGAATGAATAGTCGAACATCGATGGACCGCAGGAGGATGAACATGACTTCATCACAGTATGGCAGAAACTTCTTGACCAGGGCCCGACATAAGTCTCCCACCATGCCCACAGCTGCTTGACATACCTGATGATGGTGGGTTGGAAGAGAGTGATAATTAGAGATAGGTGGGTGTGGATGTGAATATAAATGGTTACTTGTGTATCTTCGTAGTTGTTGAGACCAGCAAGGAAGCATGGCTTAAATGCCTCCATGTACTTCAAGAAGCCCTCCCCCAGCACTGCAATTCAATATCATAACAACTTTATTACAAAATGAATTGATAGTCATATTTAAGAATAATTATAAATATCAAGTACTACCAAATGGAAATAACTTGAAAAGCAACATGAGCACATATAAACAACACAAACATCCTCAACATGGACACTCACCCTCGACAAGAGTGGACACAGTGGTGAGGGCATCTTCTTGCACCCCAGAGCCCTTGGGAGTGGCCAACATGTGCAGTAGTGCTCCCATCACAATGTCAGAGATTTGAGAAGCATCCTCTTTCGTCATCTTCCGCAACACGCTCTGTTAATAGAGTTCATGGGGTTAGTTCTATTTATAGGTGTGTGTGGAAGATACTGCTGAAACACAAAAGAAAATCCGATTGCTAAAACACCCATCAAGCACCCACCTGCAGAGCTGCACAGAGGAGGGACTCAAGGTCATTCAGTTGAGACCGGTCTGAACTCAGTTGCACTTGATTCTGTATGACAGTCATTATCATTATGACGACAGCAGGCTTTAATGCAATCAAAAGGTTTAAAGAGGATTTGGCGTGCTATGCAGATATATGAGTGTGGTTGTATGTGTGTGCACTTAAATGCTAGATGTCTGTATGTTTCATGTGCTAAGAAATGCAAAAATGAGACACCTCCATCTGAAGCACATGCTGCAACCTCTCCAGGATGGACATAGTGAGGTTCTTCACTGTCGGGTAGCAGTCCTTGTGGGTAGTAATTTTATGAAGGTAATAATAGAGACATCACAGATATTCATGTAATGAGTATGCATGAGCAAAGCTAAAATGAGCACAGAAGCACAAATGGCCACCTTGGGACTGTTCTTGACCATCTCCATCAGGGCCTCATAAGCTGCCCCCCTCAGGTTGTACTTGTTGGCGTCCTCTCTGTGGTTTTCAAGGCTCATCATGAGTGTGTTATATGCAGATGCAGTCATGAAAGCACGATCACCTCATAACTACCTCAATACCACCACACTATACCTATCCAACACCACCATGTCACCTGTTGGTGGTTTCAAGAAGCTTGAGGATGATGCCTTCAAAGCAGAATGACAATGAAAAAGTTTCAACCACTCCAGATTCTCTCTCCACATTGTCATACGCCGCCTCCACCAGTGATGAGAATGCCTGTGATAGTGGTGCAGGATGGGTGTATGTAATATATACAGATATATTCATAAAGAATATTGGTGTATAATCAAGTGATAAACAAGCAGATGTAAGACAGACCCAGCACACATTGGCAGCCACTCTGGGCTCAGCCTTGAGTCCTTCCACCATGGCAAACAAAAGGTGCTTCATGTAGTTCTCATTCATCACCTGCTCATCATGGCTTCTTCATTATCACCCAACATAATATACCATAAAATACTACTACATACATAGCAGTACATCATGATAACCAACACCCATCCACCACACTAACATTACATCATAGCCAACACCCCCCCCCCACTCACAGCCTCAGGGATGATCTCACAGATGCGACCTACAGTCCAAGCAGCAGTGTCCCTAATGGCGATGGAAGGGTCATTGAAGAGTTCGATGATGGTGGGCATGGCTTGCTCCACTATGGGCTTCAATGTTTCCAACCTCGGCCCCTCCAAGATTGAACCTGTGTGCCATTGTATCATTTATATAGTCCACTTTTGTGTTTTAGTGCAAAGTTTTTAGTTTTTAACATCCAATGCAGATTGTCATTTCAATCGAGGCACCACCAGACCTACCAAAAGCCATGATGGCAGCATCCCTGTGTTTCCAGTCAGGATTCTTGATGTTCTGTGTGACAAAGGGCAACACGTGTGGCACAATGGCATCCTCACAACATGTGGCCAACAACATCAAACACACTCCTGCTGCCTTGCACGGGTTCCAATCATCATCATCACCACCATACTCCTCCTGCTTGTGTGACATTCATTTAAAACAAGATTTAAACACCTAGAATGTTCTAAGCTAACCAACTGTACATGACAATGATGAGTGATAATGTGACCTGTTTAGTGAGAGTCTGTGTGAGGATGGCAACCAGGTACTGCAAAGCTCCTCGGGCGTAGTAGTGGCACTTCCTTTCTGGAGGCCTGCCTTGTTCTTGAGCCTGTGTTCATTAGTTTATTACTGCAATGATATGTACATAGTATTATGAGCTGATGAAGGAACCTATGACAAAGACACCAAAAACTAGCTCAAACAGCAAAACTTCATGATCCAACCTCGGCTGCCTCAATAGCCAGGTCGACTTCCTCATCACACACTGTAGACCAGAACTCGATGCCCTGCAGTGATATCTGCTCTATGGGACTCTTTGTGGCCTCCAAGGTTATCTGATGGTGGTGGTGTGGTTCTAAAGATCATTCTATCATCCTTATATGTTCATTGTAAATGTTATGGCCATTTTCCACCAAATATTGGCACCATCATTGACTCCCCAAAGGGTGGATGTAGAATAGTGGTGCATGACAAAATGAACAAGATAGAAAGAGCAGGGATGATACAAACAGCAAACAAGGCAGGTCCCATGTAGTGCTCCATGTGTTGGTAGTACAAGCTCATGATCTGTTGAGGATTCATATATTCATGAAAAACAACATGTCATAACTCATTTTTGTTACCAGTGCCTAAGTGTATCAGCTAATGAAAGGCATGTTCATGATGCAAAACATTAAACACCAAAGGCTTAAACCCACCAAGGACCAGATGAACAAACATAAGAAACACACCTTAACGAGGCACTGCAAGGCAACCACCTTTACTTGAACATCACCTGACTGGGTTGCTTCACAAACCACTTGCATGATGTAGTGCCTCTCATTCTGTAGGGTGTTGTGTGTGGCCAGTCAAGGTCATTTGTGGCTGTTATGGTGGGTTCAATGGGTGTTTGAGGGTCATAATGATGAGCATGTGTCACAATGGCATATGAGAAATCAATGAATATACAATATTTTACATTCAAATGACACATTTCAAACAAAACTAAAAACTCAAAGATGACCAACATCAAACAAACCTCAACTTCAAAGTTAGCTTTGGTGAACTCGAGGGAGTTGTAGAGAGCATTGGTTGCAGCCAGTCGAATCTTGTTGCTTGGCTCCTCTTTCTTCATACCACACACAATGGCTGTAAGGATCTCGTTGGACAAGCTCTGAAGGTGCTGTGGTTCCTGTTGTGTGACACACATGTAACTGTCCCATTTGAGCACATATGAGTTGATATAATTCAAAACTAAAACAAAATAAAGTGGTTGAGAATATAATAAACACAAAAAAAAAGGAATTAAAATGAAGGTATTTTAAATTATGACATATTAAAATAAAATGGTGAGCAAACAATTTCTTGGCAGATGTATCCTATGGCCTCCAACGAGGACTCTTTCAACATTTCTGAACTGTCAGCCTGTATTCAGCATTTATAATATGTTGTTGAGAAAACGATATTTTTGTTATATATCTCATTAGTGTTATTGTGATGGTTGCATCAATGATCAAATGGAGAAAAGCATTAAAGATGACAACAGACTGATCGTTGATGCTCTAAATGACAACAAACCTTGATGACATTGTTACACAAAATGCCCATGAGATCAGGCCACAAAGAGAATGGCAGTTCAGTGCATGCAATGTAAGCAACACATTGGGCTGCACTGCTTGGTCTCATTTCCTCTGACCCTAAGGTGGCTAAGACCTGTATGATTGGTGTGCTGTTGAAAGTATTTGAAATGAGTTGGTAAGGTGGAATACATTTTGTTTGATGTAAGTCCTCAAGTCGTCAGGGAAAGTTAGCCACCGTTGGGCGTATGTGCGATGGGTGGTTGCATCTTTGGAATAAAGAACATTCTTTAACTGGATTCCTGCCTGCATTCTCGCCACACTGCTGTTTCCTCCATGCTTCAAAACGTCTGATAATTCTTTTAGAAACGCCGGCTGTAAATTATTTTTAAATATTAATAAAAGATAATAATCACATAAAGTAGTCAAGTTTTTTTTAATTTCAAAAGATATTACCAAATTGTGTTGTTGAGCTTGTTCAAGATAGTGCAAAGCGGTCTCCAATTCAATCTTATCTGTTTGAAATTTAGAAGGTAAGTAAGAAATACATACCAAAACTCTGTTTTTTTATAAAATTTAAATCAGTACTGCTTGAGACGTGAAAAATGTGAAGTTAGATACAATCCAAAATTTTAATTAGCATCTAAATCCCGGCGTGTGGTTGAAATTTGTGACATTATTTTAAAGTTAGAGCAAAACTCACTCGGAGAAACAGTTTTCTCTAATATTTCTATTAGGTTCATTTTTTTTTAATTATATCTTCAGAAAGCAAATTAATATTCAAAACCAACTCAAAACCAATCGACAATGTTGCATTCTTTAGCGCTTGATAAATATTATGGAGATGTGCTAAAATTTAAAAAAATTTTTAAGTTTAGCATTTTTATACAAGATAAAATCATAATTTTAAAAATAAAATTTACATAAAATATTCAATATAAAATGCTTTCATATATTCTCTCACTCTAGGAAGTTGTGGATTGATTTAAGGGTTCATAAAATTGTTTTTGATCACAAATATATTCTAATTAATATTGAAAAATGTGTTTTTGAAAATTATGAATTATCTAAAATTTTTAAACTATATTTATTCATATTTTATTCCCATTCAATCGGTTTAATTGAAAAATTAATCCCGAAAAGAAGAGCATTTATAAAAAATAAATGCTTAAACAAATTGAAAATCTTCAAAAAAATTTATATTTACATTAAAAGATAAACTTCCAAATACTAAGGGTTAAACGTTCCTCACTCTTCCATATGCTGCTGCAACCCGCCTGGAAAGAACATGACTAACCCACATACAACAACATATGCATGTATAATTCATACGATTAATCAACTATTCTGAGCTCAAGGTATGTGCGTATGAATACATTATGTTATCAGTCATTTGTGGAATACAAATATACTGATATATGCCATACAAATAGACCTACATCGATGATATAAATATAGCCCGATAATGAAAAAATCTTCAGTACGGTATGTTAATGAAAAATGCATAACAAATGGGTTACAAAGATGCAATAGTTTCCACTTAATACAATCCTCCTCCAAGAATAAGCTAAGCACTCGTTTGAAACTTTTGGCATTCTTCTTTCCTAGAAACATTTTGTTTTTCCACCTCCTACCTTTCTCACGTGGAAATTATTTTTAAAAGCATTTGTGTACGGCTCAACAATCAAAAGAACAAGTGGTAGTATGAGTAAGCAAAACATTGTAACACACGATCGCAACAAAATATAACAACAACCACATTTTGTGCTTCAAACGCAACACTTGCAACTGAAACAACATCAACCCCACTACCATTGAACCAAGTCTCCACTATAGACCGATTAACCAACCGATTTGATCAGCTCATCTCAGACATGCGCAGAGTCGTCGTCACCAATGACAACAAGAACTCCTTGGACCAAAGGACTGAGAATCTAGTGCGTGACGTCACCAGGCAACTGGACAATGACTTGAGGCGCTTTGGATTCAGAGGAAGTGCTGATAATGATCTTTTTGGGAGGGTCTTGAGCTGCAGGTAGATATTCCAGTTTAAATTGTTTTGGTGCAGATGTGAGACAGATGTAGCCACTATAAACAAACGTGGGTGATATTAGGCATGATATTCGATACGAAACTTATGAACAGGACAGCAAGAGAGGACAAACCTCAAATCACCACCTCCATCACCATCTCTGACACTTCCCTTGCAGACTTCTCTGTGTTGGGCCTCAGGTTGGTGTTCCTTCATTGTTTAACATGTGTCTTTTCAATATTTCACATGTGTGTTCTTCAATTGTTCAATAATAAGGCGCCATTTTGTTTTAACTGTTTAACGGTCCTGATTCCAAAAGCAAAGACAAGCCCTTCAGCATGAACTTTGATTTGAGAGGGTTCAGAGCAGAAGACATAAAGGTGAGTTTGGAGGATGGGGTGCTGGGGGTGAGTGCTCGACAAGAAATGACACAAGATGGCGCCACTAGTGCAAAAGAGTTTAACAGGAGAGTAAGTGATTTGAAGCCATAAATTTGTGAATTATTCTCAGAATTATAAATTTGAATTATTTTCCCAAGGTGAAGCTTCCAGAAAATGTCAATCCTGAAAATTTGAACTCTTTCTTCACCAATGAAGGCATTTTGACCATTGAAGCGGCGCAAACAGACCCAAGCAGTCTACAAAATTCCATTCAAAACTCAATTCCAACTTCGAAAGACGTTTTCAGTGCCAGCGTCGAAAGTACAAGGACCTCCAACGTGGTCAGCTGCACTTCCGATACTTCTGCTTCCGGATCACTGCCCCTCGACACTCCCATCTTCTCTGTAGACTCCAACGCCTGCAAGAAAATGAATCTACTTATCGAGGTCTTTTCCGCCATTTTGATGTTCAACACTTGAAACACTTTTCACACCATCATATGCACCACAGGTGGGTCTAGAGTACGAAGCTGGAGATGTGACAGTGAAGCTGGAAGGGCGGCACTTGGAAGTGGAGGCATGCAAGGTGGTCAAGGGAGATGGAAAGTCTTCAAAGGTAGCTCCATCACACCAACAACATCACAAGCACACACTCCAAGCTGTTATGCAACCCACAGATCAGCTTGCAAAGGCAGCTCGATCTGACTGAAGACCTGGAGGCATCGAGCATCAGAGCTGAGCTCAAAGGGGGGAGACTGCATATCAGGGCCAATGTGGAAAAGACGGGTAGTTGCAAGGTCATAGTTTTATGACTGTCGTTTGCTTGCAATTTCTTATTGATTTTTTTTATTAGTGAGATTACTTGAAATGAACTAGTCAGAAATAAATGAAGTACCACAGGAGTGTATGACGTCATCAGATGTGCTTTTCATTGCTTTTTGTGTCTTCATAATGGAGTGTTGCGTTATTTTTGCTGCTGCCTCAGTTGAATGAGGTGGGGTGAGGTTGGTGGCGATGGCACCTCGAATGTATTTAAAGTCATTGGAGTATTTCCCTTGTCTGTTCTTCATTTTTCAAAAATAAATTTTCAACGAATCAAAATTATTTATTCTTCCAAAAACCATTTTCGAAATATTCTTTCAAATTAGATTCTCAAAAGTTTTCAAATGAATACGAAAATTCGAGAATAAATTGAAAGAGTTTTGTAAAATTTACCTATTTCATACAATTTAATCCTAAATAAAAACTGGAATAGTTAAAAAGCTTCCTAAAAATAATCGCTCAATTCAAAATCATCATCTGCATCACCTTCAGTCTGGGAAAATATCCAGGTAGTCAGTTGCTGTTGGTGTCAATGTTGAGAAGATTTATTAAGTCAAGATCAACACACTCATAAGCCGTTCAACATTACTACACAAAGCATTCAGCCAACATCATCACATAACCATCAAAAACCCACCCTTTGAACAAAACTAACGCGGAGGCTGGCTCCTTGGCAGACAACCACAGTGCTTGCAGTAGCACTTGAGATGCACTTCGTGGCACATGAAGAGTCTATCTTTGCAGTTCTCACATTCACATTGGTAGTACATGGGCGTCAGTGAGTGTTGGCTTGCGCTACACTTGGCCATCAATGCCACCAGCAACACCAAGTACAACAACTTTACCATCGTTTGAGTTATGTCTGTGTGTTTGTTAGGGTGTGAGTGATGAAACTAATGAAACTCATCAAGGCTCATGGCGGATAGTGAGTTTGACCATTTATAAAACATGAGGATTTGGTTGATATGATTCACCACAAACATAAAAACATAATGACCATTCTCACATCCTTCTGATGATGACGTCAGAAGGTGATGAGGATGCATGTGGTTCAAGAAAGCCATAATCCAATGGCTTGAAACTTGGTGTGGGAGGAGTCAAGATGGGTGGGAGGTGATGAATTTTCGAAAAACTAGAACTTCAAATATCCTCATGAATTGATTGCAGCGGGATGCACCGATATAATCATGGCAGAGTCCTTTCCTAAACTTTGTCTTACTATTTCCTCGCATGATCGTCATGAAATTATCATATTGTTGTAGGCTTTAATAGTGTTTCTGACGTCATAATTTGAGAAAGGCTGCGGAGATTCGTTAGTTTCGTTTAAAATATGTTTGTATGTTTCTTTAAATTTTGCTAGCAGTCTAGACACTTCATATGATGTCTTACTAATTAAAAGTTTGGAGCATTGGTGGTTTTGCGTGTTCTTGAAAGCCGCATGTGTGTCATATTTTTATGTGTGTGTATAAGTGTGTTGTGAATGTGTGCCTCAGAGTTAATGTGTGTGGCTTCGCGTGTGTGTGCTTGCATCTTCATTAGGGCTTATATGTTAAAGGCAGTTTGTGTAATTAGTGAATGGGCGTTTTTTATTCAAAGAGAAAAAATTGTTAAGTTGATGATATTAATTAAACTTAATCTCACAACTTCTGAGCAGTCCGCTCCTTTGAACCTCTTAAAATACCAAAATTATGACATTTCCAAAAATAAAACTGGTTTTCACTTAGCAAATGTTAATGCAAAATCATAAAGAATTTAAATTTCAGTTTCAACATCGGAAAACTTGAGAAAAAGATATTAGGAGATGAGAAATGGTTGGAGACGTGCAAGCAAAAATTTAAACACATGGATCCAAGGACTGTGAATATGGTAGAGTTGACCAACTTCCAGTTATAACTATATAATGAGTTTGAAAATGCCTGGAGTAACTAAACGATTTACTGAGTATTTCAGGCAATGTACATATTGCCAAATTATGCGGGTTTCCAGTGGCATATATATATTGACAGTTGAGAGGATCAAGGCTTCTTTAATTTTTAAATAAATCGATTTTTGAAAAAAACAAGTCTTTTGGAATAAAAAACGTGAATAAGATTAGTAGGATGGAAATTTTTACGGAAAAAACCGAAATTAATGAAGTGGCAATTCGGGTTGCATCGTTTTTTCCGTTAATATTTGACAGTTAAAATCTTAAATGAGCTTTGTTTGAAATTGCAACTTTGATTAAGACAAAATGAGTGGTCAAAGGTTACTAACTGGTTCCAGAAGTGCCAACAAAATTGAGAATTTAAAAAAATAATTTATCCAAACTATTTAGTGAGCCTAAAAAATATTTGAATTAAAAATCTATTAGTAAAAAACTCAAATTAACCTGATGTAAGGCCGACAGGACAAGAGAAATATTTGAAGCTTCACTCAAGGGCTATATATATATTTGCAAACCTGCATATATCTCTATGAACGATCTTTGTTTGCTCAAAGGTTTTCCATGCGTAAGATTTGATTCCTCCGAAAATAACACATATTAAGTAATGAGTTTTGCATTGTTTTCAGAAGTAATACACGAGTGAGGGGGGAAAATTAAAGCCCCTATGTTTGCTTAATCACCATAAAACTGCATGACAAATGATGGTGTGGAGAACCTACCTTCTCTATAAATAACATCCAATCAAGCAACACTGCCAAGTATTTATTTTATTCCTATCCCATGAAAGGCTTTTGTTTACAAAGCAGTTTTCCTTCTAGAAGGTTCTCCACCTTTCCCCTATGAATATGCATTGAATCATCAAACTTTTTACTTGTGCAAATCATTATTTGACCCTGAAAAATTTGAATAAATTTATTTTAAATTAAAGTTTCACTTTAATATATTTATTTATAGCTGGCAATAATTGGCTTGCTTGCGTCATATCCGCCATGATGAAAGAGAGCCATCGTACAATTACTTTTCGTCGCCCACTTGGGTTTGAGTAATCACCTCAAGGAGCAATTATTCTAATGAGAATGTCCTAATTACACGTGTAACTTTATTAAGTTGGCATTTTAAAAAATTTTCACAATGTGACATATATGAACAAAAATTTGGTTTTTTAAAGAAATCTATTTTTCGATTATAAAAAAGCTTCAAAAAAATGTATTTTATTTCCACTGAAAGTGTTCTATCATGAACTTAATTTCGTTTTTAGAATCTTTTAACGTTGCCTAGCAACCTGAGACAAGCCTTAACAGCGGCTTGAGTGGCAATAAAGTCGGGCCAAGGTTGGAGGATGTGTGTTTGCAGGAGGGTGAGATGTTTCTGAAAGCCCTGCAGAGCCGTGAAGTGGTTGCCACACATCGCCTCATTCATCGACAGAGCATAGTCGTCATATGAAGCTTGCAACTTTGTTATGATCTCCTCCAAACTCTGTCTGTCAATCATTCGTTTTAAACATTATTTTCTCTTGAAATAACTACAAATCATATCGAAGTATTCAAAATTAGGTCATACTTGGAGCCACAGTGTGTGCATACGGTGAAGCGACTGCCCTCCTCTTGAGACTCGAGCACCCTTCTGCAAGCGCTGCAGCGGTAGGAAGGTGCTTCGAGGAAGATCTCCTCCAGCACTGGCCACTTGCACACACACGCATCACACCTGAAAATACTCTTTTATACAACATTGAACTTCAAATCAAACCAGAAACACGAACCCGCAAACGAACAAATGGTTGTCTAGAAGCATTTTTCTGCGCAGTTTGTATGGTGTTTGATAGAAGAGAGGTGCAAACGACAAGGTGACAGGCTCTCCCTCATAGATTCTTCTTATGGCTCTCACCACACACGTATCCTGGTAGAAGACCATCTCGGCTGTAGGGTCGCAAGAGGGTGTATACCTGCAGACCATCCGGGGGTACATTCCAATCCCAATGTTGAGGCTGTTGGAAGCAGCATCGTCACCAAACTTCCCAGATTCTCTGATCAGCCTGGCATGGCGTCTGATCACTCTCAGATGTTTGTGCAGCAGATCAGCGAGAGACATCACTTGGCCCACACTGATGTAATGTTGTTTTTCGTCTCCCACCATGAAGCTCAAAAAGTTGTCTTTTTGCTTAGATGAATCTTCTTGGAAGGTCACTTTTTTTCCTTCCCTGTCACCTTCTGCGACTTTTTCCTCATTTCCATCTGTTTGTAACTTCTTGAAACTAGGATCAAGCTTTTCATAAAAACCGGTCCCATCAATGGAACTGTTGACAAACTGCCTGGTAGTTTCGTCTTCCTTCAAAGCCACATAGCCACTAACAAAGAGCACCTTCATCAGATACACCACCAACAGAGGAGCTTGTAGGAAGGACATGATTGAATCGTTGGTCAGACCATCTTCTTTCTTCAACACTTGCCACTTCATCACCTTCAGGTCCAACATCATCTCATAATCTCTCAACCCTTTCTCAGCTGAATCTACTCCATTGGAATTCTCACCAGAATTGTTGTTATGTTTTTTGATCTTGTTGAAGACCTGTATGGATTGTGAAGGTGCATGCAGAGTGAGGAGTTTCATGGCTAGGTTTCCAACATCCCCGCAGAGGTTGCGAGTGAAAAGGACAAAGTACTTGCACTCCAGGTTGTGGAACTGTCAGAAATGTTATAATCGTTATTATTATAAGTAAAAATAAGATATAATTATTAAACAACTCAATCAACTAAGCACCTTGTCTTCTCTCCTGCACAGAGAACTGCAATAAGCTACAGAGGAACAAAAGAAGCACGGAGTTGGTGTGAGGTCCAACCCTTTGAAGCATTTGTAGCATCTTTGCTTCTCAATCCTTCGGTTTTCATCGCTTATATATTTCTACATATCGACTATTTCAACTCACCGATCAACGAAGTACACGCTACAAAGGGGCTTTTCCACAGTCAAGACATCTCCGAGCTGGAGGATACCATCAGCAAGCACTTCACTTGACTCTTGCAGGCGGAGAAGACTGGAACATTCTGGAAGGCCTGCCTTGGGGTCGACAGACAACTTTGGGATTGAGAATATATCAGCAAGATTCTCATCGATGCTAGAGTTGGTTTGAGATGTTTGAGTTTGGAAAGTGGTGCAGGCCTGTAAACTGTTGCGCAAAGTTTTGATCCAAGAAGTTTTTGATTTTTCACCGATTTCTTCTAAATTTGCAACTTCATTCATAGCAGATTTAAAGAACGATTTTGCCTTTTGCACTTCCCCCATTTTGAGACAGCAAGCACCAGCCCTGTGCAGTAGTTTATGCTTGTTCTTCTGCACCACCCCTAGTCTCAAAGTCTCATCCACGTCTTCAAACGACTCTCTCCATTTGCCCAGGTTGAACAAACAGGCCGACCTTTTTAAAAATTTAAGTTTAATAATGTCAAAAAAATCATAGTTTTACGTGCCTTTTCATGCTAGCAAGGGTTCAACAAAAACTCAGAAATACCGCACCTGTTCCCATAAGCGAAGGAAAGCTCTAGACAACACGTGGCTGGATCTTTTTTCTGCGTATTTTTTGGTGGAAAAGGTGCTTTAAAAATGCATTTGTTGTATTCTCGAAGTGCAGTGAGAAAGGACTTGTTGCTGAAGTATGTGTTTCCCTTCTCTCTAAACTCTCTTGCCAGAGTTGAGCACTTGCCCTCAAACTCTTCTTCAAAGTTGTAAACATCATGCACACTCTTCAAGCCCCACAAAAGCTTGAAGACCTCTGTGAAATCTGCACACTGAGTCAGCCTATCAACATCCTCATCACTCAAAGACCCTTTGATTGCCTGCACTGTGCGCATGAAGTTCTCTGAGAAGGGCTCCAAATCCACATCTTTTGAAAACTTTTTTTTGTTCATTTAAGAAAATTTATGAAACAAGTTTAACACGCACACACGAGAGAACATCAAATTCAAACGTAAGCAACAGCAAATACCTGCAGCAACTTTTCAATCATGCGCTTCATCTTCCAACACTTTCACATTCATTCAATTTATTTGCTATAACTTTCACAATCCATGTTAAATTTCATTTTAAAATGAGTTTGGTAGTGCTCAAAAAAACAAAATAAACTTTTATTTAAGACGATAAAATTGAAAAAATATTCGCTATATAAATCTTCATCTTAACAGTCAATTTAAAATTTAAAACGCAAATCTTGTCCGTATATCTTCCAACTTTTTAGAAACCTGTGAAAATGAAAAAAAAAACGATAATAACAAGTATTCATCACATCAAGTTGAAGTATAACAACAAAAAGTTACCACATTGACCTTCCTCAGATCATAATCAAGCAAGCCACAAGATTCAAACCTCGTTTGGATTGCGGTCGAGATCTTGAGCTACTGCCACCTGCCTTGAGTGCTCCACTGACCCAAACAACTCACACAAGTCCCCGTCTATCACACTCTGAATATTTTTTGTAATTTTGTTCATTTATACCAATTAGATATAAAATTCAATAAATTGAAAGCAAAAAAAATGACGGATAATGGGACACAAGAGCCTCACCTTGATGGGCATAAAGGAGGACCTGAAAGCCATGTGGTCTCTGCCCACCAGTGAATGCACTTCTGACCTCATGTGCATCTCCAAATGCTGGAAGAAGTCATGGTCCTGTGGTGCGTAACACCAATCATCACCATACAATGAAACATCACCAACCACCACAACTTCACTAGCCCCACTAAACATAACCACCACCAGACCCACAAAACCTCATGAGAGGTGAAGGGCACCAGCATGCCGATGCCTCCAGCCAGGGTAGTGTAGACCAGGGCTTCAGATCCTCCAGGGATGAGGGAGGCTTTTTGGAGTGAGGTAATGTTCTCACCCACGTGGAATGTCGACACGTTGGTCAGCTGCAAGAAGGTGGTAATGGAGGGGGTGATGAGGTTGGTGATGGGAGAGATGAACACAATAGATAGATTAATAAATACCTTTTGAGAAGCGCCACTAAGGAGGCCTCTGTCCCACAGACTCTTGGTCCCCGTGGGATCTTCATCCACCTCATCATTCACATCCCCTGGCAACCTCAGCTGCCAACAGTGTGATATTATCACTTAAGGATACGATGCATCATGATTGAGTGCTTATGATGTTGATTGATGCAAGGTTATGACTGTGATAGAGGCTTGATGAAAGGTTGATATGAACCAAATTTTAATCAAATCAATAACGAGTATGATTATTTTTATGGGTGATATAATGGCAACAGACCACGAATACATTCCCAAATTTGTCAGCAGCAGCCACAGTGTGGTAATCAAGCATGCATGAAGTTGTTATCCATCTTGAGTTGTCAATGATCGTCAAGTTATGTTGCATATTTAAGAAAAGTGCCATTAAATCTTGAAAGCAACAACCCAACAAAAACAGATGTTGTACCTGGGTATGATGTCATCGGAGAAAACAACCAGGCGGTTCTCAGCAGCCTTGTACTTGACGAAGTGGATGCTCTCTTGTTGGTCACCCACCACCACCCTGTCCCCCATGGTCTTGATGCTTACCACACCATTGGGAATGTGCTGTGCAACATGTTTCAGTTGGTACACACATGTTGATTACACAAGTTATATTTGAATGATAGAGTTTATTGGGGGACAACCTTGTTTTCACACTTTCTCAGCAGCTTCTTCCTGCCCAGGTCATACAAACGTAGCAGCCTCCCCACCCCCACCAACACACGACCCCTGAACGAGGCCAGGGCTCCTGGAATCTCATCCACTGGAGTCTTATGCACCAACTCTAACTTTTCCCCACATGAAGTCAGTCTGTAGACGTGTATGGATCCACCATTGTGAGATCGAGGACTCAATACAAGGTCCTTCGCCACTCCCACCACCACAAACTCCTCATCTGGACGATTCGCAAACTTCAACAGAGACAAACTGGGTGTGACATGAATTGAAATCAATGAAGTAATGAGTTAGATATCTCTTAACTGAATACCAAAAGGATAGAAACACTCACCAGATGGCAGCTTCATTCTGATCGAGAGGCAGTTTGAAGAGGGTTCTCTTGGTGGATGGTTTGAGAATGCGGATGCAACTCGCCCACATTCCTGCAGGAAGTTCAAATCATCTACAAACACCTCATCATTACCAGGTTATGAAGCTGTCCATTATACAGCCAAATGATTGCAGATGGAAAAACACAAGTGAATGAGACTAACCAGTGCCTGCCTTAGCACTCCCAAACACCTCCTCCTGCAGGTTCTCCTCAAGAAAGGTGTGAGCCATCTCACAAGCTAACTGCTGCTCCTCTTCTCCTGCCGCCTCAATCATTTCCTGTAAGAATTATCCTTTGTTTAAGCCCTCGTAACATGGGATGCCAACAGATTTTATTCAGTCCATCCCATCTTCATGTCATACATGATACATCCAAACCCTCACCTTTGCCATCTGCTTCTTCCTCACATCCTTTGTTTCATCAGTGTAGGCATTGTGGTCTGATTCGATGATGATGAGGTTCTGAGATGCTTCATGCACCTCGAGTCTGTGAGGTGTGAACTGCAACGGAGTCACACTCTGGTTAAACACCACTCCCAACTTCTCCACTGCCAAGATCCTGTTTGTCAAGCCTCATTAATCAGATTTAATGTTAAAAACTATAGGAAACCTTCAACCAGGAGAAAGCCAACAAAATAAATGAAAACATCAACAAAAACACAACAATAAAACACTCACTCACACAAGCACATAAAAGCTTAAACAACCCCTCGTACCCACACCATCATAATGTGGCACCACACAACACACAAACACAGACCTGAGAGTGTTTCCACTAATGGCCACAATCCCCTCTGGACACTGCTCAGATGCAAACCCTGATGCATACTCCAAACTCTCGTATGACAATGGTGTCAGATGGTACCTGATTGGTCGTTGGAGTGTTTTGTGATTGGGTGTTGTTCATGTTTTATGTTGTGTGATGAATATTGTGGTACACACCTCTTCTGGTACACATAACTCAACCAACTCCTGCTTGACATGGCCAGAACCTGCATCATTTGAGGTCAATCATTGTCATCATCATCATCATCACACCCCCTCACAGACTCACAGATTCAGAGGCCTGCATGTGAACCTTGAAAAGTTTCACAGCCTTTGACCCAAGGTATCTGGTCCTTGTGTCCGACAAGTCTCCAGTCACTGAGTCAATCACTGTTCTCAACAACACCCCATTCTGTCAGTGATGACATCATTTGTTTTCAAGTGCTGACGTGGTTTTGCAGTACTTGATATGAAGCAAAACTAGACATTTCATGAACTAATGTTATTTATGATCCTTATTGAGATAAAATAATGTATGAATTACTATATGAATAAACTCCAACAAGCATCCTCTACCTGCAACCCGATGTTGAGAAAGAGACCCCCAATAGAAGACCTGCCAGGCTGGTCTTCCTCAGTCTCACTAGAGGCTGACCCCCCCATCTCCACCACACACAACGACTCAGGAGTGGCTGGTAGGGCTTGCATGCTCAATGGAGACAAACAGTCCTGGAGTGTTGTGGTGGGTATATGATTGCTCCATCATATCTCATAGTCAAACACACACACACACATCCTTCCTTCCTTTTGTGCATTTATCTACCTTAAGGCGGGTGCACTAAACTGCAGAGCAGTTTATCTATGGATCTGGTGTGGTGTTCTTATTTTGACTTGCCAGTGATCAGCTAGGCGAAGTTTCTTAAAATCTTCATGTAGGCTTTTTGTTGATGGCTTCCGTTGAAATTTTGAAGTTTTCTCTCCGTAGCCAATTAAAATAAATACTTTTCACTTTAAACCGCTCGACCGCCAATTTTTTTTACATCCAAATTTAGCATTAAAAGCCTTGATTTCTCCAAATTTTGAATACTTTTTTATTGTTTCATTTATGCATTAAATAATTATATCACTAATTAAAATTTTTCAAGTTATTTCGGTGTGATACGAGACTATTTTAAACTTTTGTACTTATCCAACATGTGATTTTTCAAAATAAATTATTATCAACTTGTTACATTAATTATTTTAAACATTTTAAACCATTTTTCAATTACAAAATTCAATTTTAAACTTGTGAAAATTTAAAAATTTATCGGAAGCCATTTTACCTCGTGCCTACACACACACACACACACACACACACACACACACACACACACACACACACACACACACACACACACACACACACACACACACACACACACACACACACACACACAGTGACATACAGAAGGATCGAGGGAGATGATCCTGACAGTGTTGTCATCGAGTCCCACAGCCAGGAAGCGGGTCCTCTGCTCATTGACTGGAACCCTCCCTGTATCATTTTCATCACCAATTATTATCCCCATCATGATGTCATGTTACTATTAATAAAACAAATATTAGATACCTAGAGACATGCAGATGACGTCAGCACTCATCTCTTTCCGTTCAGTGTACTCATTCAACTGTCCCGACTATGTTGACGTCATAAAAGCATTTATGGAGTCATTTTAATGGAAAGATTAAAGCTAAACAAAAGAAGATCAAATGAAAAGAATGAAGCAGACAAGCGCACCTGGTCCATCTCGAAGTACACCAACTCTCCCCCACTCAATGCTATCACCACCTGCCTTTGATTCACTGCGCATTTTACTATGCTTCTCTTGCCTGTCCGTGTGCGTGTGGTTATATAAGTAAGGGTGATGAAACATATAACAAAAACATTGGAAAATGAAAAAAGCTAAGAACAAAATTGAATTAAGCACACAAGACAACACCAATGAAACAACTGCACACCCACCTGGACTCTTCCACTCATTCACCCTCTTGTCTGCTCGGATGTGTCTGATCCCCTCGGGGTAGATCTGATGGTACATGTAAAAATTAGTGGCGTAAAATTCAAGATTCTAATTCAATCTTCTATTTATTACATATGTTTTATATTCAACATATTATTATCATTTTAATTATCACTATTTTCATCGTGATGACAACGAGAGCAACACCACCTGAACTAGGGCATCATTACCGAGTTGCGAACAAGACAATGTTGGAGTGGTTCCTAAGAAACCTGAGTCTGTCACTTCCTCTACCTGTGTGTGTGTGTGAAGATGTTGAAATAAAACATTTGGTACTTTAACACAAGCAAACATAAAAAGAAAACAACACATGAAACGAACAGTTTCTCCGATGGAGAGAACGAGGGTGGCATTGACGAAAGACACCACAATGTAAGCATCAAACTCATCATCCACCCTCCTTTTCACTGTCCACACTGCATTGGGACTACCAGGAAGTTCTGAGATGGCCATTTCTGATATCTGAGTTGTTGTGAGTGTTTCATTGGTGTATCATTACAATGGAAATACTCAAATAATGACACAAAAGCACCACATCACACCACCCACCACCACATCTCACCTCGAGTCCATGCTTGAGCACCCTGAGTGAGGATCTGGGACCACTACCACACAAAGCATACAACTGTGGTGTGTCTTCATTGCCCAAGTCTGTGATGCGGCAGTCAATAACTGGACATAAGTTGTTGAGTTCATCGATTACCACCAGATTTTTGAGGGGTCGAGGGGCAAAGAAGAATGTGTCTCCCTCATCGAGGGGCATCGAGGAAGTAAACTCAGGCTCATCATCATCATCTCCAAGGTGAGCAATTTGATATAAATAACTGGTGGACAAGATGGTTATCATATATATATGCAACACACATATGTACACACACACACTCACTGGTTGCCAGCATCAGAGGCAACAAAGAGACAGCCACTCTTGAGCACACAGATGGAGGAGGCCACAGGAACAGTGTCAAAGTATTTCAAGCGGACCTCTGTCACCTGTGGTTCATCAAACAATGTGCTTGAAACAAATGATGCGCCAAATATTGTCCTTAGTAGACTAAGTAACTATCTTATACTGCTGTGGCATTCTTATACATTGTCTCATTTGTTGATCATACATTGATACATATAATAATAATAATGAAGAATGACTCACCAAATCATCATCAGTCTCTAAAGTCACCTTGAATATATCACCCTGTTCTGTTTGAGCCAGAAAGAAGAACATTGACTGTGAGGAGGGAAAGGTGAGAGGGTTGGATCATATTATACCTAATAGAAAAGTACAAAATGCTTTTAAAAAAAATTTTAAATTACAGAAACTCTAATTCCAATTTTTTTCATCACTATCAATACAACACCACCAACAACCACAATACAACACCACCAACAACCACAATACAACACCACCAACAACCACAATACAACACCACCAACAACCACAATACAACACCACCAACAACCACAATACAACACCACCAACAACCACAATACAACACCACCAACAACCACAATACAACACCACCGACAACCACAATACAACACTACCAAAAACTACAATACCACCAACACTATCACTACAACACCACTACTCTCCCACATCAACCTTGGTACGATGGGTGGCAGTACATGAGAAAAGCATGCTTCTTTCAGGGTCATCGAGGTCATTCCTCCGTCTCGGAATGGGACATCTTATATCCACCTGGTCCCCAAAATTTTTGTATATGATGTAGTTTTCACAACACAACAACACACCACTCGGACCATCTGAGCCTCCTGGTACTGTGGTTGAAAGTGGCTGGAAGAAGTCATGCTAATGTTGCTTTCCTACTGATAACAAAAGCAAGTGAATTTGAAATAAAATACCAGTGATGAGCATGTTGGCCCTAAGGTCGAGGGGGACAGAGTACTTGCGCACAACATGGTTGAGACCCAGATCAAGTTCGTAATATGTTAGTGACTGTGATGTCTGTGCTGCTGTCTCCCCTGTTGTGTCTATGTCGCACTCCTGTGTTGTGTGGGTTGGATTTATGTGTTGAAGAAGGAAGAAATATTTTTATGAATTAAGTCCAATCCTAACCTCATAATCAAACTCAAGGCAAGCAAAAGTAGGGTTTTCGAATCCGACATCAACTCCGACAGCATCGTACAGAATGGTGTTGTTTTTGTGGGCTTCCAGAGGTGATGAAATGGTCAAATGCGCTTGAGCATCTCTGTTCAATATGTACACCAACTTCTGCTTTTCCACTGCACCTGTTCACCATTAAATTTGCAGTTTTATATCATAATGTGACAGGTTTCAAACAAACTGATAAAAAATTTAAATTTTTACACAGAATGTTGAATGATGTTTGTGCTTACAGATCATGAGGGATCTTCCCTTGGGGTCCACAGCAAGATACTGCCCTGGGATGGTTCTTCGGAAACCACTCTTGCCAAATGTCTCTTGGTGCACCTTCCAGTTTATACCAGTATGAATGTAACAATGATATGAATTGAAAAATAACTTGAAAATGACCAAAGAAATCTAAAAATGAGCCCACTTTTTTGAAAGCATTTTTAGAAGCTTCATATTCTAAGATAACAATTCTGCCAGAGTCACTGCCTACAATAATGTAGTCTTTGTTGCTGCCTGTTTGCCTGAATGAAACCAAACACCTCACTATTCCAAACAACTCCTCACTCACCAGTGTGTGTATCTATGGGGAATAATCAATAAAAGAGCCTCAGCCACATTTTCTATCACAAACACTGAATAAATAACTTAAAATTAGAACAAACCTTTCCTGTGTTGGGATCTGGCTTTAAAATTTCAAGTACTTTACCTCTAGATACAACAATTTCTTGTTGTTTAGTGCCGGAAAAGTTCCCTTGGATGGCATGAGTTATTTTAGTTGCTTTCTGCAACGTTAAATTATACAAATGCATTGAATTATGATTTTGATTTTATATTTATTATAAAACCTTATTTAATACGAAAATACTATGAGCGACTTTAAAATTTTATTCGTATAGAAGCAAAGAACTTTTATTTTTTATTTATGTTTTTGGTATTATATTATTATTATTTTGTCAGTTTATTAAAACATATTTTTGACTTTTTTTTATAAGAATTCTTATATTTGAATTTAACGGAATGAAGTGAAAATGAAGATTTTAAAATGTTATAAAACGATTTGAAGCATTTTCCAAGCTGCATCACTAATAGCATGGAGACTTCTGCATATAATATGGTTCCTCTCAACCCACCATCAACACGTTTTCCGATGTATCAAAAAAAATTTCATATATTACTACAAGCTATAAGTTTTAATTCTTTGATTCTTATATACCATTTCTTCTCAATTGCTTTATATCCCATTTTTGATATCTTCAAGCAGTTCATAGCTGAGTGCCTCTGAACGATGCATAGAGGCGCTATAAAAATAATTCATTATGTAACATCTCATTCTCGATTACAAGCACAATCTACACAAAATTTTTTGGACATTAAACCTGTTTGTGAAACCGTTGAAAATTTTGAAATAAGCAATTACAGCTAGGTCAGAATCTTTCAAATGAAAAACTCTATGAATTAGATGTTGAGACATGGTTTAACGCACAAATAAGCACCCATCGATACACCTGGATGAGTTTTTTTTACGGGTACTTCTACACGCACGTGTGATCATTCAAGCGTGAGTCCAATAATTTAAACTTCGGATAAATAATTCCGAAGCAAACATAAGTAATGAAAAGGAAGGGAAGGAATGATATTTGGAAGTTATTTTTTTATGGGTGTCCACCCTCGTGACTTCAGCAACCAAAATTGATTCTTATTTCAATAATATTAAGTCATCGGTCTACTTATCTTCGAAGGAGAATTCCTCGAAGCGGTGCGCCATGACATGTTCCTCGTTGAACACTCACCCATTTTGTGTCAGATTCAACTTTGATTCCAACACAGGAAATTGTTCTCTCTTCACCAAGCGATCTTCGTCATTGCATGCACTCTACCTCAGTAAAATCCAATCAAGCAGAGTTGTCTCTTACCAGCTCAAACATGGTGCTCTTTGCAAACCATTTCTATCTTACCTTTCTTAACTATTAAATACCAACGTTTCATTGAATCATTCAATACGTGCATTTAAATCCAATTCAAGATGGCTTGTGTCAGATTGGATTCAGGTACCTAAGATCATTGAATCAATGCTACAAACTTTTTCCTGGTAGTTGGCGTTTCCTCTGAAAAACAACCTATACAATTCAAACCATCAAACAATTTTTCACAATCAATTCGACGTTTGAAGCCAGATCGACCCCAATGCTTTGCAGGCTCATACAGCTTCAGTCAGGCACGAGCTTTGTGCAACTCTTTCGACTCCACCCCGTCACCATCCTAAATGCTGTGGAACACCATGAAGTCATTTCGTCTATCCCTCTCCTCACCCAGGGTTCGTTGTCATCAGTGTGGTGGTGCTTGAATTTCAAAAAGAAAAGTTCAACTTTTTAAAAAAATTACTGATAGGCCTTGAAAACCATTGTGAAAGAGCTTTTTGGACTTCAGACAACCGAACTTCCAACACGAACTGTGAATAAGTCTCTTATTAAATTTATCCATGCATTTCTAAAACATTTGATTGCAACTTTTCGCAATTTTAAACTCAGATTTCCATTGGGCACCCTACCCAGGAATACAAGTAAGAATTATCTGAGTCATGCATATTATAAATGGATAAAAATGAATTCGATTAAGATCGCCATGAGTTATACTTTCTGGAGGCCGTTTCAACCAAACTTGGGAACTGAGTTGTGTGTCATAATCAATTATGAGGTAGGTCATTATTTTAATTCAATCTTTCACTCATAACTGCAGTGCACCCAGAAACAAATACTCTTTTGAAGAATTGAGAAAAAATGAACAAATAATTTTTGGAAAACTGATTTATCGAAACAGAAATTTTCGATAAGGTCAACCTCATCATAATTTTTAGTTATCATAAATTAGGAGTTGAAGATGCACGATTTGACTTGAGAACTGCCATCTGTGTTTTGTGCCAAAACAACTTCCCATACTACCCCACCACCCAACCATCCTTCCAACCAATTTTTTGATGTATTTGGGATTAGTATCCATGATGAATCTATTGCAATGTCTTGCTTTTGTATTTCATTGTCTATTTATATAAATATTTGTAGATATAGAGTTGTGCAAGACAAAATAATTTATTTTTAAAATCAATAAGGTTTTAATACTCTATTTTTTATTTGAAATTTAATAAACTAAGTGTTTTTAATCTTTTGACTGCTTTATTATTCTTCCATTTTTTCACTCGCAATAAATTATAACTGAAGAGAAAGAATTACAAAAATCAGCTCTGACCCCAATGATTCCTTGAAACGAAAACTTCTTCTATTAACAAATAAACATTTTCCAAAGCTTGCGTTTTTCTATTTTAGTTCCCTTATATTAGGAAAGTAGAAAAAGTATTTTCTCTTTTTACTTTCTTTAGCAACAGGATTTTTGATGAATTGTCAAACAAAATGAATTTGAAGTTATAAATTAATTCGGTATCGCCATCATGTGAGAGAAAAATGGGATTGATTTGATGTTAAATTGATAAGAAACTTAATGAATTTATCGGAACGTTTTATGACTATCTATAATAATGTATGAAAATAAATATATATTTTCAAATCGCTTTATTAGTCAATTATTTTGATTGATTGTTACAACCAATTTCAGGTTTTCGTAAAAATTTTTTCTTAATTACAAATATTTGAAATCATCTTATATGTTAAGTAACAAATTAAAATTTGTAAAATAAGGGTGCGGTTCTAAATCAGCTCGTACATGAACTAATGCATATATGTTGATGAGGCAGAGATTATAATATATATTCGCATATTATCTTTCAATTTAAACACGTTTCCCTTCATTTTCATAATTTTTCAATAATCTTATCCGGTTTACAATAGCTTTTTTCGTTTCTTAAGCAAAACCTTTCGCTTCGAATATGGATGAGAAGTATGATGTTATCATTTTAGGCACCGGTTTGAAGGTAACTTTATTTTTTTATATTATAAAACCGATATAACCAAGTCAAATAAATCTTAGTTATTTTTATAAAGAACTTCATATGAAGAATACTTCAGATGCTTCAATGGATGGCTTTCAGTAGATATAGATATTAACCAAGTTAATTTACGCAAAACTTAAAGTATTGTTAAATTAGCTATTTTCGCATATATTTCAAGAATTAATTTCAAAAACAACATTTTCAAACATAAAAATTAAACTTGCCACAAAAATATGATGAACAAAGAAATTTTAAATAGTTTCAATAAACTCAAAGGAATGCATATTGAGTGGAATGATGTCGGTGATGGGAAAAAGGGTGTTGCACATGGATAGGAACAAATACTATGGTGGTGAAAGCACCTCCCTCACACCCCTCAATGAGGTGCCATTTGATATAAGCTCCACCTCTTTATATTACATCTTGCTTCTATTCTTATCATTATCCTAAAAATTAACAAAAATTCAGGAAATAGTTTTATGCAATGCAAACTGAATTTATACTACAATTTGAAAATAAATTAGGCATATATGAATGTCCACAGTTATTCAAGCACTTTAAGTTAGAAAATACAGACCTTGATAAGTTTGGTCGTCTGAGGGATTGGAATGTAGATCTGATCCCAAAGTTCCTCATGGCCAGTGGTGAGTGGTCATATTAATGGAGTGCATGTAGCGGTTTGCTCATAATTTCCTAAAAATGCAACTTCAAAAAAATATTATTTGTCTTAACTGGAAGTTTTTTATTTAAATAAATATCTGAATGGAAATATAATGAAATGCCATCTAGGTGAGCTGGTGAAATTGCTGATACACACAGGAGTAACAAGGTTAGCTTCTTTCTCACTACATCTCATTCATCACCACTTCAACCACCCACCCATCTTACCACCATGAAGGTACTTGGAGTTCAAATCAGTTGAGGGCTCATATGTGGTGAAAGCTGGCAAGATACACAAGGTTCCAGCCTCAGAGAAGGAAGCTCTGATGTCAGGTGGTGTGGTAGTGCCGCTATTTTGTGCAATATGTTAAATTATTAATCATTATATTTTTGATAAAATCAGAGTTATTGTGATGGAGCATACAAAATGATACAGATCTGATGGACCTGACGGAGAAGCCTCGTTTCAGGTCATTCCTCAAGTACATCCAGGAATTCAATGCTGATGACCAATCCACTTGGGACAACTTTGACCCTTTCACCAAGACCATGCAGGTTCTTATACACATGAAGAGTTGAATTTTATAAGGGAATGGGATGAAATTTGATATGGAGTTGTCAACCACACAGGAGCTCTTCAAAAGTTATGAGTTGAACCCTTCTATTGCAGACTTCACCGGTCATGCCCTCTCTTTGCACCACAATGATGAGTTTGTTCATTTTGGATCATCTCATGTCCACCTCCCTTATCAAATCATCTCATGTCCAATCATCAAAACCCCTCTCATCAAGTTTTTTGACCTGACCACCACAGTTACCTGCAAAAACCTGCCATTGAGACGATCAAGAAGATAAAGTTGTACAGTGATTCTCTAGCTAGGTATGGCAAATCTCCCTACTTGTACCCTCTCTATGGACTTGGAGAACTACCTCAAGGATTTGCCAGGTTTCCAAATTTTTACATGCTCACATCCATATACACTCGTACAATGACGAACACAGGTTGAGTGCAGTGTATGGAGGAACATACATGCTGGACAAGGCAGTTGATGAGATTGTGTGTGATGGAGGCAAGTTGGTGGGAGTGAGATCAGGCAAGGATGTGGCGAAGGCAGACATTGTCATTTGCGACCCCACTTATGCCCCTGATCGGTGCAAGAAAGTCGGCAAGGTTCAGTTTTTAAATAAATTGACAATGAGACTCACCAATGCACACTGGAATGTTGGCAGGTGGTGAGGGCCATTTGCATTATGGATCACCCTGTGCCCAACACCAATGATGCTTCTTCATGTCAGGTCATCGTGCCTCAAAAACAAGTCAACAGACAGAATGGTGGGTTGCATTCATCACAATATTTACATGAACATCAACACAAACACCAATATGAACACAGACATCTACATCTCGTGTGTGTCATCTAGTCACAATGTGGCAGCCAAGGGCTTTTATCTGGCTATAGTGTCCACCACTGTGGAGACAGATGACCCTGAAAATGAGTTGCAGGCAGGCTATGATCTTCTGGGCGCCATCACTCAAAAGTTCGTTCTTGTTATTCAATACTGAGTGTTAATGAAGCAATGAGGTTTGGATATTACTACAGGTTTGTGGCTGTGAATGATCTTCTCGAACCCATCGATGATGGCAAAGAAACTAATGTGGGTTTTTATCTAGCGCAACATTTCAAATATTTTTCATAATTCATTTAGTCCAACATAAACATACAAAATAACAGATCTACGTCACCAAGTCATACGATGCCACAAGTCATTTCGAGTCGACGTGTCATGACGTCCTGGACATCTTCAAGTCTTCCACGGGCCAGGAGTTTGACTTCTCCAAGGTTTTCACTTCTTTTTACTGCCTCACAACACCCCATGATTACGTAACACAACTGCTTGTCATTTCAACACCCTCCATCACAGGTGAGACACGTGTTGGAAGAGACGGAATGATGGAATGCATGCTTCACTCATTTCTTCTATATTATTTTCATAAATATTCTCCCTGTGGATATTAAGAGTTAAGTGCGAGACATAGTGGTACGTTAGTAATGCAGGTGGAGGTGTATGCCTTTTAAATATTGCTAAATGTCGCTTTGTGTATGTCTGCTTTGATCCAGCTTAAGAACTTACAATTTCAATGGCAACAACTATTATCACTAATTTTATTGCATCCGTTAGTTTAACCTTAGATTGATCAAGCTTTATGGAAATGGACTAATCTAACATTATAATCTCTTAACATCACAACGCTCTGTAACTTAGCACCAGCCAATCAGATTATAGGCTGACCCAAACATTGATTAGAACTTTTTGTCATGGACCTAGTCATTTTGTGTTAAATCATTTATTTTCATATTCACTTTTGTTAACCATCACGCTCCAAGCCATCGTTATTCCATAATTATTCCTGCATTTTTCATATGTTTTGACATCTTTTTATTTTTGAGCTTTCAGTTACCATTTGTACATTCTGATTAATCAGCTCAAATGACCTGGCAAACCCCGCTGCGCCACCATTTTCTGCCAAGCTTCCATTTCACCAATCCTGCTTAACGGCCAATCTGGCATACATGGGTGTGAACGTTGAATTAGTGTGTTTGCTTGAATAAATGCCATTCTCGAGTTTTGATTTTATACAAATATTTCAAAATGGTGGCGAGTGTTTGAAAGACGGCAGATCAAGGAGGCGTGGTCTTAAGGAGATTGAAGTATCATGTCTTGCTGGCGAATCTGTAGAGGTTGACCAGAGATGCCGCTGTAACTCCTTCTATCCGACTGGCTGCCCCTATCTGTTGGGTGGTCGTCGTTTATAGACTCTGCAGTCAAATCTCGAAAGAAATAACCGTTTCAGGTCTTATCTTAGCTAGTTTCTCTCTGGCTTCCAATGACAAGTTGATTCTGGTGGCAATGGGAAATAACCATTAAATATAACAAGAACCGTAGAAAGGGAAGTTAGGTAACTTATAGTAGTCAATGTTGTGTGGAAGTTTCCAAGACTCGACCCTTCTTAGCTCCTTTACTCCCTCATCCTGCTTCCTCTCCGCCTTGCTGTACAGAGCTATGTGTGTTTCAATATGCATAGTGTTGTATTTTCTAAATCGAATACGCTTAAGTTTAAAAATGAAAATAACTTCAAGATTTATTGTTTGAAAAATACATCTATCCTCCCCCACCCTTGTTAGCTATCCCTCCACCCCCATCCACTTATCCCCCACCCATCCACCTACCTACTCACCCCTCACCAATCCCTTTACCTTGAAACTTGAGTCTGTTGTTGATGTCATCATCATCAAGAAGCCTCCCATACTCCTCAGGGTAGGTCTCTAAAATCTTCTCCACACTCAAGTGGCCAGAAAACAAGCTGAAAAGGCTGTGGAGGGTGCAAAAATTTGAATCAAAAGATACATGAGATGTCTACAAGATACTCAAGTCCTACCCTTCCATCCAATGTTGTCATATACAGCAATATTCAAATCATGATGACAAGTAAGCACCAATAACCTTTTCTTGGCGAAGTTAGGCACTGAGGTCTTCCAGAGCTCCTGCCTCCACTGTTGTATTGTCTTGACATCCACCAGCATCTTCTCTCTCACCACCTCCAACTTCCTCTTCACTTCATCCATCTTCTTGTAACGATCCTCACTCACACAACCCACCTCATAACCTCATCACAAAAATTCAAAAGATTTACAAACTAAAACAAGAGATCATTTAAAATATATCCACCTCTAAACTGCCACTTGAACATTCATTTAAAAACCAACCTTTCTCAGTGAGTCTCAGATCAGCATTGTCCTGTCTCAGACGAATGCGATACTCAGCTCTGGAGGTCAGCATGCGGTAAGGTTCAGTGACTCCTGGAAAGAAAACTTTGAGTAGTTGTGTCCCATTGAAATAAGATTTAGTCTTTAATACAAAACAAAACTAACACATCACATGTATGCAAGAAAATCAACACATATGCGCTCAAAAAAGAACACATACAAAATAAAGCGAACACAAACAAACCACCTTGAGAAGTGAGGTCATCCACCATGACACCTATGTACGAGTTTTCTCTTTTCAACACAAACTCCTTCTCCGGCAACAAAGCTGCATTGATGCCTGCAAGCACCCCCTACACCAACAGTGATGTGTGTGTCATAAAGCTTATAAACATGAGTATTTAAAAGAAGTTTAAAAGCTCAAACAACCTGGGCTGCAGCCTCCTCATACCCTGTGGTGCCAGTGATCTGACCAGCTGTCAAGTGGATGTCAATCATTATAAACACTTTGAATATTCATCAAATGGGTAGGACAACCAACAAAGAGGCGAGGCAGGCTTTTGAGCTCGAGAGTTCTTTTGAGCAGCACAGCATCAAACACCTCATACTCCACCCCATATCCTGCCAACATCACCATCATTTATTTTTGATCCAGTAAAAAGCATATGATTAGACTCAAAGTGAATTAAAACTGTAAGATACATCATCTCATAAAACTCCATCATCATTCCAATCCATTTCTACCATGTACAGAAATTTCTGCTCTTTCCAGCCCAGGAATGGACCTGCCAAATGGTTAGATATAAAAAAGATGGATCTGCCAAACTGAAAACTATAGAAATTTAAAAAGCTTGCACTCACACACCTGATGATCTGCAGCTGGACTCCTCGAGGCATGGTGCAACTGAGGCCCTGTGGGTAGACCTCCCTCGAGTCCAAACCTTCAAACACATCATCAAAATTACATACTATATCATTATCATGCAAAATAGTGTCATCATTGTTTTACACTCGTTTTGGTGGGTTAGCATTGGTTGACGCGTGAGAATAAAAAAGATACAAGTTATATTGAAGAACCTTCAGGCTCAATCCAAACTTGGTGACTCAGATGTGGGAACTTGAGCACTTTTGACTCTATAGATGGACAGTATCTGTGTTTGTGCATTTGAACATCTGTTTGCTTGTGTTTTTTTGTGAATTTTTATTTCTGTTGAGCATTCATAGTGGCATAAATAAAAGAGTGCACTAGGTTACCTGGGTCCAGTGGTTCCCTTGGCAAGCATAAGGTTGTTATGGATGTTGTCAGTGATAAGGTGGTTGAGTGCAGAAGGAATGGTGTGAGTCAGGTAGCAGTTGAGTTGATCTGAGGGCTGTTTTGGTGATGTTTGATGCAACAAATGATGAAAGTTCATATGATGAACTCACTTCAATAGCAACCCTTTTATTGAGATAACTAAATGGAGATGGTGGGTTGTCAGGCTGAGAAACAGTCAGTTTTGAAAAGTCTATACTTTTCCTGAATGATGATTCTATGATTGATTTGCTGAACTTCAAATAAATGTGAACCAACCTCAGAAGTCTGGGGGGAGTGCCAGTTTTGAGTCGATTTAGTCTCACACCCAGCCTCTCAAAAGAAGCTGCCAATGGCACAGAAGAGTGGCAATTAATCCGACCAGCAGACCATGACTCTTGTCCCAGCAGAATCTGTGCCTTCAGAAATGTCCCAGTTGTAATGATGACTGCCTTTGAAAAAATTTTCTGTCCATCCTCTGAAGCAAAGTTCACATGTGATAAAGTATGTATTAACAGTAAGAATATTCCACCTAATAAAACCCCTTGACAGAAGGCCCCAAGAGGAGGGTGGTGGTCAATGAGAATGTCATCAACAGATGCCTCGAGGCACATGAGGTTTTTGGTGTGTGACATCTCATTCTGAATAAACTTCTTATACAACTTGCGATCTATTTGTGCCCTTGGACCCTGAAGATGTTTGATAAACACATTGTGAAGTATTAACAATTATTTAATGTGTGATTGAAAAAAAATAAAAGAAAAAAACCCAAACAGCAGGTCCCCTTCTTTTGTTGAGCATCCTGTAATGGATGCCTGCTTCATCTGTGTGTTCATCAGAAGCTTCTCAATGTTTCATATTACAGAAATCCGCAACAAACATCATAACATCCAGTATACATTATGACCCACCACAAGCTCTAGCACAGACCCCATCAAGAGCATCAACCTCCTTCATCAAGTGCCCTTTGCCCACACCACCAAAAGATGGGTTACATGACATTTCACCTTCAAATTTATATAAAAACTCTAATATTTTGAGACATTTATAAAATTTGAAGTTTAGAAAACAACTAAAAAACCTATAGTTTTGAAAGTGTGGGTGATCAAGGCCGTGGTGGATCCCATTCTGGCAGAGGCTGCGGCAGCTTCAGTGCCTGCATGACCTCCCCCTACCACCACCACATCCACACATATATCTCCTTCGTTGCTGTTCTTGAATGTTTCATCTTCCGATTGTTTTTTTATGATTTCTAATGGATCTTTGGTATAAGGAAGGCACTTGGTATTGTTGAAAACTATGTTATAGTTGCGGTATATAAAATTAAAAATAAAATTTTTGAAAAGTTTACAGTTTAACGATGTGCATGCAAACATTACTTAAAAACTTGAAAAATATTTTCTTGGGTATTTATTTAATGAGTGAAACTGGCAAGCGAAAGTTGCGTGAATTCGATTGAAATTTTCAAAGACATCATAGCACAAGATATATAGTTTAAATTTTTTATTTTTCTTTTTTTTTTGAAATCTAAAAATATTTATTCAACCGTCAAATTTAAAAACCAACAAAAATGTTTGAATTGTTTGTAATAATCACAAATAAGATTTCTTCTAATTTTCTCGGACTTGCAAGAATACCTAGCAGACTACAAGCATTCCCTCTCTGAATGGCCATACTTATAGATTGAAGTAGGAAAAAGGTTGACCGCGGTTCTCCAGTTTCTTGAACTATTTTTTTCCCGATCTCTCTTATCAATTTCAGTCTGTTTGAACTCCCATTGATATGATTTCATAGTCTGCTGAAAGGTTGCAATATTTTGTCAGCTTAGCTGTCTTCGGGCTTTCAGTTACTTTTCCTGAAAAAGCAGAAAATATTTGTATGTAGCTAGAGGCGATAGTGTCACTACAACTGAAATCCCACACCATAATACGACCATTTTTCCAAGGGTAAACTGTCATCCCACCTGGACATTTTCCATTAGAACGAGATACACCATTCGGTTCAGGAATCGAAGGTATATGGGCTGATGACAGAGCTCCCTTTATTATGTCATTTACTTGAGCAAGATCCGTCTCTCTTTTTGGCATCCATCTTGTAAAGATGTTTAGGTTCGAGAATTTTAAAAATACAAGATACTTAAGATGTTTAGGTTAATATTAATAAGCTAGGTAAATAGAAGGCAATAAGATTAAACATAAAATAATTTAAAAAACAATGTGATTTTTGAATCAGGCACTGAGACTTCGTTTGGAGCTGGTGATCAAAAATATATCCATTGTGAACTACAAAAGCTTTGAAGCTAAGAATTTTTTCAATTTTCCCATCAATCAATCAAAACTAACAAAGATTTGATGATAGGAGGGTGATAATGGCGGGATGTTGTAATAACGGGATGTGAAGAACTTATCTCAAAAAGATGTTTTCACCGTTTGAATGTGTGTTTGTGAGTGCTTTTGTATGGGTGCTTGTGCCTCTATATAATGAGATGCCACAACTAAAGATGAGAAGATTTTTTCTCAAAGGTCTGTTTTTTTTATTGAAAACCTGATAGTTAAGTTTTCTGCGTCTTGATGTCTGCTTCAGATTTTCAGGTGTCTAATTTGTGTTATTTAAATAAAAACACCAACTTATTCTCAGATGCATCAATTCAGCATCATCTTCACTATCCTCATGTTGCTCATCTGGTGGAATGGCTGCCACAGCAAACACCACCCCTCCAACCCTCATAGTATGTTTTGCCAGCTTGTTTCAAATTACGTTTTTCTAATTCGGCTCATACCATGATAAATAAATAAAACAATAAGTTATGTTGTTACAATATTGAAGGAGAAGACAAGATGACTAGCAAACTGTTATTGAGATCCCTCAAAGAGAAGTTGGCTGGCAAACGTGGGGTGGAAGAAACTCTGGAGAAACTGACATGCGAGGTGTATTACTTTCCATGGCCCAACAACCACGTTTTCTGCTGCAAGAAGAATGATTTATGTGATTGTCCTCGTCCAATGGGAAGGTGCGCCACTCCTGATGAGCTGAAGAAGGCTGAAAAGGAAGCAGAAGATGATGATGAGAAAGAAAATAAGGAGGATGACGATGATTTTGATTTCAGTGGCTATGATTATGATTCTCTCTTCAGAAATAATTTGAAGAAAAAAAGAGTTTTGAAAGCTCTCAGAAAACGTTTAAGTGTGTGAGAGCTTGGAAATTTTTTGTGGCCGTTTTTTTCAGTAGCTTTTTATTTCCAATATTCCTTTATTTTTGAACTGTTGAGTCGAGTATTCTGTTTACAAAACCTTTGAACGAGTTCGAAAAAAAGCACTTTAAAAATGACTTTCAAACAATTCTAAATTTGGAATTTAAAAATTTGAAGTTGATTTTTTTGGAACAATTAACTGACATTTTTGGAGACTTTTTGAACTACATGAAACTTTAAGCAGCCCTCCACTGAAGTTTTTATTGAAATACAAAGCTTTTTGTCCACAAAGCATCATTCATACCATCATGAACTTTTTATCAATAAGGAATATCTACAACTTCGCAGGCCTCTCTGTTTGGTATAGTAATTACCTATAGAGCATTAATTTGAGGGATTCATACATTTATTAAAAATTAAGCTATAATTTTTGTTTTGACTCCACCATAAAACATCAGCATGCCAATTGATAATTTTTTATGATAAGACCATAGTTCTTTTTTTTATACTTACCAAAAATTATAGCTTTATTTTTAATAAATGTATAAACTTCTCAAATTAATTTTTTTTAAATAATTCAAAACTTAGAATCATAAAAGAATATCAATCATAAAACAAAAAGGACAGCTACAAATTGAGTGATGTAGTATTGATTGGCTGTTTAAAAATAAAGATCTTAAAAAACATTTTAACGATGTTTCACATGATTTGAAGATACGTGTTTCTACTACACTCTCGAGTCCATAAGTTCACAAACAAACGTGTTATTAGTCTTCAAAATGCTTAAACTTTTTGTTTCTCTCTTTTTGGCTTCCATTCCATTCCTGCATGCTTTTGACTTGCAAACTGTGTGGAATTTGTCCAGGTATGATATTTTAATCAAAATTTTTTTATATTGGCTTATTGATGTTTTTAATTGTTTTCGTGACTAGATGTATTATATAATAAAAAGACAGCTAATTTGGAAGGTCAAGGTGATATTTCAGTCTGTTTCCAGCAAGATTTGTTTGGTAACTGAAGGAAACAAACACAAATTTTACTCAAATAAAACTTCAACGTTGTTTGTCAATAAAATTAGTAGTTTTATCGAGTGTTGAATATTTGTGTTGGTCTTCAACAGTGATTTCTCTCAGAATACTTCAAATTTTGAATAACTTCCACATTCATTATTCAACGACATTAAACTGACACAAACCTCCTGCAGGGAGAGCGCAGAACATGAGTATGATCATGCATTGGCTAGAATAAATGTCACACGACCCTTGATCATCGCTCACAGAGGCTTCAGCGGCTACTACCCAGAACATACTGTGGCTGCGTACAAAGCTGCGGTGGAAAGTGGAGCTGATGTGATTGAGTGTGACGTGGGGGTGTCAAAGGATGGAGTGCTGTTGTGCTTGCATGAAAGTTGGATGAGCGCAACAACTGATGTTGCTTCAAAATTTCCTGAGTCGAGAATTAATACGTATGAATTTGAAGAGAGAAACATCACAGACTACTTCAGCATTGATTTCACTTTTGAAGAAATCAAAAAACTTCGTAAAGTACAGCAAGTTCCTTTCAGAAGCCAGAAGTTCAATGGACTTTTTGAAATCTCCACACTCACAGAATTCCTACATGTTAGTTTGTTACTTTGTTTTTCACCAAAATTTGAAATTTCTGAATCCTCAACAAACACCAGGTAGCCTTTAGTTCTGAAAGGAAAGTGGGAGTGCACGTTGAAATAAAAGACCCCCTCTTTTTCAACCAGCACCTCAACTTGAACACATCGGTCGAGGAGCTAGTAGTATCAGAACTGCTTGCGAATGGCTGCGAAGATGCGCCTGACAGTGCCTGCTTTGTGCAGTGCTTCAACCTGGAGAGTTTGAGAGTTGTGAGAAACCTCACTAAGCTTCCTTTGTTCTACCTCACTGAAGATCAGAATGAGCTTGCTGACAATGACAACTTGGACAGGTTTATGTACTCCTGCTTTTTTAACTATCTCATAAATCTATCAATTCGATTCGGTAACGGTGCAAAAAAGCATTTTGTATCTGATCAACATGGAAATGTGTTTAAAATAAAACTCATAAATCTTCAAAATACGAATGTTTTTTATTTCATTTTACTTGAAAATCTTCCAGATGAACTTAATACATGAAAGTTCAGATCATTTTTGAAAAGTTCGGCAATACAAATCAAAAGCATATTTAGAAAAGTACACCGATGAATTTGGAATTTATCATATCAAATAATTTGGATAATCTTAATTGAAATTAATTGAAGCTTGGCTCAATGGCTGTATGGACTGGGACCACACAAAAGCTTGATCGTCAATGAAGATGGAGACACTGACTTAATAAGGAGGTTATTGATTTCATTACAGATGTTCAATGAACTTTGCTTTTGCGTGACTTCAATTATTTATTCTTTGTTATTATCCGCTAGCATTTTGAATTTAAAACAAATATGCTCGCCAGATGTCACCAAAGAGGCCTTAAAGTGCATGCATACACGTTCAGGAACGAGAACACTTACCTGCTTGGCCGCTACATGAATGATGCCTACCTAGAACTGGCTGAATTTTTTTCCCTCCGTCTTGACGGCTTCTTCACTGACTTCCCTTACAGCCTCTACTCTTTCTTCACTTCAGTGTACTCTGTGTACCAGGCAAACATTCACAAACATGGTGTAGCTGCTCATAAGGAAAGGGCCCTTCAACCTTTTAACCGTCGGACAGGGTCTCGAAGACATGGTCTCTTCTATCATCATTGGAAATAACATTATTGAAAGTTACTTAAAAATTTGGAATGCTGTTAACATTTTGTGATGACATTTTTGGGTGGTGGATAGATAATATGAACTAATGTTGGTGCATGTTGTTAGTGGCCCATAAATAACGGGGAAATATAAAAGTTTTGAGCTTTTATTGAAGAAACATCAGCGTCTATTTTGGTCTGTAATAATTCATTGGTATTTTAAAAGTCTAGAAACATTTAACAATAGAAGATTAAAAATAATTAAATAAAATGGCATGCTTGCACTTATTCTAAATGCACATCGAGTTTCCAACTTTCCTTCCAAATTTTTGTTCCTCACTTTTTTTGTTTTTTTTGTTTTCACAGTAAACAATTTCACTTGTTTTTCACTTCTCTTCCAAAAGGTCCTTCCATACTTTTTTGCACTAACTTTTTCCTACGGGCATTTATCTATCTTATGTATTATATCATATATTCTAAACTACAATTATAACTGAATTAACTCTCTGTTCAACCTGCGGAGAAGGAGTGAATCGACATGTTTCAGTGCAAGCTGGTTCTGCTTAATTTCGTCTTCCACATTCCTCTCCTCGTCTGTTATCGACGATCCTCTGCCACAAATAAGAAAACATAAACATTATTAACATAAAAATAAAGTTTGTGATGTCAAAGTTTTAAAATTGTTTTTAAAACCTCCGAGAGATCCAAGCCACATAACTCACTTTTTATAGAGGTAGAAGAGGACTGCATACGTTAGCACCAGCAACCCCATCCATATTATGGGGGAAGACGCTGGAAGGAAAAGTTTATATAAGAGATTCTGATCCCTTAAAAAACTGTTTGGCTTTAATAAATTAAACATTGCTGAAGCGAATTGAAACCATGAAAAACAATCTCAAACAAAATGCCCTCACTTCTGTTATTATCAACTTTTGTCCTTGCGGATCTGTCAGCTCTGACTGTGGTATGATTAAAATTTGAATCTTTTTTTGCTACTATTTCATTCGTCACCATTTCGTTTGCCTCTGTAGTATCTTTTGTGTTCAACATTTATAACTTCATAAGTGCTTTATGAACTGAAAACTGATGGGATTAAATTTTTAACTCGAAATTAATGGTCACTGAACAGTTGAGTTAGGTGGCACTTGATAATGGGAAATTTTTGACGAAAAGTTTTGCACTTAATACTGTTTGAAAATGAGTCATTTTGAAATTTAAATTATTGTTGGAAAAGTGGAACTCAGATGAGATCAAAGCTTACATGAAACTCAATCAAAATTACGCAAAAATCCCACTCACACAGCAACCCGACCAGCTCCAGCTTATCGATGCGGAATGAAGTTTTTGGATCTTTGGAATCGAAAAAGAATATGAGAAGATTTGTTGCAACAGGGAGTTCACTTTTAAACACGATATATTCTGATAGATTTTTGCTCTTGGTGAAGTCGTTGTCTCTTGACCTCACATTCAACTCACAACTACTGCTGGAATATTGATCACTTGACAATACTTTTTGAAAATCAATGGTCATATTAATTGATGTCAAAAAACAGTCATGAACAAAATTACTTGGACTCGCAAGCACCGTAGACTCGGACGAGTGTGATCAAGTAGACCTTTCCCAAATACAGGCGTCCCTGATGGCTTTTACCAGTAATCAACGGAATATCATCACTTTGTATTTGTTGTTCCTCCGTTCCATTCCACACCATGCCTTCCAGCGGTATATTAGCTGAAAACAATTTACTTTGAATGCAAGGAATTTGATCGTGTGCTCTTACCATAAGAAAGTGACAGTGATACATAAAGAAACAAAAGAAAAATAATTTTTAGCATTTATGTTCAATTTGTGGTTTGTTTACATTATGTTACGTCATATTAAGTGCTAGATAAATATTTTAATCCTATTCTATCAAAGTTGATGTTTTTGTCCAATTGAATTTTGATCTTAATTTTTGTTTTTTAGACGACTTTTATCAGACTCTACTTTATCTATCAAAAGTATGAATGGGAATGCACATTAGCATCAAATTCTACATAAGCTCATAGTTTATTATTATAAACTTAACTATACACTCATCACTACTTTGTTGAAAAATAAAAATGGCACAGACCGATGAAATAGGGTAAATTTTTTAATAGCTTGTTTTGGTAGATTAATCATTGTATTCCAAGTATCAATATTTTAATTTTTGTTTAAAATCAAATTTTTTGAATTAATTCTCAGAAAACTTTTTGTCGGAGGTCTCAGCTGGCAAACAACTCAAGGTTTTGATAAATAATAATCAAATTCAAATTATTTTTGATATATGATCTCATTCGTTTTTACTAACATGCATTTTCACCAACACGATAACAGCATCTCTTTTGGCTTACTTCACTCGTTTCGGAGAAGTCACAGACTGTGTGATCATCACCAACCCCACTACAGGCAAGTCTAGAGGGTTTGGATTTGTGACCTTTAAGGATCCTGCTTCTGTTGAACTGGTGCAGGCTGGAGGACCTCATATGCTGGATGGCAAACAAGTGATGAACTTTTTGAAAATTTCATTGACTTACTTGCATTTCAACTTTATAAACTTTTTAAAAATCCAAATAAACTTCAGATTGATCCAAATGGTTGTAACCGGAAGAAAACCCCAAAGGTAGATTCTATGTAGATGCCATTAAAGCACCAACTAACCATGCACACTGTCACACAGGGCTCGAAGTCGTCACAAGAAGGCAGCAAGCGAAAGTTGTTTGTAGGGGGCTTGCCATCCAACATCGACGAGGCTCAACTCAAAGAGGGGTTCAGCAACTATGGAAAGGTGCCCTGGCAGCATCACCATCATTTTTTCTATTATCTATATAATGGGTTTTTGTATTGTTTATTTTAAATATGTTTTGAACTTTCAATAATTGTTACAGATCCAAGAAGTAGTAATTGTGTACGACCAACAGAAACAAAAGCCTCGAGGTTCTTAATTCACATATAAACTACATACCATATTCTCATCACACATACTTCCACCTAAAGCATCCCATATCAATGAAATGCATAATCCATATTGAAACCAATTGAATACCATCATCACATAAGTGCATGCATTCATATACTTATCACCGGGGTGCTAGGGTTTGGCTTTGTGACATTTGAGAGTGAAGAGAGTGTTGAGAAGATTGTCAAGGAAAGGTTTGTCCTACTCAATGGCAAGCAAGTAGGTGCCTTTGTATTCCTGTGTGTTGTTGTGTCTGAATAAGTGTGTTTGTGTTTGTTTAAGTGTGTTTTTATTGTATGTTGTTTGTTTTCATGTTTTTTTATCTTGTATGTGGTTGCATATGTGTGGTTGTCAGCTTGCATAATTGATCCTTTGATGTCAGTGAAAGAGTTTTGACTTACCTTTTATAAATATTCACTATTTGTGTGTTGTTGTATGTGATTAAAAGTTGTTTGTATGTGTAGAAATTGGCAAGTCAGCCTGTTTCATATATGAATAAATTAAATTTGTGTCACACCATGAAAACATTTGAGTCACAAATGACAGATTTTAAAAATTCATTTAAATTCAACATAACATTCTCACTGGATCACCAATGTTTATCATCTGCTGTTGCACCACCATCATATAATGATGTAAAAGTTTGTATGCCATGAATATAACTTAACCTCACTGGTGTTCTACCAGGCTAGTGACCATAACAGAAGGTTAGACTGTACCATATGTTCTTCTTTACCATTATGTATTTGACCTTTCAAAAAGGTCACTATCGTTATTATTCTTAAATAATTCATATTTTTTTCATTATTTCTTGACCGTGGTGTGTTATCGTGTGTCTAGATGATTATTGCCATGGTTAATGCAAAGACTATTTCAAGCAGCTAATACCAACTAACTAGCCACCTCATTCATCACCTTATGCTTCATTTCCGGTTTTTAACTACAACAATTTTAGCATTTTGTTTCATTTTTAGTTTTCCCATTCAAATCCTTTGTTGAATTTTTTTTTTGAGATTTGCTTTCAAAGGTGGCTTCAAGGCCCCGAGAAGTAATCTGCCATGAGCACTACCATCTCTTGATTATCATTTTATTATTTAAATTCACATTTAGTTTGGAGTTTTTATAGCCACTAATGCTCTTATTTGATCGATTTTTTTTCATGCTTTGTGAAGTTAATGGTTGCTATTTAACATTGCTGACGTCATCAGAGGCATCAAAATGCCCTATTTGCTATGTTACCATAGGTCATCTTATGTTGTACAAGTTGATGCACTTAATCAATAGTCCGTCATGCCAGTCATATCAAGCGTCAAATCAGTCTGTGAAATGTTAAACTAGTTTCTAATATATTAGTTGTTAAAGTGTTATAATACATGTTACCACCATGGTCATCGTGCTACCACAACGTAGCCCACAGTATGTTATGTAGGTGTTTAAGACACCCTTGAACGCTTTCACCTAGTTAAAAATTGTTTGTTTCATAATGATTCATGCTCTGATGGTTTTTCATCGTTTCTACATTGATTTCAAGCTTCCATTATTAAGTATCAACTCGTGTTAGAACATTCTAGAACATTCCACAAGAAATTACCTCGAGGAGTTGGCTTTTTAAGTTTGCCACCTTTATGTTCTTATTAGCTTATAACCGAGGTGTTTTCGAGGGAGACTATGAAGGTTTGTTTAGAAGGAGCATTAAAGTGGCGCCTCATGCCACCTGCATGTTAACCCGCCTTAACGTAGTTTAATCTTTCATTAACGTAAGAAATCTTCAAATAGTTCTCTCAAGTTTCTAGATTTTATAGAGATTTCAATGCTTCTGTTAGCATTTGCAATTATTTAACATAATTAGAATGTTTTAGAGATAGCCTACTATTATGTTGAGTGGAGGTGGCAAAAGTGACCTGCTTGCCTCCAGCTTCTCATATGTCACTTGATAATCGTTTGTTTGATCACACAATGCTAATATCTGTCGATTTGTTATGGCGTTGAGGTTAAATGTTATAGCTTCACCTATTTCGGCTTTGTGGAGATTCAAATGCAAGTTATTCTCAAATGATCACCATAAATTTCAATAACCTTTCATGCATTTCTTTCACTTGAACATACTAGTCTCAAGAGCTAATAAAACGACGAAGACAGCACACACACACACTTGGAACTTGGAACTTGGAAGTGCGTTATCCACTTGACAGTAGGTGCACTGAAGATTGATTTCTGGAACATTTCTTCACGTGGTTATGAAGTCCTTGTTTTTTGAAAACGTTATTGCAATTCGGGCAATGTTGTAATGATGGTGCTTTGTGGACTTGGCGAATGTGGTTTGTCAGACCTGCCTTGTTGACCGCTATTTTGTTGCAACCTGGATGCTGGCATTGGAATGGAGAGCTTTTGGAGTGAACATCAAAAATATTTTTTTTCAAATCTTTTTTTGATTGCTCGTTTCTTTCAGCTTCTTCATTTATTTTTTTGCGATAGCGATTTGATATTTTTGCGCCAATCGTTTCTGTTGCGAGCTTCTGTTTTCCAGGTGTCAATAATGTTTAGCTTTTTTTTTTAGGTCTGTATATATTAGGTCATGCCATCTCTTCTTTTGACCACCTTGAGACCGTGAACCTTCAGCAATTTTGCTCACCATTAATTTCTTCTGGAGCCTTGAATTTTCCATTCTTTCCAAGTGCCCAAGCCACTGGAGTCTTCTTCGTTGAATCATCACGTCAACTCGCTCTATTTTTGAATTACATCGTAGTTGGGTGTTTCTCAGTTTGTCCCAAAGAGAAGTCCCCGTGATGATTCTCAGACACCTGTTTGTGAATACTTGGAGACGCTGTATGTGGCATTGAAGAACATTCCAAGTTTCGCTGCCGTATAATAGAGTTGGTATTATAATGGCTTTGAAAAGTTTCAGTTTGGTGGAAACTTTTATTTTTCGTTGATACCATACCAACCGACTAAGGCTGCGAAAGACTTGGGATGCTTTATTTATACGTGATTCAACTTCTGCATCGACTGTGTTGTCACTGTTTAAGATACTGCCCAGGTATTTAAACTGTGTCACTTGTTCGATGTTTATATCGTTACGTATTGCCAGCGTTAGTAATCCTTAGTAAAAATGAAGATTGAAACCACACACACACACGCACACATTAGGTGGAGTGCAAGAGGGCGGAAGCGAGGGAGCCAAGCACCAATCACACCCAGGAGCAGGGGGTGATTGTGCTTCCAGATGGCACGATGGGTCTCATCTCTCCCCAAACATACCCCCAACAACCAGCCTCCCTTCTTACCCCTGTTGAACTAGCATCTGCTTACAGAGGTGCCTACTCCTCAGATATTGGCCACATAATGCAGCCTGGAAACCAACTCATTGGAGCTGGTGAGTGATTACGATTTGTTGTGATAATGACCTTGCCACATTTATGCTGATGTTGCAATTGAAACCTGCTAGGAGGGGTGAAATACATGGCACAGGCAGCTGGAGGGGGGTATGTGCTGGTGCAGGGAGCTCCAGGGGCTGCTTATGTGGTGGGTGATGATGTCATCAACTACTCTATAAGTCATTCAATAATGGCCACCACACAGGGTGGAGGAGGGGCGGGGTATATGTTGCAGGGGGCGGGCACTTCGGGGGGAGTCATTCTCAACAACAACTCTCTCTCAGGATTGGTAGTCAACCCAGCAGGAGGGGCCTATCAGTTGTTGAGTTCCCCAGGGGCGGGTGGATGCCTAGTGCAAGCTCCTCATCCAACAGGTTTTCATGTGGCCATTATTAAGTAGTGCTTGTAATAATGTGATTGATTTGAAGGTAACATCATCCTACCGGGATCATCATCGTCCTCATCTTCAGGCCTCATCCTACAACAACACCAACCGGTACCACTTCATCATTTTTGTTTTGTTTCCATTATATTTTATATATGATTTTTGAAACTATAAAATGTGGTCTCAAGCAAACGCAGTATGTGATGCAGTGTGGCGCAGGAGCGGCATTTTTGCAACCCTCATTGGATGCTTATGCCACCCAACAATCCTCAGCACACCACCCCTCATACCACCTGTCTGGTCTGCATGCTTTCTGATGCTTAGATGGCATGTGTTGTCAATGTTCAAATTTACCCCTACCACAGACCTGCAGGGCAGTGTGATAGAGGGTGTTGACAAGACAAACCCAGCATTATTTGCACAGTCATACCAAGTCATCAACCCATATGCCTCCACCACTATCTGTCAGTCTCATCGGTTCATTTAGTCTTTTTTTGTTTGTTTCTTCATATTTGGTTTGATTGATGGCACAGATAGACTTGCATTAAATCCTGAGACTTATTTTCAGCTTTCATTGATTTCCTTGAGTATATTTTATTGGCTTATTAGACTCACAATTGTTGACCACAGTGAATGGTGGCGCCACAGAGGGGAGCAATGAGGAAGGAAGGTATGTTGACAATGTCTAGCACTTCTTTTTCATGCTACTTCACTCACCTTCACACACACAGACCAGCTTCCAAACAGAAGGAAGCCAATTCAACATCATCATCATCTCCATCTTCCACAACACCATCGATCCCAAGCATGCCCAAAGTTGGATACCGTATCCTTCCCTTCCAAAGCACAGCTCAGTATGCTGGTGAGTGTGTGTGTGTGTCACATGCTGGTACATTTTCAATTCTTCATGTCTCACACATCTGCCAAAACACTATTTCTCATGTAAGAGTGAGAACAAGAAACCTTAGTAATTTTTTCAGCAAACCCACACATACACCCCTCTTTCTACCCATCAAATAACATCTCACCACCCTCACTCCTACTCAAACAGCGTTTCCAGGGTCAGCACACTCAACATTGGTGGACGCCCAAACAGCCCTCATCACCTCCCCATACACCAGACTCGCCTCAGCTGCTCACAAGTTCCATCCTTATCGCCGATGATAGTCATCATCATCACAACATATATATATGTATATATATATATAAGCATCATCATCATCATCACATTATCATTTCACCATCATCATTATTATGCCACCTGTATTAAAACTGATAGCGAATTTAAGTTGACATGGGTATCCATGGTCTTCTTTATATCCCACCTAGAGCTTGTGTAGTGATGTGGGTGTAGTTGAATGCGTGGATGGATGGGTGTATATGTGTAGTGATGTGTGAATGGGTGGATGTATTCAGTTGTGTGCTTGCATATCGAACTAGATTAGTTTATGTGTGTTGAAACAGTGGTATGTCGTCATGGTGATGCCGCCAAGTTGGATGCTATTCGTGACGTGACATGAGAGTGATGTGTGCTGAGATGCATGTAGTGAAAGTTTAAATATTCAGATATACAAATTATTTTATTTTATTTTATTTCAACACTAAGAAATTTGATTTGAGGCCATTTTATTTGAAGATACAACACATTGAATGCTCCATCACGATGTTGTTCATTCATTATGAAAGCCTCTTGTGTGGCATTAAAGATTAGGATGTTTGTGTTATTCATAATTACTGATGGTAATATTTGTATAAATTATTCGGAAATTATACGTTAAGAATTTATTTATACTTGTGTCCTGTTCCTTATATCGTTGAGTTTTTGTTGATCACGTCACAATTACGGATGAATGTCTTGCTCAGTACTGAGTTACTCTTCTATTTCACGCCAAATCATGACTTGCTTTTTTTATATTAAATCAAAAAAATTTTTGACTTACAAAAAGTATTTGATTTTAATACAAGATCTGACGACTCCAAATTTAATTTTGAACGAGTTAAATAACCTTCTACTATGAACTTGTGAAAAATAGAAAAGACTAATAATATAGACCTAAAATAAAGAAAAATATTTAAAGGTTTTTTGGTTTTATAAAGTTTCCCATCGTTTTATCTACAATAATCTTCTTTAGCCAAAATAAATACTGCAAATTATCTGAGCATTAAAGGTAATTTTATTTAGTATAAAGCTTTTTAACAAAGTAACATGTTAACAAAAAGCTTTGTGCTTATGTATATTACTATCTAAAAATTAATCCCTTTTAATATAATAATTTTTCATCTGAATTTTCAAAATTTCATGTTAAAACTTAGAATTTTTACTAAATTAAATTAATGTTTTTATAGGGTTCTATGTTTTTATTTATTCTGTGTTTTGCTGTGACCGATAATTATAATTTTCCGTTAATCTGTCGGCATTTTATATTTGAGTTTATCAAATTTCATTTTGTTTAAACACGGTTTTTAAAACAAAAAAACAAAATATGGGTCGGTCTGGAAGTTCAGATATCGAAGAAAACAAGCTTTTTATTCGTGGAGTGACTGACGATGTCGACGAAGAAATGATTAACGCGTTCTTTTCGAAGTTCGGACGAGTCACTGAAGGTAATATAGTTTTAATATTTTTTATAAGTTATTAAATAATGTTTTTAAAATTCAGTGTATATGGCTCGGGATTTTGAAACAAAACTGCCTAGAGGATTTGCTTTTGTGACGTTCGAAGACGTCAAAGAGTGCGATGATGCTTGTAAAAGCACCAATGGAAAAGACTTTCATGGAAAACCGTTGCACGTAGAGAAATCTTCGAAGTCCAAGTCCTTTGGTTCATTCAGAGGCAGGGGGTTTCCACGTGGAAGAGGTTACGTCACCAGAGGCAGAAGTCCCCCACCAATTTCGAGAGATTATTATCGCACCAGGATGAGTGATGGTAGGGAAGACAGGGGATATCCAAGGGGCAGACGATACATATCTTCGAGAGGAGGCAGAGGAATGGCCATATCATCAAGAGAATATGAGTACAGAGCTCGATCACCACTTCCTCTTCCTCCTCGCTCAGAAAAGTACTATGTTGAGTCTAGAGACAAGTATTATTGGGATCCTTATGAGTCATACCACAAGGCTGAGTATCCAAGGTACCATTTAACTTTTTACAATATTTTTTTTCTTGTATTCAGATGCTTCCATGCTTATATTAAATATTCACTGTACTCACCAGTTACAACAGGAGTCGTTATGAGGTTGAGTACAGACCCAGAGTAAGGCAAGACTACTCCCCACCCATCCATCTACCTCGCAGGGAGTATGAATCAAGAGCCTATGCTCCTCCACCCCACCATCGCCCTTCCAGGTGACATTTTTACCAAGTGTATCTAAATTTATTTTTTTTGCTGTTTTTTACATAATTAAATTGTTTTCAAGATGCTATCAATAAATCTCACACAAATGACACCCAGAGAGTATGACTACCCCCCGAGTTCGAATGGCAGGTACTCTCCTGGAACTTCGGCACCTCCCAGAAGGGAGTATGAATCCAGAGGAGGTGGGTGCTCCATCTACTGTTCATGCTCATTCATGCCCTTGTGGCAACATCATCATTTGCCTGTGTTGTTTTCTAGTCTTATTTCTAAATATATTTCACATCTTGAATTTGTCAGCTAAATTTAATTTCAGTTAGGATGATCTGTTTTTGTAATTTCTTGTGATTCTGTAAGTTTTCAGGCCATCAAACACCTCAATGCCCCACAGAAGCAGGTGGCCGTTACATGAACCAGACATACAGGCCTTCAGAATTGAGCAGGGACTACCCTCCAGGTATGTGGTTTATTCATTCATATGCCCCTCCACCCTCAACCTCTCATTTCTGTGTTTCCAGTAACCCACTCGCATGCTTATAGATGAGGGTCATGAGATGTTCAATGAGCAGATAGTGTCATATTATTGAGAATACCTTAGCTTCAACTTGGGCACCATTGATTGAAGCTTGATGGGTTGATGAGGGGCAATAGAAAATGCAAAAGTTGACAAACATGATTCAAAAGATGTGTCAGATGGTTGCATCAATGACAAAATTCAAAATATCTTTCGAATACAATTAAAAAGCTGATGAGCCATTTGGAAATGTATTTGCACCAGCTCAACCAATATTTGCATCAAGGAAGCATTTTTATAGCATTAAAAAGGACAAAAACTCAGAAATGTGAACAAAAATATTCAAAAAGTTTCAATGATAAAATAGAAGGAAGCATATGTTGTTCAAATAGGAACTTTGAAGTGTTTGTGCTTGCAAGAGATTCAGTGAAATAAAGAATATGACAAGAATGAATCAAAGACTATTGAAAGCTTCATAGGAATATATGAGTCATCTTGCATCTATCACATTGAAAGATATTCAAAAACATTCTGTCCAGAAATTATCAAAAGAATGAAATAATCTCAACCACACATGATACATTATACTATAAAATATATTGAATCAGTTATCTCCACCATGCTGTAATGAAAACTTGATATGAGGTTTTGCAGAGTTGAGAGAAGAGCTTGCCTCCATCACTACATTAACAAATATGCAGCTAGTTAAAATTGCAGAATCAAAAAATATGCTTAGGTGTGCTAAAGTGATGGAGAAAGTTGAAATTGTATCAAAATTATAACCTGACTCAAGAGCTATCCAACACAACCTGGTTGAGGTGAAGCACTCATGCTGCTGACAGTCAATATTTCCTTGCAATCCTTTTCATTAACAAACATTGATCTTGAAGTATTTAGTTGTTTGGTTGGTTCCAAGTTGAAAACTTGAGAGAATTTTATCAGCGAATATTTGAAACCTCACACATCCACCAGCAGTTTTATATTATTATAAACGTAAGATATGTCAGATCAAGATTGACAAAAAAAATCAATAACTTAAACGTTAAAAAAGAAAAAATCAATAACTAGAACATTGAAACAGAAAAAATAGTTTATGAGTTAATGGCTGAGATATGTGCTGTAATTGGGGCTCAAATGTTTCCAAGTGAATCATGCCATCTGAATCTTCGGGGTGATGAGGTCAGATGCATCAGAGTCCCTTATAATGCATTTTTGAAAGATTAATAAGAAAAATTATCAAAAAATTCAAAACAGATATCTATGTTATTATTGATACTATTTAAAATTACAGTTCAATTAAAAGTTGCTGGAAATATTGCAAAGATTTAAATGATAATGAAAGTGATAATTAGACTCAAACAGAAAGAGAGAGAGAGGCAAATAAAAGAGCTTTAAAAGCATCACAACTCACACAGGAGGTTACTCAAGAAGTGCAGCAGTTAGAGGGTCACCTCCCCCCCGATCAGTGCACAGGGGGTATGGTGAGGTGAGGAGAGGTGGTAGAGAAGGTGTTCCTGCAAGAAGGCCACTTCCCCGATCTTCCAGTCCCCCTCCCAAACGGGTCAAGTCCTCAGCTGATGCACCCTTCAACAGTCGACGATCGCCCGCGACATCAGGCTCCAGAGGTCATTCAAGGAGGTTCTGAACACAAATAACTACAATGATGACTCTTTGAGAACATCCTTTTATGATTGTGTTGTATAGTTTTTATTTGAACAATCTATTCGTGAATTTGATAATTGTGAGTAACTTACGAAGACTAAGTCATCATTTGACAGAGCTGGTAAGTGCTTTATAAATAAATGACTCCAGAACCATCACATCATTGAGGACTCCATCGCAGTCTGCTCATAATAATCACTACGCCATTCATTGCACAGTCTAACGTGCAAAAATAAAACATGTTCTTTCGAAGTTTTTAAATATGAAAGCAGTGATCACAATGAAAATATCATTATAGAAGCATAACTTGACGAGTTTCTATTAGAGTGATTCACTGCTGATTACCAAGAGATTCAATGGTGAGTTGAAACAAAGTTGTTCATTTGATTGTTATGAGTCAACAATGTTGAAGAAACATGTGGCGTCAATATTGAGAAAATTTGAGGTTTTTATTGACTAAGATGAATATCATAGACTGATGATTAGAGTTTTTAAAAATAAAGAGTTGCAACAAATGGACGTTTAACATGGCATGCCAATCAAAACGAGATTATGACAATAAAAACAAAGTTAGATTTGTTGAAATATTTCGAATGACGACATAAAATCACTTCTAATGGATGTTATAAGATGATGATGATGTTGACAATATGACGACCAGTGAGACAATGGTGCCATTTGCAGAGTACAAGGTGAGTTTTTATTTTCAACATATTGGTGCGCTGTTTCATGAATAAAATGAATATTGAAGTCGTTCCTTTGAATTCCTTTGAATGAAAGCATTACAAATTGCCAAATCAAACGTCGTTGCAGACTCTGTGGAAGAGCTTGGAGTCGTTGAGTTGTTCAAGTAGGTTGCCATGGTGCATGTCGATGGATGAGAGAGATGCTGTAATGTTGTGCTCATCTGTGTGCTGTGGTAGTGCAGTTGAAGAGTTCTTGCATTTGGAGGGATTGTCTTGGTTGGTGGGTAGTGTTTGGGGGGGCTGTTCTTGGGATAGACTGAGGTTTGTGTTGTGAATGGTTGGTACAATTGGTGGAAGGCTGAGGTCAGTTATGGTAGAAATGGTACTAATGAAACTCAAATCTGCTTCCTCTGTTATGCCCTGTTGTGTTCAATGATAAGTGCCATTGACTTGATCTAGTGAATATGTTGATAAAAAGTGAACATAGATAAGAAGTGCTACCTTTTGATCCCTAGTTTCCATCATGTCGTCCTCTTCACCACTCTCTGTTTTATTTGTCGTGGATTCAATGACGTCGTCAGACTCTCCTCTGCAGTCAAATTTGTATGAGTTGAGGATGTTGGTCCATTTGTTGAGTTTAGATGAAGGGTCAAAGAGGAGAGAGTTCAAGAGGTTGCTGGTGTTCTTGTTTGGTGGTGAAATGATGGTGATGGGTGAAGATGAATTAGTGATGTGAGGGGAGGTCCTACATAGATTAATGTTCTTATCGGAGTCCCCAGAAGTGATTGAGTTGTTGTCATAGTAAAAGTTGTAGTAGTTAGTGTCTGAGATGTGTGATAGGTCAACCAGGGAGGTGTCAAAAGGCTCTTGGTTGCTTAGAAGTTGTTTGGCTGTTTGGAAGAGAGCTTCAGAGCAAACTGTGACGTCACTTGATGCCTTTAACAACTGTGCATCTGTTGGATTATGTTTAGCTGAAGAAACAACAAATAAGTGACCAAAAATATTTACCATTCTGTGGATTGGAGCTGACTCCATCAGACTGACCAGCAGAGTTTGAGACTAAGGAAATATTTATGTTTTGGTGATGATGACCCATGACATGGTTGCTTTCCTGTTCACTCTTTTCCTCAGTCACTTGACAGTCCTTCTTCATGCTCTGCAGCAGTTTGTTGATCCTGTCAGAGAGTTCATCATTGAGAGACTCAAAAGAGGAATGCATTTGCGATCTTTTCTCGCTTTGAGTATATTCAACGTTTTCTTCTTTTATGGAAGTCAGGATAAAACTGTTTATTCTTTGTTTATCTTTCATTTCTGTGGCAGAAAAACTATCATCTACATCGTTTGATTTGCTGGATGCATCATCATGACTCTCATCCTCCTGAAGACTTTGGTATCCAGGTAGTTGGAGGTAGTGGGTGGAAGAGTGGGTTGATAAAAAAGAGGGGAAAGACGTTCTTTTTTTGTCCTTTTCCACATTCCCATTATGAATCCTTTTCAACATCATCGTCAACTCTAACTTCTCTTTTCTGTCCATTGATAAAGTAAATTTAGAACAAAGTTTTATTAGCCTTAAAAAACTAAAGTGACACCAACTCGATATCCAAGGCCATTTTGATGAGGTCATTTTCTTTGGTGCCTTGATGTTCCATTATCACACCACTACTACCCTTCACCACACTACCATCAGAATCATCAATGACAGGCACATTGATTTCACTTGGAAGTTGCATTGCTCCACTGCTGGAGTCATCTTGTGGTACCAATATGTCTGAGGCATTAATGGCTGACAAGTGGGAGGATGAGGGTGCCTGGTCTTCAACGTCAAAAGCTGCATAATTTAACATCAAAACTCTATCAAATTGAATAAAAATGCAGTTGAATTTTATTGATATTTGAGAGGAAATGAAACCTGCACCACAATTGTTGAGGTAGGTTGGCAGGTGTTGCAGGGAGGGGAGGGACTCATAGCTGGGCATCAATGACCTCCTCTCTGCATCATGTCAACATGTATCATGATGAATCATTTGAAACGTATCAAAGCATCTTAATGGTGCAAACCTAAGGAGTTGATGTCTGGGTCATCATTGGATAGGAGGGTAGATGTCTGTATGCCTATGTCTGTGGTTGAGGATTTTGAGGGAGGGAAGTAAGTGGTGGTTGTGGGAGATTTAGAAGAGGAGAGAGTAGTGTGAGACTTGGAAGGGTAGCTCTTAGAAGTGCTCAGTCCACTTGACAACTGGTCATGTTTCCGGATGGTTGAAAGTATTTCTTGGAACTTGTCGTATATGTTCTTTTGGTTCACAGCTTGTCTGCACACCCGAGATTTCATCTTCGTCGATTGTTTCTCATCCATTTTCTGAAATACCTCCAACTGTTTCTTGTAATGTTCTAGACTAGTTTCAGCTTGATACTTTTCTGCGTTTTGATCTATGACGTCACTAATCAACAACCGGTCTTCCTGCAGGTTCTTCATGGACTGCTTCCCATCACCATCTACCACCCACCCTCTGCTCCACTGAGGCCTGGGTGGTCTCATGATTGATGGCTTGCTTCCCTTCAAGATCGGTTTGATACTTTTCTTGTTTCTCTGTTTGTTTTTGTCACTCAATTTCTTTGTTTTGAGTAAATCAACAGACTTTGTTGAAATGGTGACTGACTTAAATGGTTTTGGCTTTCTGGTGATGGAGGGTGGAGTGGGTTGTGCCACTGTTTGAGTGCAGGTTGTTGAAGTTGTGGGTTTTGCTTTTGTGCTGTCATCATCTTCATTCTCTTTACCACCATCATCTTCACTCTCTTTACCACTATTATGTTGGACCTTTTTACTATAATCATCACTCTTTTCACATTTGCCTTCATCACCATCTGCCTCCGTATCATCATCACTATCATATTCAATCCTCCTCCTTATCTCATTCAACTTATTCATCACTTTTGAACTTAATCCTTCCTGTTGGAGCCATCAATAGTTTTCAATGATAGGATTCAACAAATAATAAATAAAAATGGCACCTTCTTTTGCGTTGACTTTAACTCAGGACTCTCAGCTTCATGCATACTCTTCACTGTATTACCACCATCACCAATTAAAGCATCATCATCTTCATCATCATTAATCACCACCTCAACCTTCTTTTCATCAACTTCATGATCAGCAACGACATCATTGTAGCCACCAACTTCATCAAAACCATCACCATTGATCACCCTAGTCTCAGCAGCTTCAACATTACAAATCTCATCATTTACCTCCTGACTCATGTCAGCCACAAGATAATCATCACCAGAGAGGTTCTTATCAGCTGCCTTCTGACTGGTTGACCTTCGTTCATATATCAACTTCCTCTTCTGTTCTTCAATCAATCTCCTCCATTTTTGTTCACCTGCAAGTCTTGTTGTCTGTTTGGATGTCAACCTATTCATGTTTATAACCTAAATGCTTGTGAAGCATTGATAAATTAATAAATATAATGAAGAATAAGTTTGAAATGACATCAATAATGAAACCTTGGGTTGCTTGTGGTGTTTTTTCATTCCCTTTCTTCTCACCCCATCAGCCACAGCCCCATGTTCATCTTCATTTCGTACCATTCCATCTGACATTTCAACAATGATGAAATCATGCTTTAAAACAGGTAGGTATAAATTTGAAAAGAAATTTTCCTTATAAGAACAAGATAACCAACAAGAAATATTGTGGTGAGTGAGGCTTTGCAGCAGTTGGTTGGTTCGGTGTTTCTCAACCTCAAGAGATGCTTGTCTGGAAGGATGTTATGTAATATATATAAAATAATAAGCATATAAGATTATACTGCTGTAGGCTTATGTACCCTCAATTATTTGCTCATGATGGTATGATAACATTGATGAAAATAAAAATGTTAAATTGTTCAAGTTTTTTGAGAAATTAGCATCAATTGGCTATATAGAATACCCAAAATTCTTATTATGACCCATCTGAGATGACAAGGGTTTACACAAAAGTGAATGAATATAGAACCTGTCAAAAAGGTGCTGGTTGTTTTTGAGAATGCATTCTTGTTTGTCTTGTTGGAGATCTTTCAATGCCTTTTTGAATCTCTCTGAAGCCTTTTTAGCATCTGCTATTACCTTCATCCTCTTTGCCTCATCCAAGTTTAGCTGCTTGGAGTGATGGAATCTTAAATTTGAAAGTCATTATTTGATGTGATATACATTTGAGATAATCATTAGAATCAACAAATAAAAAACTAATCATGAAATACTGATGCAACCATCAATAACACACATCATTAAGAGCTTGAGCATTGCGACCACCTTGTCCACACTGCCTCATCACCTGTCCCATCTCTTCTTGCAGCTTCATCAAGTCCTTTTCATGCTCCTCTTGCCACTCTTTCTGCATCATTCAGTTATTTTATTTGAGTTTTGATCTTATATATGGTTGGTCCATATAAAACTGATTTATCTTCAAATGAAATCAAATTTGAAAGGTTAGTGTGTACTTTGTTTTTTTCTATAGTAATTGCCTTCAGCTTCTCCTTCTCTTTTTCATAATCAGTTCTCAATTTGGCTGAATGTAACTTCGATTGTTCTCTTACCTAGAAGTTTCTGATTAAATTAACAGGGAAGTATCAAACTTTATTAGAAAACTAACTTCTTTTAATCGTTGAAGTCTTCTTTTTTTAATTTCTTCTTTAATGACAGTTTCTTCTTCGTTTGGACTTAACTTATAGACCATTATTAAATAAATTACATATGTTTTGCAAGTTACAACAAGTCCGCCTTTTATTCAAAACTTAAAAGAAAACCTAAATGACAACTGCTGGTATTATGTCTATGCAAACGTAATGAACCAAAAAGTAAATAAACAAAAATTTTATTGCTTCGTTTTTTAGCTGATTTTATCTTAGAAAATTTGAGCCTAATGAGAAGAGTTTTGGGATAATTTTTGAGAAACAGTAAAGGAGTCATGTGTTGATATTATTAATATGAAAAGCTTTTACTGAATATGAAAACTATTCAAAACTTAACCCGCGTTAAATGCGGAAAAATCACTTCCTACAAAATCAAAACGAAAGCTTCCAACAGAAAAAAAAAACCCTTTATTTTAAAAACTGAAGATAAAAAATTATGTGGAGATTTGAGTAGAAAGTTGAGTGACATGAACTTGAATAACAATAATTATAAGCTTGCAAAAAATGTTAGAAAGATAAATAATACTTCTAACATTAATAACAATAATAATAAAGAAAATAATAGTGATAATAAAATTAAAAGTTCTGTTAAAAACGGAAGGTTTAAAAAAATTAAAAATTCATTCCAAAAACAAGCAAGAAATGCTACAATTGAGAAGAAAGAAAAGTTGAAAGTGCAAGAGAATGAGCTGGGTTTTGAAGGAACCCTGCATTTCGTCAGAGTTCCTCTGGAAATGAGACCCGACCAACACTTCGAACCCACTTTCGAGTACAAAAACACATCGTCCAACAACAATATCAACCTCCAACCCCCCGTTGACCCCAAAGAAAAACATAGAATCGACGATGATGAGAAGCCGAAATTCGATCGAGGCTTGCTGTCGTACCAAAAGTATCCGAAAAAAATTAAAGGGATAAGAGTAACCAAAAAATTCCTTCTTCAATCCAAAGGCCTCAACTGGAAGGAGATCACTCCTCCATCCAAGCCACAACCCACCTACGATACACCCCCGAATACAGAGAAAGCATGCAAGCTGCCTGTGGAAAATGTGGTGCAAGTAGCGGAGCCGATGAGATTCAAAAAAGATGTTTTCATGCCGAACGAGAACTCTCCTAGCCCCGAAGAGACAAACCTCCATAGCAGAGGGTTTTTGCAGCAGAGAATCATGAACGAACACAAGCCAATTTGCATCAAGAAGTTTCCTCAGACGACCCAAGGAGAAAGCCGACCAAGCACAAAGATAAACCATAACAACAACTCTCAAGGAGGCAGAACTTCTTCCACCATCAAGATGTGCATCAACAACCACAACAGTCGCAAGTCTGCCGACTCTCCCCCTCAAGAGCTGAGGGTGGTTTGTGAGGAGTTCCAAGAACCTAACATTGTCAATGGGAAGAAACAAAAATTTAAAAATGAAAAAGTTGCAAATTGCCAAAAAAAATCTGTTTTTAAAAAGCTTAAAATGAAAAGAATAAGCTTCAAAACTCGTTTGCAATCTAAAATCCCTGTATGGTCCAAGAAGGAGAAGATGACGTCTGAAGAAGATAAGTGCGCCATGGAGGGAGAAAATAGGTGTGCGTTGATGATGGAAGAAGAAAAAAAATGTGGAAGGGTGATGAAAGACGGAAACAGGTGTGAAATGATGGTGGAAGAGGGAAACAGGTGTGGGCATGCAAGGACTGACGAGGATGAGGGCAGAGAAGATAGGGATGTTCTGATGAAATGGAGACTGACTCCCAGCCACATCATCGACGCTGAAGCTTTCAAGGTGCACACTCATGTTACTCGTCATATAAAAAATGACTCCGAATCAGACATGGTGACTGAAACTGGATGCGTCTCAGACGACAAACCTTTCAACAAATTGCCCACCTGTTTCAGTCAAGACTCCAGGCACAATTCAGAATGCCAGTATTCGCAAGAATCTTGCCATAATTCCAAGCACATTGCATGGGGCGATGATTATTCGCAGGAGGCTGAAAGCTTCCGACCAACACCTTCCCCTAAAATAAAAATTTACCCAAAAACTCGCAAAAAACACTTGCAGTATTTTAAAGCTAAATCGAACTATTCAGCACATTCTCCAGTGTCCAAAGAGCCAAGTCCTTTACCTCGCTTTACCCCCCAAATGAGCCCCTATCGCACTTACACCCCTCCCCCTGTTCCCACCGTCACCATCATCAGAAAGTCTTATCCCTTCCAGAGCGAATCGAACCAAAGCAACCAACCTCCAAAATTCCCATGTGAAGAAACACAGAATTGCTCTGGCCACAGCATCAATGTTAGGTCGAATGAGAGTGAGACTTCTTCTAATGCTAATGAAGCCGTTAAAACGAAAAAAGGCTCGGACTTTACTAAAATTATGAAATCATTCATTAAAAAACAAGATGCTGAAGTGAAAGACACACTTTTGAAAGCCTTGTTACAAGAATCAAACAAGCAAAGGAAAGTTCCGAATTATGAACTTCGCTGTAACCATAGTTCGTGTGGCTTCAGAAATAAGTCAACAAGCAATAAAAAAAATAACAACGGAAACGATTTAAATGAAGAAAATTTTAGAAAAAAATCAGTTTTGGAGGATTTCCATAGAAATTATTCTAACCAAATGAAAAAAAATACTGATAACTCAAAAAGCTGCTTCGTAGCTACCAGATGTAGCACCGCCAGTTTGAAAAAAGAGCGGGAAAGACTGCCACATTCTCCATCATCTAAACAAACTAAATTGCAGTCAATCCTCAAAAAAAAGGACAACGTGGAAAAGAGGAGAAGTTCTGTGAGTAGGAAACAGAAGAAGGAAGATGAAATAAGTTTTTTCCAAGCTCTCGACAGTGCCAAGTTCCTCACTCCCAAGCAAAATCAAGAAAGTTTCAAAGAGGTCTACCCGGATTACCAGAGTCCCTCTGAGAAATACATGAGCATGGCTCAAAAGGTGCAGACGTACAAGAGCATGTTTTTAACAGAGAAGCCCATACCGAAGCCTACAAGTGCTGGCACTGAGCATTTTCCTATCCATATCCGAAACTACAAACCACCACCCAGCAACTCTGTCAAGCCATTCCAACACTGGTTAATCAACAACAATCTAAACAAGAATCAAGATGGAGATGAAGGGGAAGAAGATGAATCTGATGAGGCAGAACAAATTTCAAATACTCCCCCACTCAACCACGATGAAAACAGCCATCTTGCCGTGAAATTTTTCGAAAAACTCATCAGTAACAAAAACGCAAACAACAATAAAAGATATATAAGGCAAAGTGTGAACAAACAGTACGAGGTACAATCCAACCCAACTTGCAACTACAGCAACAACTGCAACATTACATGTCCTAACAAACACAACAAAAAATTATGCTCATCAAACAAAAATAAGGTTTACAGCAAAGAAATACAAAAATCGCTGCACCAACCTTTTGCTGATAATAAAACCAAAACTAAACTCGACTTTAACCCCCAACGACGAAACAAAAAACCAATAAAGATGAGTTTGGTGCAAGAGAAGCTCGATATCCCCCCCAAGAAAAATCCTAATCCCACGTGCCAAACCACACCAAATCCAAGAAGAGTGAACAAGAAGGAGATTAAAATGAACTATATTAGTGAAAACGAACCAAAACAAAATTTAAAAATTAAAGAAGATAAAATATTATATCAAAATATAAAGTTTCAAAACAGAAAAAGTAAATTGAGATTTTCAAAAACAAGCCCCCCAGTAATGAGAAAAATCAACCTGCCCTTGAAACACATGCCGAATTTCAAAGACATTATTAACAAAATTCCGGAGCTCTTCTCGATCGAGCCCAAAACAAAAAATAGAACGAAATCTTGCGTTTTTTTCTCTAAATAAGACTTAGTTGTTTGTAATATTCTTAAATTATTTAAAAGTGAATGTTTTTTTGATGATTTATTTCGAATAAAGCGGACCAAGCGGGAATGTGCAGTTTTTATTACCAGACCAACAAACAGCAAATAAATACAATTGACATTCAATAAATATGCTTTCATGATAAACAAAATTATTAGACACGCATAGAAGACTCGAAAAGTTACATTAATTTCATCTTTTTAATCAAAGTCTCTCAATATCTTTCAGTAATTATCTATACAATACTTTCAAAATATAATTTTTGTCATGATGTTTATTTACACCCAAGCAGCTGTTGGTTACCACTTCTTTTTGTGCTCATCCACACTGTAGCCTCCGGGACCCAAGGAAATCACAAGCAATAAGCCACCAATCACTGACAACATCTGGAAAAAGTCATACTTTAGAAAGTCTCTCATTGTTTCATCCAGACCGAATGACCACCAGTTGTTGAAATAAAAGTTTAGACTAGTTAAAAGACAAGTAAGTACAAGAGAAGCTAGTTTAGTTTTGTATCCGATGGCAAGAAGAATGATCAGAGCTCCACCAAAAAAGTCAATGATCATGGAGGAAAAGGTGAGGTTGAACTTGAGGAGGGTGAGAAACATGAGCACCAACATGAGTCGTCCCCCCAGCTGCAAGTAAGTTTTCCTGGATGCCTCCCCCATGGAGGGTAGCCCTGCAAACAAACTCTTTCCCTGCGCCTGCTCTTCAGCCAACAACAACACCAGGCCTCCCACCAGTGCCAAGTTCCTGGTGCAATATAATCATATATATTTAGGATTCTAATAACTTTTAAAATTTATTTGATATAAATAATCTTTTTGAAATTTAATCATTAAAATCTTACTTTAATAGAAATCTTGGTTCAGTGAAGATTTCATAAGCAAAAGTTTGAACTATGACAGTGGAAAATAGAACAGCAAGTCCAACTTTGACATATCTTCGTGCCAACACTACACCAGACCCCCCGAGTTGGCCCACAAGGTTGAAGAAAACAAAAAATGAACCAAAAAACCAATGCACATTCCATGATCTGGCCATGTAATCCCTTTGGTTGCCCCACTGCATCCACATCCTCAAGCCATCCTCAATGAAGGTGCTCACGATGCACAACCTCGCTAGATGTGGTAGCCAGTGCTTACTTACCCTCAAGAACTAACAGGTGTTTTAGAGGGTTTTGGTGATTTCAATGCCAAATTTATTACTATGAAACTATATTTTATAATGATATCAAGAATGCATACTGAAAAATATTTTCAATTATTTTAATTTTTTTTAAGCTAATAAGAATGCTAAAAAGATTTTGAGCCGGTTCAAGAAAACAATAACATATGTTATAACGAGATAAATTTCATTGAATTACTTGATCTGCAAGCTCTTCTGCTTTGTTAACAATTCGGTCTTTATTCATGGTGCCAACCGATGACGACTTAAATTAACTTTGCAACGGAAACACGAATACAAAACAATACGAAATTGCTTAAATGTAAATTCGGTGTAAATTTATTAAATCAAATATATTCAATTAAAATATTTATAAACATAGAATGAAAAATTTTTATATGTACACAAAATAAAACTTTTGGACAATAAGTTATTAATATTTTCACCTGTGACTGCCATAACAACGTCAAAGACACCAAACACGAAAATGAGTGGCCTACCATTTCTTCCAGGGATGCCTTCTACAACCCCTTTCATGGTAGCTTTCATAATAATTCACACCTACTTGAAGTGATTATCTCACCAAATCTTTTTGAACTTATCAATTTGTTAGTAGTTATTTTGGTTGAAGCTACAAGGTGAAATAGGCGTTTAATAAAACATCCTTTGAAGCTTTATTCGAATTTATACTCAAGTATATTTTATATTTTTGAACCACGGTAAAAAAACAATATTAAAATTAGAATTAACAAAAAATTGTTTGAAACCAATCAACCTTGTTCCATATTTTTTAGGTTTTCAAAAACATTCCTCTTCTTTTCGACAGAAAAGCAACTTCCACAGAAGCCAAACACTCGGACTGAAGAATGGATATGTACAAGCGAAAGTTCACAGTTTGGGAAGTAATGGTATGATCTGAAACTGTGTTGCATTATATGCTTCATGAAATCTTTTCAAAGCTTTAAAATATAAATTATCTTTAATTCATTTATACTTTTCAGTATGATTTAAAAGCAGAGTTATAATATACAAACCGAAACAAGGTCAGGGCAACGAGTTGATGGATAATAAAGTGAATGAGCTACCTGACCTACTTACATATGACTCCCAGCTGATATACGGTCAAGCCAAGCCAGCCGCACCCAAACCTTTTGTGCCAGGTTTTGTGCAGAATGACAAAAAGGTGAGCAGATTTGATGTAAATATTCCTAAAAGTAAACTTTTATTAAGTAAATTAACTTCAACTGCTTTTATAAGTTGATTAAGGTAATTTTGCAACAGGTGTTGCGGTTTTACGGCTGGTTCAAAGAGGTGGTCGCTGAGTGCTCGATGGAGAGGTACCGGGTACGAAAAGTGACTGTGTGCTACTATTTGGTCGATGACACTATCTGTGTCTTCGAACCTTTTGTTGAAAACAGTGGATTGAATCAAGGTGGGGCATAAAATAATTTGGAATGTTTGAACACATACAGAAGCATTGCTTTGTTGGAAAGCATTTGTTGAACATCTGTGATGTTTTAGATGATTTAAACTAAACAATTAAATCTGCCACACTGCAAGGAACTCTGGTACGCAGGCAAAAGATCCCGAAGAACAACGAAGGCAAGGTGTACAACTGGAAAGATTTAAACTTGGGAGTCAACATCAACTGCTACGGAAGGTTCTACCACCTTTATGACTGTGATCGCTGGACCAGGGTGAGTGTTGGTTTTCCATCTTTCCATCAACCTTTGTGAACATTTCCATTTTTTCTGGAAATACTGTAATGCTTACAGGAGTTCATGGAGAGTGAGGGCATAGAGCTGAACCACATTGAGACGTGCCCTGAAGATGACTTCCAGTTGAAGAAGGAGATGGAAAAGCAACGTCATAACAACAAGAGTCCAGTGGAGTCTGATTCGAACGACAAACTCAGAAGATTCTTGGAGTTGGATAAGAAAGTGCTGAGATTTCATTGTTTGTGGAACGATACAAACAGCAATGTAAGAGACAAGAGAAGATTTGTGTTGCATGTTAGTTATTTGTTGAGCTTATCATTTTCAATATAATTTCAAGTCCAACCTCTTTCCCAGTACCACCTAGTGGATGACACTATCGAGATCAGGGAGCTACACGAAAAGAACAATGGTTATGATCCATTTCCTGTCTTCTTCTCCAGGAACAAAGTACCCAAAATGACAGGCAAGGTCAATCCAAACTTTCCATCCTCCATCTTGGAACTGTCAAAAAAAGAAGTGCACGATTTCATAAGCCCGAAGGACTTGCAAATCGGGAGAACAATTCTGGTCTTCAACAGGCCCTTCCTTTTGTACAATTGTGACGACTTCACGAAGGCCTTTTATTTCAAGAACTATGGTCTCACTGACTTCACTCCTCACCCCATCAACCATAGCAAGGTTTTTTCTATAATTTGAATTCACTTATAAGGTCGTTTTGTTTTTCTATTCAATTAACCTTTACAAAAATATTTAAAATTTATAATCTTTTTTCACTTTTCCAGATCTATACCTTAAAACCGGAACCAGCTGTGAGTCATAACATTCCCAACAATCACACACACATCGACACATTTTGATCCTCCCTCTTCCTTTTTTCCCACAGAGCACTAACCCAGAAAAAGTGGACTTTTCAAGAACCTCCGACCTCACCAACGTGGTCCTCAGATATGAAGCTGTCTTGGTCTGTCATTCCCATCTTTTCCATCGTAACACTATTCAAAACTTCACAGCACCACATCGGCATTTGATTTGACTTCTTGAATAACTCCCTGACCTTCTCCCCCAGGACACCACCAAGCAAGAATTCAAGGCTCGCCGTTTCATCCTCTCCTACCACCTGGTCGATGCCACCATCTCTATTTACGAACGACAAATTAAAAACTCTGGCATCATTGGAGGCAAGTTTTTGGAGAGAACCAAGGTTTCTAAGCCAAACAGCTGTCCCGAGAATCCAGAGTTCTACTCTCCTGCTGACTTCTACGTGGGAGCCAGACTCGATGTATTCAGACATCGATTCGTGGTCGTCGGAGCTGATGACTACGTCATGAACTTCATGAGATCAAACCCTCAACTCTTCCATCGTTAGTCTATTCAATCTTTTATTCAAATGTCACTTCTTAACTTGATCATTTCAGAGTCGCAGGTTGAGAGTTTTGAGAAGGGTGGCTTCAACTAAGTGGTATCTGATGCAGACATCTGCAGATGACCAAAGCTACCCATAATAATGTATGAACGTTGATCACTTGATACATTTAAAAGGTCTATTATGCAAAACACGAAGTATCAGCTTTCCATGCAGTCCCCCTATCAAGCAATTCTCCATTTTTTTTGTTGGATTCACTTTTCATCATATCACCTACATCAAAAGTTTTGAATTTTCCATTCAATCAATGTATAATCATTTCAACATCAACTTGTGCAGCACTTGCAACAAACTCCGGCAATTTTGGTCTGTTCACCCATCCTGTGATTTTACTGCTTAGATTTCAACATAATCATGATTATTTCTTATTGTTCTTATTTTTATTATTGTTTTTTTCTTAATTATTGAAACTACTCGTGGAAATTTCAATTTGTTTTTGTGATCAATTTCTCGACAAAGCTACTAATGCAGTTCACAATGTACTTCATACATAAGATGTAGAGCAACAAACATCGACTAAAGCAAAACAAAGACAACTTGCCACTACCAACATCTTGCGATGATTTAAAGTCATTTTTTATCATTCATTTATGGTAAGCTGCACTGAGCTTGATGGTCACTTAGTTGCTTGGTGGAGGATTTCATTGGAAACACCCCACACAACATTCGTGAGGCAACTGCGTCAAAATGGCTGCTTCAGTTTGCTTATCGAGCTTTTCATTTTTAAGCTGAGATGATTTTTCTCGATTAAATTTTTTTCTGAATTTTGTTCTAAAACACGCAGAATATAATTTACAGACTCTTGAGGAGTTTGAAAATAGACAAGAATTCATTAAAAATATGATAAGAATAGATTCAAATGAAGCACACAATTCTTGCCCAAATACTTGATAAACTCTTTGTAAAAATTATAAAAACACAAAGAAGATTTGTGGAAAAAAATAAATACAACGATCAGTACGAAGCTTGAATGAGTTTTACACTTTTACACTGAAAGCTAGCGAAGCTAAGCAAAACTTGCATACTTTAAGTTTTTGAAGATTAAAAAGATTAAAATTGAAAGTTTTTGTAGCGCAAAACGTGAAAATAATAAATAATGTTGCCGAAAGTTGTTTGTGAGGAAGATACTTTGTTTGTTTCATAGATGGTTAGCAAGGGAAGATCGAGAAAAAGATAGCAAAACAGACGTAATATGAATACTGATGCTATAAGTTTGATATATGCGTATGTATGACTAGAATATTGCACAACTTAGCTGCAGCTAGAAAGTGGTGGAGAGGAGGAAGAAGAAGAAAATGGTGATGGAAAAATGGATGGTTGGGATGATTGTTATGATTTTGAGTGTTGATGGAGGCTTGGAAAGGAGTGTAGCAAAACAATGAAAAAGATTTAATGCTTGCAAACCTTGGAAATTAAAAATGGGTGAGAAATTTAGAGTTGAGTACTGGTTGTGAAGGAGTCTTCTTGCAACAAAGGCAACCAAGATGAAGGAGTTTTAATGTAGTTTGAGGTTATTTTGTAAAATATCTTCATTTTGTATGTTGATTTACGTGGTGAAAGAAGGGGGACATTAAAAAAGTTCAGAACTGGAAAAATTTAATGGAAACATCGTTCAGCGCTTTAAAAATACTAAGCCCTACACCTTACTGATTTTTTTGTGTTTTTAATATTTATATTTGAACTATCTCCAGGTTTCATCTATAACTATATTAATTTACCTACACTGTATCATAATATATCTTAAACTCAACTAGGGTTCTTTTCATACTGACATATTTTTAGCTTTTAACAAATTAGTGTTTTTAATTTTTAAAGACGCAATGAGAGAATTAATGAATGATCTGCTAAACCGCTTGGATTTGAATTATTGTTTATTTACACCACTACAAAGATAAGAATTCCGAGAAGAATTTGAACTTTTCATCTATGAAATATCCCGATGTTGATGCACCAGGAAAAAATTTGGGGCACTTAATGCTTGGTTTGAATTTTTCTTCATCTCAAAAAGTTTTGATAAACTTGATTTTTTATATAAATAAACCAAACATTTTGAACATCTCAAAAATTTACTGAAAAACAGGCAATATTTTAATATTATGAACTAAAATGTTTTAACTTGAACCTAGTTGCACAAAATATAAGTAATTTATTCACATAAATCCTTATTCTCATTTTCGTATTAACAAATATTCATTCATCAAATAGAAAATAATTTATGAGAAGTGCTTGTTAAAAGTTCAAACGAGCGAGGTGCGGGAAGCAACAAAGCCCATGTGGAAGCAAAGAAAATCCCCGTATACAGAGCACCATACAAAACACATATGCTTGGTAAGGAGTCGTATATAAGACCTTTGCCACTTCTCCTCATACTCTTTTCTTCTCCATCTCTCTACACTTCTATCTTTCTTTGGTGTATACTTGTATTAAACTATCATTCTGTTATTTCGCCAAAATCTTTCGCCAGGATAAGCGGTAATTTGTTGGATTTTTTGCAGGTGAGTGATGCTTCTTTAATTTAATTATTGCTTCCACCAAAATCAAATGTGCGCTATAATAAGATGAAATAAGGCATTTTAACTAATTGGGGTTTTAAGCTTTTGGATCTATTTGCAAATTATAAAGTTTGTTGGCTTCTTTGCAGACTCCAGCTAGCAAGGGACGAAAAATTAAAAAACTCGTTAAAAAAAATATTTTCATGAAATTATTTTTGCACAGCTCTTTTGAAAAATGTCCTCTTCAGAAGAAGAATCTGGAAGGTAGGTCACTTGTTCACTTTTGACCTTCATAAATTGCTAACTTTTTATCAAGTTTTTCTGAATTAACGATTCTTAAATAATTTGTTTATGTTGAATTTTAAAGTGAGGTAGAAGAAGTAAAAGAGCCACCGTGAGTTTTAAGCTTTTATCTATTTTTAACTTTTCATCTACCCAAATTATACTTCGTATCTCATCATTCAAATTTTTGTTCATCTAAATTAGCACACCCCTCAATTCTCATTCAAATCGATGATTAAACTCATTTCATACATTAAACTTCAAGGAGAAGATCAGCCCCTGCCCCAAAGGTTCTTATATTTATATTGAATATGTATTAAGATTGCTTGTATACAACGAACAATGCCTTAACTCGACAGAAGAACATTGATATTCCGGCTGGTCTAGATGAGGCCTCTTTGGAGTTGTTAGATGCCAACAGGAAGGACAGGGAACGGATGGAAGAAGAGATTAATGAATTAAGAGCCAGAGCTGTGAGTCTTCATTTAATATGTCTTTAGCTGAATGAGTAGTTGTACCGAAGAGAGAAATAATGGAGTTTAAATTTGATCTTAAATGATAAAAAAGCGCAAAGTTCACTATTTCATGAGTCAATGGAAGAAACTTTTCGGTTCTATCCAAAAGCTTTGTTCTCTACAAATAAATATCTCGCGCGTTTTTTCTTCCACTGACGCAAAAGATATTTTCAACGTTATGAATACTTATTCAATTAATACGCGCATCTGTTATATATTCTCGTAACAAGGAAAAAAGGAAGAAACAACGAGAAATCGAAGAGAAGAGACATGCCAAGGAAAGGGCAGATGAAGAAGAAAGGAGGAAAACTGTTGAGGTGAGGGATTGGGACACATGAAACTTTAGAAAAACTGATTGATACATTGACTTCTACTCAAACAGGAAGAGAAAAAGAAGAAGAGAGAAGAGGACGAACTGAACAGACAGCACGAGAGAGCAGCCAAACAGGCTGAGTTCGAGAAGTTCAAGAATCCTGGAGGTCCCAACTTCGTCATCACAAAAAAAGAAGGAGGAGACCACGAAGTGAGTAAAAGTTAATCTAGGTTGTGAAAATGGCGGAGTTGTGTTTAAAAACAATCTTGGAAAATCTATAGCGTAATTATGATAACAGCCGACTTTTGAGTTTGTAGATAACTTTGATTTCTCTGCACTTGTTTCATTGTTTGGGTGTTTTGCTAAAAAAACACATAGATAGGTTTTAACTTAAAATACTCAAATGCATTTTATTTAATGCTTTTGATTATTTTGCCCCCGTTTTTGTCCTACACGAACACTCGGCCCCATTGCGTAAACGTATCACAAACAAGAACCTCCTACTTCATTGCGACACCATCGTGCCAGGCTCACAGAGACCCGAACCGCAAGTCGAAGGAGCAGTTGGACGCGGAAAAGAAGGCCATCTTGTCTCAGAGGGTGGTGTCCCTCGAAATCAGTGGCTTCGACTCCTCCAAACTCACAGAAAAAGCCAAAGAGCTCCACAAGGTAGTGTTTCCATGTTGTAATAGATTTGATGGGATTGAACGCGGATTGATGAGGTTGAATGAGAAATGATGGGTGTTTTAGCTGGTAGGCTGAATGAACGATGAACGAAAAAACAAATTTCCCAAGTTTTTCTCAAAAGTTCAAAATTTTCAACTTCCAGATCATCTACAAACTTGAGAACGAGAAGTACGACTTGGAAAAGCAGTTCAAAGTTCAACAAGCCGATGTGAGGCACCCATGTACCACCACACTAGACCACTTTACCATCACATCACTCTTTCCACCTAATCACATCACACCATCATAGTACACCATTACAAAACATCACCACTCCACACTACACTACACCCAACTCATCTTACTACATACGCTTTGTAGCTTATTTTGGAATATATGTTTTATAAACTTTTTCAGTTGATGGAACTGGCTGAGAAAGCAAGGAAAGCAAACAAAGTAGGGTGAGTCATAGGCTTTATGTTTACTCCATGAGCATTATGATTCTGTTGTTAACATCAAAAATAAAACCGTAATTAACATACATATCTCGAAACTCCCTGGGATAAACATCCCTAGAATAAACTTCTTGGATTATTATTATCATTAAATATAAAACTCGATATACTCAAAAGTTGAAATACAGAGATGAAATGAAGTTTATATTCACATGATTTCAACAGGAAAGGTGGTCTGAAGCGGGTCCAACCCGGAGATGAGTGAGTCACTTATTACCAGTCAATATTTTATCAATTCTATGTGGCCTCTTCTTACCACTCAATAGTTGTAAACAGCGCTAAGAGATTTATGTTGAAATGCTTTGAGATTAGCAACATTACAATTTCAACTATGAATTCGAAGTGATGCTATGTATCTGAAGCTCTAACAAGCACTACTAACCATTTTAGAGTTGACATGATCCAAGCCAAGTTCACAGGAACTCCAGTGAGTTACTCATGCTTTCATATCACCCAAAAATGATAAAGCTGATAACTATGCTATTTCGCATCTTAACCACTTATATTAGGTCAAAATAGATACAAATCTTAAAAATTGTCGAAGATTATTAAACCAACCAGGCAAAAATTGAAATGTTCAGCAAATATGAACGACAAAAAGACAAGAGAGAGTACTCGGAAAGAAAAACTCACTTCGCAGGTCCTCAGTACATCCCTCCCGCCGAACGGATCAAGGTTTCTTTTTTTTCTATATTTTAAATTTCAAATTTTTAAATAAAATATTATTTCACAATATTTAAAAGGATTCTCGTGTTATTAAGTTATACAACTGTTTAAAGCTTGTTAGTTATGCGCTTGAGATGACTGTCTCTAGCACTAAACACGCCCACATCACTACCACAGGCTTCGAAACAAGTGCAGTGGGACGAAGAAAGAATGCCCATCTACCAGGGAGGTGGTGGTGCCGCAGCAGATGCTGCTTCCACAGAAGTTGCGGCGGCAGAGTGATTGGAGTTGTGGCCTTTATTATGTATTATTTGTGGAGTTATTTGGTGGTTAGTGGTGTTAGCGCCACTTGGGTTTTGGGTCTTTAAAATTTCATTACGCCAAAAACTTGCGAAGATTTGGATAATTAATATAATTGTTTGTTAACATTTAAATAATCAAGTTATATTAGTTTTCATAGTTAATCCTCAGTGTGAGATTTTTTATCAGTTGTCGTGAGGTTTCCAAATAAAATGTTATCTTTTTACACAAATTCATCGAATCAAATATGGAAATGAAAGACAATTGAAAAAATTTTAAAGTTCTCAAACACACTACCGACTCAAATACACAAAGTCTCATTAAAGTCTGCACCAAATGGAGTGACGACAATTTTCATACAAAGCCACAAATAACAACAATGACTGAAACAAAAAGGCTTAGAACTCATTAAGTAGTGTGCTGATCAATATCTCCCTGCGGCTTTGTTCACTGAAGGTGGGAGGCCTAGCTGGTGCTGTCACATTCGACTGTTTCACCCTGTCCACTTCCTTCTTAGTAGTCTGTTTTTTCTGTTTGTCACTTTGTATGGAATCTTTTGAAGATAGACTGTCTGTCTTGTCGAAACTACCATTTGCTGTGTTTTGTTGTTTGGAAGGTGGGTGTTGTGGGGGAGAAGGGTCTGTGATGGTGATGGTTGGTGGAATGGTCGACATTGATAATGATGTTTTGAGAGATGTTACAGATGGAGTTTTGAGTCTGTCTGGAGAGTGAAATATCTCTTCTTCTTTTGGAACACTTTTTGACGGCTTATTCTGGTGGCGTTTAAATATCATCAGAATTTCATTCAGTAGAATTGATAAACATTGTAAAATATCTAAAATCCGGGTAAGTACCTTGATTCGAGCACAGAGTTTGTTGCTGAGCTGTTCAGCTTCTCTCAGTGAGGATAACACCCTCTCCTCCCTGTACTGGGAACCAACTTTTATACCACTCATTTATTAAGCATTTATGAAATGATAAAAAAACATATTAAATAGCTTTTCCAATCAATCAAATGAGCTTTTAACCCTTTAACCAATCACAACCACCCTACCACACCTTCTGCATGACATCCTTAATAGATAACTGGAGATCATTTATAAGGTATTGCAGCTCCCTCTCCTTGCCTCTCGCCTCCACCAATTGCTCCTTATATTTCACCAACTCTCCCTCCAACCTTTCTACGTACATCTCCTTCAAGTGCAGCTGGGGTTTTTTAAGGGTGGAGTTGGTGTAGTGGAGTATTGCATGGGGGTGGATGGAGTTGGTGTGGTGGAGTATTTCATGGGGGTGGATGGAGTTGGTGTGGTGGAGTATTGCATGGGGGTGGATGGAGTTGGATGATTCTTTAAATATGGTTTTTGTCGCAGTTCAACCATCATCCCCATCATTGACATGGGACGGAATATAAATGATAATTTTGGAAGCATTCATAGCATTGTAAGCTGGATAACATTATTCCTTGCATCAAGTTCACACAATCACTCATTATCTCGACTCAAGCTATCTAAGCAAGCGTTTCAAGTGAGTCTCTCCACTGATATAATGATATCAAAGTCGCATACGTCATTAAGCTTTAGTACTGATGCGTCTACCGACAAGAAAATAATATTAAAAAGTCCTTCAGTTTGAAAATTCCAAAAGATTTATAAAATACAAGCATATTTTGGCGCTACTAGAAGCAATTCTGAGTTATATTTAAAAATAAGGTATTCTTTATGATAACGATAAAAGGTCAAAAGTCAACCTTTCTTTTGAGCTCATCAGTCCTCTTGCGGTAGTCGTTCAAGTGACCCAGAAGGTTGTATTCTCGTGACCTTTGACATGAAGTTTATGAATTAATAAATGGGTTCAAAGATTAAATATATACCCGGCATCAACTATATTTTTCTAACGTTTTTTCTTGTATCTTAGAAAGTTTTTTCTAGCCCTAATTTCAATTCAAAAGAGGTTTCCAAGCATAATGATCAAAGGCTTTGGGCATGATGAGAGCTTATATGAAAATGTAGCAATGCATTTTCCACATGCAAGACTGTACAGTGAGGAGGATTGCAGTGGTGATAAATAACATTCATGAAGTAGCAAAGTCTTGAGGTAGTAACATAGCATAATTTATATAATCCTATTCAATAAAGGTGTTTTTGTGTGCGTGGTTGTGGGCATTATTAAAATTGATAAACTTTTATTTGCTATAACCTCCAGAGACTTCGTGTGTTTTCAACGAAGCTATAAAAAACTTAATTTTGAAGAGATCAATTTTTAAAAATTTTCACCTCAATTTATGAGATACCCAATGAATGAATTGAAACCCCATAAATAACTATAATTTTCAAGAAGTCTAGTTTCAAGACAAAACATAGCAATCATACAAACACAACATCTTCCACCTGTATTCTCTAATCTCCCTCTGATGCTCATCTTCCCCTTCTCCCGGCATCTTTGATGTGTTCAGAGCTAACATTTTCTGATAGAGTAATGTATCCTTGTTATAATTTGAAAGTATTTGGTGCACATTGTAACCACTGTCACAAAAGATAGTGGTTTAAGCTGGCCAGTGAATAATCTTCGGATTCTAAGTTTAATTTTTTAATCATTGATTGGAGTAAGGTGTAAAAATAAGTGGACATAAAAATATTAATCTGTTGTACCTTATTCAGTTATTTACTTCAAAAACACACTTTCTTCTTTATCAACACATCCCACAGGTACAAAAATAGACCGACAATAACTCAACAATGCACCAACAAAAAATAAAACAATACACCTTCACCCACGCCAACAAAGATACATCACGCAAATTCATACGACAGATTCACAAACATCCCAAACAACCATACCCACAACTTAGCCATCAATAAGATCCAGAACAACAAACAAAGATAAGAAACCACACACTTATAGACACATATAAAGACACATATAAAGACACATACAAAGACACAAACTAAACAAAAACAAAATAAAAAAATATAAACACGCACAAAGATTCAACAAAAACGAACCACATACGTCAATATTTGAGAAAAAATCAAGATTCATCATGATGAACGCAGTTAAACATCAACATCAACGCACTTTTGATGCTTCATCCCCTAACAAGGCCAAGCACCTCACCGGCGTGCTGCTCTCAAAGGCTCAAGTTTATCAAAACATCCGTTCTAAGTTTGTTTTTAAACTCGGTTTTGGTCCATATTTTACTTTCTTCATAAAAAATGTTTTTGAAAAGATTAAATCATACTTTTATGAAGCATAAACACTATTTATAACTTAGAGCTGTTTTGAGGTGTGCTGAATGTGTTTTACGATGTACTTAACAAAAACAATGCCTCTTTTTTGCTGTCTTGATAAATGTATCATACTCCCATGAAATGCCGTGAGATTTTACTAACATTTATGTAATGTATTTAAAGGAATTAACATGGTGTGGCTTCCTTAAACATATATGACTGAGTCATAAGAAAAGGATCAACATTTACGAGGTCTTTCATTCTTCAGGCAATTTTATGTTTGTTTCATTGCTCTTTTACTCGAAAAAAATTCAATTTTTAGAAAAACAATAAAACGTTTCTTTTTATACAAAATATATATATAAAATATTTATTCTCCCACAGTCTATAACTCCAACCACCTCACCATTATAAAGCGGTTGTCTTCATCAGCAAAGAGAGACCAGTCTACCTGTACAGCATTGTCTGATCTTGAGTCTACCCCATTGTTCTTATGGGCTGTAATGTTGAAGGGAGCGAATGGAGATTTGGGGATGTTTTGAGGGTTTGATGAGAGGTTTGAGATGTTTGGAGGGTTATTTGGATTTAATGGAGAGTTTGGCGGGTTTGGTGGAAGATTTGTAACGGTTGGAGGGTGCGTGTAACCATTATATCGTTGGTCGGGATTTATTCGATCGTTTATCGGGTGGGTTTGTTGTTGCTGGGGGATAGAGTAGTGGGCTGATGAAGGGTGTTGGAGATTGAGGTGGTGGGCTGATGATTGGTGCTGTCTGTTGCATTCCAGGTGGTTTGTGGCATAAGGAAACTTGTCGTGACCTTCCATTTAATATTTTTACTTGAAATATATTATATTACAAACAATTTGAAATACGATAAAGTATGTCTAATTTTAGAATCAAAAATCTTTTTTATTATCCAAATTGAGTCTTGACGTGGAATATTGGAAAGAAAATTCGAATAGGTTGTGATTTGATCCAGCTTCCTCCAGCCTCTTATATACTCATCCATCGGATCATATAATCGCATAACAACTACACACGCATTTGCAATCAATTTTTCATCAAACTTTATTGCAAACAATATAATAAAAAAATTATAAAAATTAATAAAGCATATGGAAGAACTGAAATCGTTACAACATTTTAATTGAGAGGATAAAAGTTACGCAAAACAAGGTGCAAAACAGGAAGGCATGAAACAAACGCATCATTATGATTCCATAAGGGTTTGGACATTTCCTGGGGGACTGCCTCATGTTTTCCACACCTTTCTTTTGTTTTATACTTTATTAGCTTCATTTATACTTTTGAGCATTGATGTAATTGGTGTTTTCAATGGGTCTTGGAGGGCTTGTAATGAAAGATTGCTCTATTTAAGCACTGGGATGTAGGTAAACCTATCGGAGTTTGAATCCTTTTCTTAAAAACAATCGCATTTAGAGCCATGATTTTAAAATATAAATTTCTACTTTAAATATTAATTCTCTGGCTTCATTAAAACAGTGATTTATGCAAATTTTATATTTTACAGTCTAAAAGTACTTTAGTCTTTATTCAAAAACACAAAAGATTGTAATGGCTTTATTCAGATGGACTATGATGACAATGACTCAAACCATGAAAATGCTGTACAAGTTTTTACACATTGTTCCACAATAAAAGCAAATAACTATTTCTCAAGAAATAACAATGTTTCCTCACATGATCACATTGACCCTATATAAAATAGATTTAAACTTTTGCACCTCTCCGTAAGTATATCACCCAATGAAAACAAAACAACTCCACAAGCGATTAAAGAGCTTTTAGTTTAATGATGTTAGATATGATTGTGACTTTCAACCAGAGTAAAAACCAGGGACATCAAGGGATGCAAGTCACCTCATTAAACTTCTGTCCCAACTAATGAAACTAAAGATTACAATGTACACTATTCACAAAACAATAACAAATCAACACTATCAATTATAAGTGGCACGAAGGCTAGAACTGGCTGGAATGTTTTAAGTCGACCACCGTATCAAGCGTCGAAAAAATCACTGTACAAACACGTTTGCTCCTCTGTGTACTAATGAAAATGCCTAAACTTGTGGTTGGCATTGCTCTTGCACAAAATTACAACATATAAACAATTACAATATATAAATTTTATTCAATGCAAAGTGATGAAAACAATTGCTATAAAAACAACGATTCACACAGAAGTACGAACAAGTAAAAAAAGTTGAATGTAATAATGGGAGCTCAAAGCTCTTCACAATATTTATCTTGTAACCGCATTCAAACGATAAACAATAATGCTATAACTGCAGCAGTCCTTTAAGAATTAGCACGAGGAAACAACCACGGCGAAAAGCTCAGTGGTAGTGGTCTGTGATGGAGGCTCAAGACTTTAGGATGCTCAAACAGTCCTTGATCGAGTGGTAGACTACACTCTGTCAAAGAAACATATCACTTATTAAATTATAATTAGATTGTTCAAAATGAAGCATATTATGAATGAAAATTATAAGGTCTTATTAAGAACTTGTCCTACAAAGGTACGTTCAAGTCATTACTGCACACAAGTGCATATAGCATTATCATTTCTTCCTTCTGTCACATCTATATCTCGTCTACTTCATATTTCACTTATGATGAGTTTCCAATAAAACTTTTTTTTCAAGACATATCAGTGAAGTTAATTTAAATTTTACCATTCGCATACACTACCAGAGCAAACTCAAAGAAACAACAAATACAAAATAACACACACCGACCTGGAAATGATCTTCGTGGTTTAAAGAGGCCAAAAGTTTGCGATGATCTTGTCCGTTGAAGGCTATGGTTCTGACACTCTCAGCAGACAAAAAGTCCCTGCTCACCCAAATGTGGTTGCTGAATGATTTCACCTGTGATGGTTCAGAGAGGTTTGATGAGGGTGGCTATTGGATTGTGCATTCAAAACTGTATTTTTTGAAAAATGTATTACAATATTTGACAAAATAGAACTCACCTGGTAAATGGAAAGAGCGGGAACAACAATGGAATCTGAAACGTTTTGTCTGATTTCCAGAGGTTCAACTTTGTACTTATCCTTCAAGATGCCCAGACTAACAGAGTCCAAATAGAAGGAGCCATCGAAAAAGGAGGCCAAGTCTGGTCGGCTTTGATTTTTGCCTTGGTCCAACTGTTTATTTGGATGTTTAGACTATCAATTTATTTTATGATTGTTCTGTGATTTCAAACTGAAAAATATCTCAAATAGCAATGGTCATGTGATACAACTTGAAAATCTGTATGAAAGATAATGTTTGATGCAAACCTTTTCGATGAAGTCCTTGATCTTGTGGAAGTCAAGGGGGTTGAAGATGTGCCACAAGACACTGTTTCCCTGTTGAAAGGGGCTCTCTTGGTGCTCCTTCTTCGAAGACTTGCTGGCCACCCCTTGAAAGTTTTTATTAACTTTTGAAACCTATTTCCGGAAAAAGAATAAAAATTGAAATAAAAAAACAACTAAGTTACCAGATTGTTTGGGATCGACATAGTTGCTGCCATGGACAAGCAAGTTGATGAAGTCATTGGATGTTATTTGGAGACCTTGCACTGTGAACACCTTGCTACTCGCCTGTTGATTGCGACAGAAGCAGACAGCATGAACAGATGTGACGATGTCGGGTCTAACGAAGAAATCAGGGACTTTAGAAGCCAAGTTGAAAGGGGAGTTTGGAGGTATGTAGGAAGGAAGAGGTGTGTGTTTTATGAAACTTCGAGCTCTGGTTGTGATTGGTTTTTAAAAATTTTATTTTTTAAACATTAGAGTTTTGAAATTGAAATATAATCATAAATAAATCATAATAAATCGACAAACCTATCAGTGGCATCGGGAAAAATCCACTCTTTGAGACGGTGGCAGACTACAGAATTCCTGTGACGAGAGACTGCTCCAGTGGAACAAGAGGCCACAAACGTGAAAGGAGGAATGAAGGCGTTCCAGTACTTTTCCATCGACTGAGCCTTCAGCATCTGGCTTGACGGTTGCTCGAGCAGGTCCATTTTGAGATGCCCGTACTCCAGGGATAAATTGTCTGGATTCCACAGGTCGGAGTCGACATAACAGTTTGTGAAAACTACTGCCTGACTCTCCACCCACCTTTCCTTGAACATTGACATCTCCTTCGCAGCCAGCCCTCCAGCTACGTATTCAAGACAGAGAGGGGATGGTGATGTAGAGGCTGATGACCTCAATGACTTCTGGATTTTCTGAGTCTTTTTGTCGCTGTTTTGAGGAGCATGACCATTCATCATGCCCTTGTTCCTCTCCTTTATTAAACCATTCACAGTCCCATCTTTTTCCGAACTCCAGTCAAACGAATTTTGTTTGTCATCTTTTGAATTCAAAATCTGTGCCACTTCTTTGAACATCCTCTGTATCACTTTTCGAACTGAAAACGAAAAAGCATTAAAAAAAAAATTACACTCCATTTTTTTGAAACTGACCATCACTCGGGATAATCTGAGTCAGCATGAGCACTTGAGTGTCGTGGGGTTGCTTGGTCACGCTGCAGATCAACCAGTTGGAGGGGTTGCCACTGTGACAAGCTGTGCACACTGCAAAGCCACACTTGTTACACACCCAGTGATAGTCGAAGATGGTCGATTCACACACGTCACACATTTCCCTCAAGCCTTGTATGGGACGTTTCCACAATGGTTTGTTTTCTGTGTTGTTTGTTGCATTTAAATTATCATAAAAGTCCTTTGAGTCAATGTTAAATCTCGCAATATGAAAGCACTGACCCGAGTTTTTGAGGGAAGCCAAAACAGCAGAACTCTCCTTGCTGAACAACTGTTCAAAAGCTTCTCCGATGCAGGAAATGATGTGGTCAGCATGGATGCGGTCATTATCCCCTTTGTTCGTCAGTGTGACCGGCATCCACAGGGCGATGTCATCAGCATCAGCATCAGATGGCTGCGAGAAGCCAGTCAACATTAAGATGTTCTTCGATGTGTACTGCAACCTGAGTGATGTGTCACGTGGGATTTAAAATGAGTATGGAAGTAAAGACAATTAATTCATCTTTGTTATAAGAAATTATGGAATCCTACTTTCTAAAAGCATAGAATCTGCAGAAGATGTTGGTTTGGTCGTTAGATTTTTTGTTGCCCTTGCACTCCCTGCACTTGTGCAGCTTGAGACCATAGCAAGGGCCATCCTGCAGAAAAGGCTGCTTGCTCTTCTTCCTCTTCGCCTGGGGTACTTGGTTCAATGGCTTCGATTGCACTGCTTCCGAAATGCTTCCTAGTGTAATTTTGTTTAAAAGTTAAAATATTTTGAATCCAACTTTATATTCTTAAAAGCATCTTCAAGTGATCGTACTTCTGGCTTTGTGAAAGTTTTTGTAGTGACATCTACCGAGCAACTTTGTTTCACAATCCGACTTGGGAAGACTCGAATTGAAATCATAAATAGCAGTTTTTTTATTCCCTTTTCTCTTATCTTCTTTTACAGCTCCCGATTTCGTCTGCGTATGAAGCATTAACAGTTTTCACATAAAACTAAATTTCCACATTTGTCTGTTTATAAAAAAATTTTTTATTGAAAAACAAAAAAATATTTTTATTCGGAAGTTTGTATGTTTTAGTGACCTGGTTGATATCAGGGTCGATAAATGGGGTGTTTTCGAGAGGGAGGTTGGGCATTGTGGGACTTTCAGGCTGAAAATCAATTTTAAAATAAAAATAATTTTGTGAAACAATAAAAATAACTGAATGGAATAAAAAAAAGGCTTGTTAACTCTTTAAAAGTGGACTGCATTGAATGTGTTAGGCAGTAGAAACACGAAGAAGGACAAATGATTTGATGTGATTAAAGACCAAGAGATTAAAGTGCCCAACATTTAGTTTTTGTAGCAATTTTTCCATTACCTGCTTTGTGCCCTTGTTATTACTTTTAACATGAATTATAAAATATTTTTTTAAAACTAGAATTGAATGTTTTTTTTTGAGTTTTTCCGCCAACTGCAAACTAAACGGTGGTTATCACCTACAAAATCTGACCACCAAAACAACATCCTCATGGTAAAACTAAAAACCAAAATTTAAAAAAAACAACTTGCAAAAAAAACAAATTTGAAAAACTAAATTCTTACTTCATTTTGATTCGCCTTCAGTTCACTTGCTTGGTTGCTTTTCCCCTCCTCATACTCCTTCCTCTCATCACCTCTCTCCTCCTTCTCGACACCTTTCACTTCCTCTTTCGAACCCACAACATCACTCACTTTTGATTCGTTGTTAGCACCAAATTCACAAACATCTTTGTTGTGCTGATAACTTTCATCATAGGGTGTCTTGCCTTTCTCGTCTGCAAAACGCATTAACCAGGCCTTTTTGAACTTTTGGTGGCTTCCTTGATTCATGTTTCCCACCAGAGGTATTTCAGCTGCGGAGAATGAATTTTTGGAAAAGTCAACATCAGAGAGAGATGAAGTGTCGCAGATGTTTTGGAGCTCGGAAGTGGTTTGTGGTGGAAGAGTGATGTGGAAGGGGGATTGTTGAGGCAGAGTAGAGGGTTTGGGAGGCATATGACTGCTGTCTGAAACATTTCCCTTTGGAGTGTTTGTGGTGTTTTTATGTGAGTCATCGATCAATGAGCCTATGTTGTGTTTTATTTTAGGAGTTCCTTCATTGGTGTTATGAGTGGGCATATAAGGTAGTGAGGGGGAGGGTGGATATGAAGGGGTGGATTGGGAAGGTTTGACATCGGGACCCGAGTGAAAACTGGCGATTTCGTCCAAATGCTTGGGTCCGTTGATGGAGTAGGGGTTGTAGGAAATGTGTGGAAGCATGCCAGTTGCGTCATTGGGGGTTGAATCTAAGACTGATGGAGTAGTTTTCTTCAATTTTAAATCTGAATGTTTCTTCTTCCTCTCCTCTGTTTTCTCTTTGGGTTTGTTCAAATTTTGCACAATTGATTCGGAGTCCTTGGGCTCCCTGGAAAAGTTCTGCATCTCACCAAAGTTTTCTGCATATGGATAGATTTTGTTTCCACTAGTTAAGTGGTCTTTTTCAAGTTCTTGTTCTTGTTGAAAAGCTTTTTGCACTGCCTGGTCAACAAAGCACTTGAAGCTGTCCCTGTAAGTCAAAACATCCGATGCCATCTCAGTTTTCTGCTTCTTTGGTCTGCTTGGGTCGGTGAAAGAACTCATGTGCTTGTTTTTGTTACAAGGCAGATTTTGATTAGGGTATTGGAAAGAAATGGGTGATTTATCTTCTGTTTTTGCGCGTTTTTGCTTTGACTCATGTTTGAAGGAGGGTGAGATACGAGCTGATTTAGTGCTCTTTGTCTCCATGTAGTCATGTGGTCTCTTGGCTGGTTGATTGGTGTTGCCTTTGATGAGCTGGTCGATCTGAAAAGGGTGTGGAACTTTTGGTTTTGTGGGTTGTTGTTTTTGATGTTGTTGTCGATGCAGATCAAAATTTTGCGGTTTTACGTTGCGTTGTTTGTCATATGAGTCATCAAGTCTTTTCTCAGAAAAGGACTGCTTGTTCCTAAGATGCATGTTCTCACTGGTAGGGTCGTGAGAACGATGGGAGGATTTATGGTTCTTGGGGGAAGGCAGGTTGATTTTGTTTTCTGGGTATTGTTTTTGTTGACGAAATTGTTGTTTAGAACTGTCTTCATAATAACTTGGATTAGATTTATATTTAATATCTTCAGGGTGGTATGCCTTAGAGGGATTGAATGTGTTTTTTGGTTGTTTGCTGTAGTGGGAGGGGGTTCCTTGGGTGATACTGCCTCTGCTTAGAGTTCTGGGAGCCTCAAGAGACTTTGAGGGCCTGGGTGTTTCTTTGAAAGATCCTTGAGAGCCTCTTTCGTCGGATGGCACTTCTCCTTTTTGACGGTAATGTTGCAGTTGATTGTAATGAAACACTTGCTTAAGTGCGTGTTCATATTCAAGTTGTTTCAAATAAAGATTGTCAGGGTGGTTAAAGGGGGAGAGTCTGGGATCGGCAGAGGTCCAGTCGACTCGGTGGCCATGAGGAGAAGTGGCTTGACGCCGCACGTCCATTGGTTCCGTCTGTTGGAGTTTATGTGTTTTCAAACAATGAACAATATATGAAAAATATCAATAAAACAAAGATATAATCAAGTCATAAAATAGCATCACGGGCTTGCTTTCAAAGTTTTCGCCTGTTTATGGCTTCAATAGGCGGACATGCCTGTAAATCTAAAATAAAAAAATAATTTTTTTAAAAATCATATAACTTTATATAAGTCTGGTGCATTAAGTTGACAATAAAACTCCAAGGATGATTCATTATCCAGATAATATGTCATTAATGCATGCGAGTATGATTGCAGATTTATGTCGTGCTATTATGAAAGCCTTTTCACAGTTTATTTTCTCTGTGAAATATTTTAAAGCTGACCATGTTTTTTTAACCAATTGTTTGATGAGTTATTTTTATGAGTAATAAAGCTTCGCGGCTTCTAATAAGAAGGCTTGGTGTTTGTTTGCTCAGACTTTAATAGCGTTTTTTGTGTGAAATCTGCAAGTTTTCAAATACTTTTTTTCGATGCTGTAGCAATAATATGACCCACCAAGTGATTACTTATAAATGAGAAACATGCAAAAACTTTGAATCTTAAGTGGCGTCAACCCTCTAAATTACCGACACCTTAACTGTTAATTAAACTGACATTCGCCATATGGCAAAAGTGCCTTCCAAAACGGCATTGTGAAAATATTCAGCAAGGTTTCTTAAAAGTTTGCAACGTTTAAAAACGCATACCCACACACCAAACCATGTGTTGATGAAGTCCTAGGCATGACGTTAATAGGCACCTGCCCAAGGCATGACATTAAGGCATCTCGCCCAAGCGTTTAGGCCTGCTAGTTGGTGGGGCTGCTACCCTTTCAGGGTACAAATCTAAACGACCCTTCCCTGTCTTTCAGTAATTCTTTGGGCTTACTAATTTTATCTTGTTTCAAGATAATTTTTTTGGAGGACCCCACACAGACTGTTTCATCAGTCTGCTCTCATCAGGCTAGATTCTTAGGAAAAGTTCTTAATATGCTAAGAAACATCCTAAGACCAACACTAACAGCCTGATGATGAAGATAGGGTACGTTCCTAAACTAAACGGCGCAACTTGGGGATAATAGAAAAAACAATGTGTTGATGAGGCATCAGAGACCCACAATGAAAAAAGAAGCAACCATTCTTAAGCCAACACCTTTTGTTTTTATATTTGAAACACACTATGAAAAAAGAATCGAAAGATGGAATAGTTACCTTTTGAGCCATGAGGAGTTGCAGTGATTCTTTGAAATGCTGATTCACAGCCTCTTTAGCTGTAGAACCATTCAAGACATACTGTCTATCCAGGTTTGCTGCATTGAAATGGTGCTGGTACAACTGCTGCTGATAGAGTTGTTGCTGCAGAAGATCATGCTTCTGAAGACTGGGAGAGTGGTGGTGCGATTTGAGAGGGGATAAAGGAGGTGCTTGCATGGGAGTCTTCCTCGTATCCACTGGAGTTCCTTTGCCATCGTAATGGCATTTCGACCTGCAATGATTTCCTTAGAATAATCATGGTGTTTTGGCCAGATTGAACTGACCATGTCTTAACAAAGATTTTATGTTTTTACTCATCACTCCCTTTATCAACCCTAAAACCACCAGCTTAACCCCAATCCATGCTATCACATCCCACCACACAACACCATATACCGAACCCGTTTACCACACCACATCACACCACACCACCTCTCATCAAATCACCACACCTCAACAAGCATCCCTATTGAATTATGCGAACAGAATACAATAATACATGCCATTAATGATTATCAAATAAGAAGATATCATTTATAAACAAAAACATTAGTAGTAATGGCAGAAGCATTGCAGTCTAAAAATATCACCGAGCCACAAAAAGCCAACCTTGTATTGATTTCTCTCAAAGCTTAAACATTCGAAAAAAATTTCTTGAATTCTAAATTTTATTATTCCTACTTCCCTCATAATTGAATTTTGAGCATTTTTTGGATTTTTTTTTTTAAATAATTCAAATTTAAATGAAATTTAAAGCTCTTATCTCAAATTCACAAAATTTCATCTTTTTAGGGCTTTTTGAAGTTCAAATTTCTGAAAGCATCTAACCAGTCTTAAAAATTTTTTACTCTAATTGTATAACTATGCAAAGCAAACCAACTAATAATACTTTTTATACAGTTTGAAACTGGTTTCCATTCTTACACAAAAATAACCCCTGAAGTCCCCTCTCAAAAATCCTGAGCTGGCTGCCCACCAAGCCCCCGCCCCCTTTTAAGCAAGCCAGAGCACCATTTTATAGTGTAATCTCATTGGTGGCTTGTGAAGAATTGAAAAATTAAGTGCGAATATGAGTGCAGTTTTGAGATTTGGCCCTCATTTGAACAGATCTATGAATCTTCATTCTTGAATTTATTTCATTTTTTGTGTTCAAACTGATTTATTTTCAAATGGAAACACCTAAATTTCAACTTTGAAAACAAAATCAACACAAAAAATCTCAGCCCCTTAATTCATGCAAGCTCAACACAGGATAAAACTTAAACGCGCATATCTGTGTTCGCAAGAGAAAAATGCCTTCACAACAATGTGATATGGAATGGAAGTTATTTTGAAGCCACCCACGCATGCAGTTTTTAGGCATACCTTTTTAAATAAATTTAAATATTTTTGTCCAAAACTATATTAAAAATTTTCTTTAAAAAGCATGGCGATTAGGAATACTGAAGGTAAAATACAAGGCAAAAATAGCTCTCTATTTTTGTATCCTTTTGATATAGTTTTAAAAATTTGATTTTCTGCAGTCTTATGAATCAAGATTAAGGCACATGCAGACATACAAACACAAAGACAAGCAGAGAGAGATAATATTAAAACATGAAGGCAGCTTGCCAATTGGTATTGCTCACTGTATGTTTTCCTCCTTTTAATTCTCCGTTTTGACCCACTTTTGCATGCGTGAGTTTTAAAAATTCAAACTAATATTCTTTTTTCGGAAATTTAATTTAGGTATTTTGTCTTTTTTAAAAATGCATCAAAACTAGAAAAAATGGAAATTTTTTTGTTTTGATCATTTTTCTGAGAAAACGAAGCAAAACTTTTTGAAGGTTCCAATAATATTTATGAAGCTTCAACAAGTAATAACCACCAATTTGAAGCACCAAAAGCCTCAAATTTTTCACACACAAGCATGTATGAAATTACTCAAAAACTAGGTACAATTCATGCCTAACATACGCAGAAACGTAAACACATACGTCTAAACACACACACACACACACACACACACACACACACACACACACACACACACACACACACACACACACACACACACACACACACACACACACACACACACACACACACACACACACACACACACACACACACACACACACACACACACACACACACACACACACACACACACACACAAGCACGCATAAAGAATGCATATACATAAACACACATAAATAAACAGGGGAAAAAAGTTAATAAACCAAGCTGTTTATCAAAGCTATAAAAAGACTTTTGAGTGGCAAAGCATTTTCTGAATTACTTCAACAATTTCAAAACAATCTGCCGTTTCATCTCTCTCTTTGGCACAACTGTACCTCATTTTAATAAAGCTAAATATTTTTTGACTTCGCAACGCGGTGGTTTTGATGAAATGGAGAAATGGGAACTTTTAAAATCAAAATCTTTTTTAATTTTTTGATGAAATGAAGCTCGTGAATAATTTAAATTTTGGAACAAAAAAAATGAAAAATTTCCTTAAATACTAATTGTGAGCCTGCTTTTACTGAGAGTGGGAACAATTTTGCAAGAAATGAGCATTCCAAAATCACTTTATGAATAGTTTTTGATTTTGAAAAGAAAATTTTTTTTGGAAAAGGAAGGGTAGAAAATCAATTGGATTCGTGCAGTTCTCTGATGAAGAATTTCTCAAACAATTTTTCTCACAAATTCATTTCGAATAGAAACTTTATGAAACTTGTGCCGAAGGGGCTTTTCAAAAAGAAATTTTTCCAAAAAAAAGTCTAACTCATAAAAAAAATCACTACATTATGAACACCACCCCTACCCCCTCCACCACCCCTACCCCCACCATCCACCACCACCATCCACCACCACCACCACTCACTGTTTGACTTCTTCCTTCTTTTTCTCCTCACTCTTAGGAGTTTTGCTCCCTTGTGGAGTAGATCTGCGTACTAGCTCATCTTGCAGCTGGTGCAGCATCCAAGCTGGAGGAAGGTCTCTGGAAGGGTAGCGGTGCTGCCACAGTCCTTCGAGTTGCAGCTTGAAGAAGGGGTTCTGGAGGTAGTAGGGCGAGATGAGACTGCTAATCTGAAAGGTTTGGGGTTTTGATTCAATATTATGTGTGGTAGTGAATAGAAAAAAAGTTTATTGAAAATATGTGTTTTGTCAGTGAGCTTTTGACATCTTGGCATTTCAATATTGGATAAATATGGATCAAAACTGAAATTGAGAATGAAAAATGTGGTTTGAAAAAAAAATCTCAAGAGGTAATAACGGCCACATCAAACAAAAATGTGATCGATGCGTTAAGATGAAGAGATAAACTCGGAAAAAGATAACATCTAAATGTTAATGACCATTAAACTCAGCAGCTTTTTAAAAGATCAATTGAATCATTTATGAATTTATAACTAGCCAAAATGGTTTCAACGGTCTCCTTTTTATTTACCTCCACAACTTTCAGGCAATATTTAAAGAAGATAAAAAATAAATAAAAAGGGAGAATTAAGGATTGAACACACGCTGATGATCCTCCTGTGTTTAATGAACTCTAAATGCACTTCTGACAAAAACAAGCTTTTAAAAATCTTCGAGTTTCTACTTTGACAACTTTAATTAAATCATGACATACGCTTCGCTAAAGTTGCTTCAGTAATTAAGGTAGTTTGTGCAGGTCCATTAAGGCATTTAGTTCTTTTTCAAAAACAACCCTGTCCCGTCAGAAATGCGCAGTAAAAAATGATTTTAAAATGTTTATTCCCCAAACCGCCATTTGCTGCAAACTTTTCGAGCTAAAACTTCGTCTAAATCTCCCATTTCTCAATCATTAGTTGTTTGAGAGGGAACAAAGATATGGTTGAAAACTGAGAAATGAATATGAACAAGCAATTATGATATGGTTGATCCTATAGGAGGCGGCCTACTTAACTGTTTTGTGATATTTCCAGAAGATTCTTCATGCCTTCGCGCATGCGTGTTTGATTTGAAATTTTTGAAATGTTGGCATCCCCAGAAGCTGGAAGTTTTCACAAGTTCTGCGTTATAGTTTACTTCGGAAACATAGCAACTTATATGAAACCGAATCAGAAGAGATTTATGCTTCTCAGAAATAGATCGAGTATTATATTTCATGACGTCATTAGCACATAACTATTTCCTTAGCAGTAGTTACAATTAGGTAGATTTCATATTGCACAAAGCTCACAAAGGTAATTGCGCAATTAAGAGATCAAAGGACGGTTAAACAGTGTATCATACGTCTACTCTGTAAGCCTCATCTTCAAACTACTCTTGCATTCTTAACTTACAAGACAATTTGATTGGCCTTTTAAAAACAAATGTAAAACATATAAATATTTCGACGACAGAATGAATAAGCAGGTTCTATATTTAGAACCAATCAATAAAACCGGTATAAAAAAGCCGCGAGAGTCGATTGAATTAATTTAAAGAGAGACATTTAGAGAGATTATTGTTATTCTAGGAAACGATTAATGCTTTGATAGAATTTATAAAGAAGAATTACAAAATATGGTTTAAAAGTCTCATTAGTGGTTATTTCACCAATAATCGGCTCAAAAATCACTCCAAAATTGTAAAACTGGTAAGAAACATTATAGTTACAACTAAGCTACGGAACTTATGTGCAAAACAACAAAAAATATATATTATTTGATGAAGAACTAAAGGTTCTCACAGCTTGGTGGAGGCTGGCCTCATTGGGGTAGGGAGGAAAGGGGAGAGGGGAGGAAGAGGAGATGGATGGCGGGAATGGTGAGGAAATAGATGAATAGATGGAAGAGGGAAGGAATGAACTTTTCAATATAGAGTCATTTTTGTTTTTGTTTGAGCTTTTTCCGCTTTTATCGACATATTCATTTTTGTAGTGGTTATAAGAGTTTTTGTTGTATTTGATGTTGGCAACATCATCACTTATTATAATTGGGTGCTCATTGTTGCTTCCTATGGCTTGGCGCAGTTTTGAGTCATTTGATCTTTTGTGGGATTCGTTTGCATGTGTCCTTGTGTCTCCATCTGGCGTGATGTGGTAATTGTCCTTCTGCGTGTACTGTTGTTTGTTCTGTTGTTTGTGTGTGTAGTTTTTGTGGTGTTGAGAGGAGATCGAGTGTTTAGCATCATAAGTACGCTGTTTGTTAACGAAATTCTCCGCATGCTTGAGCAGATAAGGGTGATGACGATGAGGAAGAGGATGAGAAAACTGGTCATGATGATGATTCTTTTTGCGTGAGTTTTCATTAGGTTGTGTTTTAAAGTTGTGAGCTTGTATATGTACTGGAGGAACAGATTTTGATGGGGAGGGATGGGAGGAATGAAGGGGTAGGAGGGAAGGAGAGATTGGTGGTCGGTTAGCGGAGGTGGGTTGATGAGAAGGGTGAAATGGTGAATGGGTGATTGACGGTGAAATGGATGGATAGATGGATGAAGTAGGGCAAAAGGGGTAGTTGCTGGATGGTTTCTTGACATCGGTGTCTTGGGGAGTCCTTGAGAGGGCATGGTGGGTGTGTTTTGTTATGTTATGTGTTGAAGTGTTGCAGTGGGTTGAGCCTGTGTTACAATGACTTGTGTTGTTGTTATTATTATGAATATTATTATCGTTATTATAGATATTATTATTTGCATTGTTATTATTATTATAATGATTGTCTTTCCTACTCAAGTTAGCTTTGTTGAATGTGTTATGTCTATGTTTTGTTGTCTTTGCACCTTTTTCTTGATACTCTATTTTATCTTTGTTTTTTTTGGAGCATTTAGATACACATTTGTTTTTAGTTTCACTTTCGTTATTGATTCTATTTATATCTTCTGCGTTATGTTCATTAGATGTATAACTCAAATTACCAACGTTACTAAGAGCTAAACTCCTGCTGTTATTTCCATTCTTGTTATTATTATTCACTTTATTATCGGTTTCTGTTTTATTTTTGTTATTATTAATATTATTGTTATTATTATCAGACGGAAGTTGATGACTAACGCATTCAGGGTTGGAAATAAGTGGTGTTGCTCGGTTTTCATAATGAGAATTTTTATCATTATTATTATTATTATTATTATTATTTCCATTGCTTTTATCAATAATGCTATTTACACAAGCGTTTGTTTGAGTGGTGGTCGTGTTGAATGTCTGTATGCCTTCATTATCATTATCAGTATTATTGTTATTATTGTTATTATTGTTATTATTCTCATTATTATTATTTTTATTACTATCATTATTCATGTTCTTTATATTATCTTCATCATTTTTATTTTTTTTATGAATAATAAAATTACTATTATTATTATTATTATTATTATTATTGTTATTTATGTCGTTATTATTCATGTTGATAACAGTGGTTTCGTTATTTTCAATGTTTAAACCATTCATTCCTTTGTTACAATGGCTATTGTTAATTTTCTCATCTTCATTATTATTATTATCATTATTATTATTGTTATTATTATTGTTATTATTATTGTTATTATTATTGTTATTATTATTTTTATTATTATTATTTTTAATTATGTTGTTATCATTATTATTATTGTTATGATTACTTATGTAATCTTTTTTCTTATTATTATTATTATTATTATTATTATTATTATTATTATTATTATTATTATTATTATTCAAGTGTAGAGCCTCAAAATCCATAATATTATTTGTATCATTATCATTACTATGACTTCCATTAATATTATTATAACTTTCATTGTTATTAGTAGTAGTAGTGGTAGTGGTAGTAGTATTGCTCTTATTATTATTATCCTTATTGTCATTATCATTATTATTATTATTATTATCATTATTATTATTATTATTATTATTATTATTATTATCATTATTATTATTATCATTATCATTATCATTATTATTATTATTATTATTATTATTATTATTATTATCATTATTATTATTATTATTATTATTATTATTATTATTATTATTATTATTATTATTATTATTATTATTATCATTATTATTATTATTATCATTATTATTATTATTATTATTATTTCCATTTTTATTTTCGATCCTATTATTTTTATTGACCATATTATCATCGTCATATCCATGAGTGTCACCAAGGTTAATATCACAAGTAGTATCGCCACTATTATCATAAGTAATGTTATTATTCTTACTAGTACTTTCAATATTATTATTGTTCTTATTAATATTATTATTGTTATTATGATACAACTGTAACCCATCTGAGCAGTATGGCGTCTTGACTGCGACGAGGTCTGGACCTTCTTCAGGTGTCTTGATTTTATCGTTTTTATCATTATTGTTGTTTTTATTATTATTATTATTTCCATTTATCTCTTTATTCTTGTTATTTCCCTCAATTTTATGATTATTCTTGTTATGAGTGTTTATATTTGTACTATGGATAGCACTATTACCGTAGTTTTCCAAACTAGTTGTTATATTATTTATAATATTATTATTATTATCATTCATGTTGTTGTAATTGTTTTGAACATTCGGAAATGCTGTCATTTTTGGAGAGTCTGTGGCCTTGCAAACATTTTCTGTACAAAATTGTTACTCCATTAGGAGAATTAAAAAGGTAACTACAACAATAATAATAACAATAATAATATTATTATTGCTATTATTATTGACCAAATAATAATAGCTGTTATGAGGTCTTAACACTGCAAACATTTGCAGATCATTCAAATGCCGATAAGTGTACCACATTTTTATTGTGCTTATTATTATTATTATTCTTTTTTCTTATTATTTTTGTTATTTTTATTTTTGTTGTTATTGTTATTTTATGATATTATCTCCTTAAATATGCACCCAATGGTTAGAGAGTAGCAAAGTTAAAGAACTCAAACGCTCAATTTTCTATTTTTAGATCTTCCATATTCCCTATCTTCTGATATCATTGAATCATATCAACTGTTATTATTTATATTGTTACCGTTACCACCTATTATTATTATTTATATTCTTACTGTTATTATTAATATTTATATTATTATTATTGTCTCGTTGCTATTCATATAGTTAATTTCGAAGCAAAAGTTCCCTTTTAAATGATTTTTTGGACCAAATAAAACAGTAATGAAAACTGATCTCTAGCAAACACAAGCACCCGACCAAAATGGTCATTTTTGTGCACTATTCCACAAGAACTCAGGTCTTAACTAGGAGAAACTTCATTTTTATAAATATTAAAGGTTATTAATAGAAAATTATGATGATGATGATAGTTGAGAGTTTCAATATTCAATGATACTTGTACCTTTAGAGTCTCCAAACTTCTGAATATCTTTTGCGTTCTCAACCGTGCTGTCAAGTGTGCTTTTCGTATGATTATCAGTAGCACTTTCTTTCTCATTGTTATTATTGACCTTATCAAAATGATGTTTATTATTATTGTTCTGATTGTTGTTGTTATTAGCATAATGAGGCATATAAACAGCCTGGGTAGAATCATCATCATCACCACCCTCTCCATCTTCATGAGGTATGTTTTTGTTTATGATGGGTTCTTTTAAGCAGTTTTGTTTACGTTCGCTTTTCATTGTAAGTGAATTAGGATTATTATTATTATTATTATTGTTGTTGTTATTATCATTATTATTATTATCATATTTTTCTTTATTGTTTTTGTTGTTCAAGCTATTTTTTGCAAAAGTCAAATTGAAATTGGTGTTAACCTCCTTTGAACATGCCTCTGTTTCAGCATGGTTCATTTCGTTTTGTGAGTCGGACGCCATGTTTGTTTCTTTTAATTCAATTTTCTCGTTATTGGGGAAGTTTTTAGGAAGGCCAAATTGATCACTTTTGCTTTTTGTGTCATGGCATTTTTTATCTGAAAGATTTTGGAAAAGAAGGTTAGAGGAGGGAACTGAATTGCAGGGGTTTGTGGAGTGTGTGTTCGAATCTTGTAGGCGATAATTGGTGATGATTGTATGTGGGAATGAGATGGTGTTATGGGGTAGGTTGTGTGGGAGTGAGGTGGTGTTATGGGGTAGATTGTGTGGGGGTGGAGTGGTGTTATGGGGTAGGTTTTGTGGGGATGAGATGGTTTTATGGGATAAGTTGTGTGGGGGTGGGGTGGTGTTATAGGGTAGATTGTGTGGGGGTGGGGTGGTGTTATAGGATAGGTTGTGTGGGGGTGGGGTGGTGTTATAGGGTAGGTTGTGTGGGGGTGGGGTGGTGTTATAGGGTAGGTTGTGTGGGGATGCTTGATGGAGATCTATTGAATGATGTTTTTTGAGATTGGGCAGAGAGTGTTTGTGGTGGGCGAGGCTTTTTAATGAGGAATCGTAAATTGGAGTTGTATCAACATTTTTACCCGTGTCTTCTATTCTTTCGAGAGGCGAGGTTGTGGCGCTAAGCAATGAAGCATTGGCCACTGTTTGGTTTGATGGTGCTTGAGGAATGCTCGGTGCAGTTTTTGATTGGGTGGTTTCGTAGATGGGAGTGGTAAAGGTGGTGGGAGGTGGAGTGTAGTAGCTTTGGTTGTGGGAGATATATTTGTTACCAAAAGTCGGATAGATGTGAGATGAGTTGAAATAGTTGTATGAAAGAGCCTGATCATCATTTGGAACTGCAGAAGGCATGTCTTTGTACTCTGAAAGCAGCTCTTTGTTTTCGGGAGTTTTTGAGTTCCTACTATTACCACTGCCGCTATTATAGCTGTCGATGAAGGCGAGTTTGTTGTGCTCAATGTTCCTCATCATTTCATGGTGTCCCTCTTGGAACTTTTGTCTCATGTAAGATAACGCAAGATCTGTGCTATAAATTTCTTTCATTTCGCTATTTTCATTTCTGTTGTTTTTAGATGTATAAAAAGCCCTATGATTTAAATCGTCCTTACGTTTGGAGAGGTTATTGAAACTTGCGTGAAAAGGGCCTGAAGAAGTTGATTTATTGACAGCTTGGAATAAACCATTTTTTTGGCTGTGTTTAATCTTTTCAAGCTTGTTTAGTTGGTCCTCTTCTATTTTGTTTGTGTTACTGATATTATCAGTGTCATTTGATCGATCTTCAATGCTGTAGTTAGTTGTTATTTGTTCAATACTTCTCTTGTCACAAAAGCTAGTCTTATTTATGTCATTAAATTCTTTTCTAGATTCACTTTTATTCCCAGTTTCGTCGTCGTTACTTTTTGTTACATTCATGTGGCTATCAAGGGAGGTGTGAGTTTGAGAAGGACTCAACGTGGGAGGTGCTTTGTAGGATGAGGAATACGATAATTTTGAAGAGACTGATGTGTATGGCGAGAGAAAGGCGGAAGAAGACTCATAATGAACAGGTCTTTCATTGGTGTTCTCATACTTCATTTCTCTACTTTGGGGCATCTCTGGAGTGATGTTGGAGAAGAGATGCCTGTCTTCAGTATTGTCACACGACCTGCTCAAACTTCGCATCTTGTTCATTCTGTTCTCAATAACCGCATCCATATCATCATTCTTGCCCGCCATGATCTTCAGTTTCTTAAGCATGTTTTGGTGATATAGGTTCAAATTATTTTGATTTTAGTTTTGACTGATTGGCCATTTACACGGTTACTCCCATTGGAATCCCTTCTCGGAGTAGACTAGCATTACTGAAATCATAAATTCAGTATGAGTATTCATGATATAGAATCCTTAAAATTTGTAAATAACACAAAAAAAAAATGTTTGACGATGCTCATAACAAGTGAACATAAAAAACATGCAATTTCAGAAACATAAAACACGTTAGAGAAACAAAGATGGAAATCCAAAGAACAATCAACGAATAAAAAGAAAGATAGGGAAACATGCAAAAGTATGTAGGTCAGAAAGTGGGTCACAACATGTAATTTCAGTACATGGAATGTATGTTGTGAGTGAGGGCATTAATTTAGTTATTTACAGCTTGATACAGTTCAAATTGCCATAATTATCACTAGCCATGAATAAGTTGGTCAGGAGCTGTGGTTGTAAGAAAGCTTTGATAACTTTTCATTTACTCAAGGAACTGAGTTTCTGATTAGAATTTTTTGGGGACATTTAATTCTTTGTTTTTGTGCTTCACAACACTATTGCCATTTTTTGGTCTACCTCTTTATCTACCTACCTGATAAAATATCCCTCTACGTGAAGAATTAACAAGCTTTAAAAGCTTTTTGAAGAGATATCAAAAAGGCATTGATGCTGGATTTTATGTGGTTGTGATGTTGTTATGGGCTGTATCATTAGGCACTCAACTTTGACTAATTCATTCATTACTTTACGATTGAATATCATTGGTTTACGATTGAATATCATTGGTTTATATTTTAATGACATTATTTTTGTGCTGTGAAATTATAGGTGTGCATTTAAATAAAATTTCTCAAATTCAGTGAGTATGTAAATATAAATTTGATAACTCTCATAAATGTGGGACGTTGAAGTTATTTATAAACTGGCATGATCTGTAAAAGATTTGTACCTTGTTTAAAAAATTTATTTCTTTAAAACTGCTTCCAAATAGAATTTACAAGCGCCATTGTAGCTTGTAATTTTTGACCTTGTCC
>OZ038324.1:10183250-10478250 GCA_964035795.1 Pterobdella sp. o SKG-2022 | reverse complement strand
AAATCAGAAAAAAATTGGATAAAAGAAGAAAAAAAAACAAATAAATACGAGTTTTACGGAGAGGAGAGGAAGTGAGCATACGAAGTCACATACAACATAAAATTTTAATTCTATACGCCGCAGATCCAAAACGCAATCCACTCCGCAGAACCACACTGCATTCCACTCCGCAGATTCTCAGCCTCCAACAACACGCACAAAGAATGTCTTCAAGTTGTTAACAGAGTACCAAATGAACTTAATCTCAACAATTCCAACACTCTCAAGGGTTCGAAAGGAGATTTGAGGGGCCCTGTTTGTGCCTTTCTGCTGGTCTCCTTCTGGTATATTCGATGCTTTTTAAAGTTTTGCTTCCCAAAATCGAGATCAGACTTTATTTATGGAATGGAATTTATCAAAAGCTCTGCAGATGATCTACAAAAATATTTTAAATCTTCCAAAAATCTCATGACTTCCAAAGTTTTGAAAACATCCATGCTTCATAAAACAAAAAAATTTGTTGCACAAAAGTTGAAAAAGTTGCTACAGACTAATGAGAGTTGTAAATTTGGTGTTAAAACAAAAACCAAAATTCTTTGATTGCTTTTCGAGCAGCATTTGAGCGTGCAGCCTGCATGCAAGCTCGCATGGTCTTGGATTTTTTCGTCTTTATTGGAAGAAAACCACTCCATATGAGATTTGAAAAAGCTTTCATTTTGTTTTGGTGTTTAGTGAGTTTCTGAAAAATCAATTACATAGCTGCAAGAGTTTGAAGGGAGGAGATGTCCAAAGATCAAAACTTTTGGTACACTTCCTCGTTCTCTAGAGTCGATGGCGCATAAGTGAAATTATAAATTTGTTTACATTAAACTTAATATAATTTTATTTGCTGAGCACAAAAGTAGTTTTGAAATGACAGTTTATTGAATGAAATATATTGAGTGGCGAGGAATGTTAAGAGGAGTCCCAATGATGCGATTTGTGAGAGAGGTTTTGTAAGCCTCCATTGTTTTCGGTCATTTCAATTTTCTCATTAAAAAATTCTTAATCACTTTTGTTTTTGAATTTTTAAATCACTTTTCAAAACTTGAATTTATTTAAAAAAGTACAATTAAAAATGCTTCAGAAATGTATAGATTTATATTCGAAAACAAAATGCAGACTTCATTTGCTTTTATTCGGAATCCTTTTGAAAACTACAATAAATTTGCATTCAATTTAGCTTTCAATTTTTTTAATATCACTACGTTTTTTTTTCAATTATGTCTACATAAGGGGACATTTTTTGTTGAAAATATCGATTCCTTGCAAGTGCAATGCGAGCCCCAAAAAGTTTGGTATCTCAGAACTTTTTGAATAATATGTTCATTCAGAATAGAAATTTGAATCACATTAAACTGGACCTTCTACTTCTCTTTGGGAGATTATGTTGTGAAGTGTGGAAAGATTTTAAATTTATTTCCTGTCCTCGAGCATACGTTGCCCGCACGCCTCAATACAAAACAAACCCGCTTCTCTTTTGAATTCTTTGATGCTTAAAAACTCAAACCATGTGAATGCTTTTAAATAACTTTATTATCAAATTTAAACCTGAGTTTTAAAAATTTGAGCTTTTTAACGAAGAGAATCAGATTTTTTCAACAGGACTTTTAAAAGCCCTCAACATTGTTGTGTTTCTCCATCAAAAATATGACTATAATTATGAGAAATAATTTTGGAGTTATTTGAAATATTAATCAAAATTATTTTTTTAAAAATTCAAAGCATTTTTTTATTATAATTCCCATTGATTTTCAAAGCTTCCTATTTTTTATTGAGCAAATTGAATGACAGATGGTGATGTTTAGGAATTTTAGTTTTCCATTTTTTTTGCATGAGACGCAACAAAGCATTGGAAGAAATTTTTTCATTGTGTATGATAAACATAAATTTGAAACAAAAATATAATAAAAAGCAGTTATACAAATTTTGAAGGAAGACACAGACGAGGTGAATGTCGTGTTGGCAAGATTATGTTACGGCGTTCAAGAGTGGTCCGTTTATTGGACATTTTGAAACGAATAAAAAAGCATTTGGAAGGTGCATTCCTCATGATGAATTCCATGAAAACTGTGGCATTTGAAAAAAAAAAACAAGGCAAAAATAAAAAACGACTTAGAATGAATGAAGAATAAAATAAAAAAAAGAATAAAAATAATAAAAACAAATAAGAGAAAAGAAAAATAAATAAAAAATAAATAAATAAATATAGCAGGACACAGACACCCAGAAAGATCACTTCCTGGAGTACTGAATGATGCGCACACTATCAGTGCTTGAGCTGCCAGCTCTGCTGCCATGCACAATCACTACAAAGTTGTTGACGTTCAAAAGGCCTTTCTGCTCTGCCATCTTGCGAGTGTTTACAATGTTTTGTGTTTGATACGAAAAAAATGTCGCCAAATTTAAATAGGGGGATAACATCAGATGTTATTTATCAAATCAAAAATCTTTGGTTTCAAATAAGATTTTTTGAAAAAAATTGTTTAAACTCACTTTCAATGCAAACTGAATCCTCACATCAACATCCTTTTCGTAAGGAGATGCTTTGGGACCTGTGTTCAAGAATATGAAGTAGAGTTTATGACATTAACAAAACACTGAAACATGAGGCAACAAAGATGACCTTTGAACCAGAGAGGGAGAATGCCTCTAACCAGACGGAGCTGCTTCGATGTGGTTTCATCTCTTGTGACTGCGATGACAGGACATCTAGGACGGTAGGAGGAGATGCATATAGCACTTCTGCGGTATCAACATGGTGGTGATGTATGGAAAGTATATTTTATCCTTCAACGCACGAACTTGCCAGTGTAGGTGAGCACAAGGATGAGGACAGCCATGCATTCGATCGAGGCCTCGACTGCACTAATGCTGGCTGCCTTCGACACGTCCACTGGCTTTGGAGTCAACAACCTCAACTCCTCAAATAACTGCCTATGGTACATTGCACACTCCGCTTCGCGCGCCACCTGGTGCAGTTTTGAAAAAAAATATGACTTTCGACTCGTTTTTTGGTAAACGCAAGTAAAACAAATTTAAAATCAGAAATGTACCTTATGGATGGTTTCGATGCAATTGACAGAGAACTGACCGAGTGAGGTCTCATTCGCCAACAAGAGTCCATCAACGCCATCCATAACTGAGTTTGCCACGTCAGTCACTTCAGCTCTAGTGGGCCTAGGGTTCTTCATCATGTTTGACAACATCTGAAGGTTTTATTCAAATATCAACTATTTGATCAAGTTCCAAAATACCGAAACTTCATTTGAAGAACCACAATCCCACCTGAGACGAGCAAATGACTGACTTGCCAGCTCTCAACGTTCGTGATGTCAACATCTTTTGAACCAAGAAAACCTTTTCAACTGGGATCTCCACTCCCAACTTACCTCTGGAAATGATGATGCCGTCTGAAGCTTCCAAGATCTCGTTGAACCTTCGCAATATTTTGAATCATTTAAAATACTCAAACATAATAATTTAATGATTTTTTCAAAGGCCAAACCGTAAAATGAATATAATTTAATTTAGACTAGATTAAGTATTTCAATAAACTTACTAGTGTTTTAAAATTATATTCATGATAATTTAAATAAATAATTAGCTCGGCCATGCAAAATATTTCAACACAATATAACTCACTTTTTAACACCTTCTCTGCACTCGATTTTCGAAAAAATTTTTATTTTTTTGCCTTTGTCTCCCATTATTTTTCTGATGTTTCTGACTGAATCGGCATTTTTGATGAAGGAAGCAAAGATCACATCAACCTTGAAACAGTTCAACCATTCAAAAAATGAAGATGTATCAAAACCCCACCCACTCACCCCATTTTCCATCCCAAACGATATGTCCTGCACATCTTTTTCTGAGACAGCAGGCAGATCAACATCAGTGCCAGGTAGACAAACGTTCTTTTGACTTCCCAGGGTTCCTCCGTGCTCCACTTCGCACTTCAGGTAATAGGGGCCTGGAAGTCATTTTGCAATCGTCTAATATCCTCTTGGTTGAGATAAAGTTTTTGCCTTATTTTGCAAAAGATATTCGAATTTTAAGGATACAAACACCTTTTTCTCTGACGATGAGTGACAGGGCATCTGTATCAATCACCAGCCTCTTACCTTCAAATTATCATCATCTTTTGTCTACACAACTATTTATAAAATCAATTGCTGTTTTTGGACAACACCCCAAATAGTTGCAAACATCTCACAGACCAACATCAAGCACATTCAGGATGCTCTTGTAATCCACCCAGATGTTGTGATCGTCGCAGGCCTCCTTCACTGAGTCATCGATGGTGATGGTTACCATAGAACCTGTGGCAATCTCAATGGTCTCCTCCATGCCCTGTGACACACCATCATTGTTATGTTTAGTAAATGATTATGTCCATGCAGACTACTGAAGTTAAAATAACAGCCCAGAAATCAGCTTTAAACACAAAAATTTGAACAAAAAACTATTGGGAAAGTTGCAAAAAAATCGAACAGCCTTGAGGATGCCAGTTCTGATCTCAGGCCCCTTTGTGTCGATGGCCAGACAAATGGGCAGCCAGTGCTTGGAGGCGGCAGTTTTGATGTTCTCTATCATTTGCAGGTGGTCCTATTAGTTTGATTGTTTTTTTTGAAATATCCTTAGTCAAGAACTGATAAATAATAATGTTCATTTATATAGCGCCGAGGAAACAACTGAATCTCAAAAATGACTGGAATGGACGATATCATGAATGAGTTGAGACCTCGTAAGAGCCGTGAGAAAGATTGAGTCTTAAAACACCACATCCTGCCTCCATCATCTTCTCCAGCACCTCCACTTCTCTCGTGTTTGGTCCTGGTAGTGGGTGTGAGGGTACTAGTGGTGAAGATGGTGATGGTGCTGAAAATGATATTAGGAATAATAACAATGGTGGTGACAAATAAGCTCAACAAAACACAACCACACAAAACCCTCCCCTTCACCCAAGGTGGAAATAATGCTGGTGAGACGGTAGTTGTAGGGTTGGCTGTCAATCTCCAGAGCAGACAAGGACTCCAGCTGGGTTCTAGCAAAGGCTGCAGGGAGTTGGTAGGGATAGATCTTCTCTAGCAGCTGTAACATGTGCATTGAGCGAAAATGATGAGGTTATGTGGGTAATTAATTTTTGCGTTCAACTCACCCTGGATAGATTAGAAGGGTTTGTGCTGCTGATCTGGTTAGCTTTCTGGCGGATGGAGAGTGGTTTAATTCAATTTGATGCTTTAAAACATTCAAAAGTTACCTCAGGTCCTTCTGGCGAAATGTTCATTTTTGTGAAAAGTTTTTTCCAAATATGTTTATACCGTGTTTATTTTTTATTTTTTGAATTAATTTTTTCAGTTGTTTTGTTTATTTCAAGTTTATTACGTTTGAAGTTTTAAAAATAATTTTGAAGGAAATATTGAAACAATTTAAAATAAATTCAAATTTATTTTAAATTTAAAAACCCAGGAATATAAAATTTGTAACTGCAATGAAATAAAAAGTGAAAAAATGATTTGTTTGCATCAATACCACAACCAACTCGTTTTCTTCAAACTCTTTCGGGATTTCAAAAGCCGCACATTTCATTCTATCTTTTCTTATTTCTTTTTGAAAATACACCACTAATACTACTACCACTGCTACTGCCACTAATACTATTCCTACTACTACTAGTAGTATAACAATTAACTTCAATGTTGTTTTTTAAAACCTGCCTCTCAACATTGATTTTCTTCGAAGTTCTTCTTTTCCTATTGTTTGCATCACTGCTTTTAGACATTTTATCAATTTTCTCTTTACAAACTTTCAAACTATGCAAGCTTCCTTTTTCACGAATTTTTTTCTCGGCCATTTCGTTAAGAAAGAGTGGACTTTTGTGCTTAGCATTTTTTTCTTTCATTTCTTTATCATTATTGGATTTTTTTTGTTTGAAATTTTGTTTTCCATTTTTCTCATTTTTTTTTGACCTGTTTTTGTTTTTGGCTCCATCACAAGCAAGTTTTTTCCCATTTTGTTCGCTCAGAAGATCTTCACACATATTCTTGTTACCACACTTTTCCTTCTTATCGCAATTTTTATCATTCAAGTTTATCTTTCTACCCTCATAAACTTTTTCTTTCTTAACTTTCTTTTTCACCAGACCTTCCTTCGGATCATCTCTGGGAAGTTCTTTGTTATTGTTGTTGTTGTGGTTTCCCATGGTGACGTTATTGTTGGACCTGGTAGTTTGGCCGGGCTGATAGATGCTATTCATATTGGAGTTGTTGACGTGACGTAATTGGACTTGGTTATGAGGTATTTCCGGTAGTTTTCTAAAGATGTTTGGGTTCAAATGCAAGTTGGAAGGAGGGTTAAGCTGGTTGGAGAGACTCACATGACTAAGGTCGTTGAACGTGGCAGTGAGAGGGTTCTTAACGAGGGATTCATCAAAGTTGGCAGGAGGAGTGAGACTTGAGGTAGGGTTGCTGGTTCTCGAAGGTCTTGACAAATACTGGTAAGTTGATGAGGGTAGATGCTGGTTTTCGGATGGTGTCAGTTGGTTGAGGGGTCTGTCATATGTACTAAATGTTTGGTTCCTAAAGCTTTCATAGACTGAAGTAGTAGTTGGATTTGTGAGGTGGTCATAAACATGACTTGAGGTTGGATTAGTAGAGTAGATGTTATCAGGGTTAGATGCGAATGTGTTTGAAAGATTTGTGGAGGTTTGTCCTTGTGTGTTTGAGGTTGAAGTTGGCTGGAAAGAGTTGTTAAGAATGGGGGATGAGGGCACAACCGAGGTATTAGAAGGGTTAAGAAGGTTTTTGGGGGCACTGATGACGAAAGAATTACTGGCTGGTTGGGTCTGGTTGGATGGGATGTTTGGACCCCCAGAAGCGCCTATATTTGAAAAAGAAAACTGGTTTTGTACTGCAACTGGGGTCGACTGATGTTGTGGGGAGGTGAGAACATGGCTGAAGCTTTGATTTTGAGGAGAAAGTTGGTTTTGAGTGTTGGGGTCAGTGGTGATGGGAGCAGCGTCGATTTGCGTGATCTGCATCGGAGTGCAAACAGGTTTTTCTTGGTACATGCATTCAGACAGCATAAATGGTGTGGTTGAGGTCATGTCTCCAAACTTCATTGCGATCTTTTGGGGGTTGGACAAGCATTTCGTTATAAATCTTTTGAAGAAAAAATTTAAAAATATTAAATTTTTTTAAAATTTAAAAAAAACTGGTTTACAAAAAGAGAGGTATGTAAGATGAAGGTGAGAAGGATGAATCCGAGGTAGAAGACAATGGCAGCGAACAATGAGAGGGCGAATGGAAGGTAGACATAACGTAAGAAACTTTCTCTCACTGCTTCTCTGTTCAAGTTAGTTCATTTTGAAAGGAAACAAAAACTCAATTATATTTATAAAAAAAAATGATCATCCAAAAATTTGACCCCTCACTTGCATCCGGTCTTATAAAGGGTGAGATCTGAATGGGGCTTGTGGTCGACCCACGGGGGCTTGCTATGAACCTTGTGATTGATGCAAGGACGGAGAGAATACACGTCACAACAGCTGAATGGCACGTCATCGGCTTGATAGTACCCCATGCTGGCGTTGGCTGGATCGTAATAATCAGACCACGGTATCTGTTGGTTGATTGGAGGGTTGGTTTTAATTTTGCTAAGAGATTTTTATTGAAGCAAATGGAACACATTTCATGGTTTTTCCAAGTTGATACTTTATGAAAATTTAAATGGACCATTTTGATTGTTAATACGTGCCTAGAGATACCCGAGAGATTTCGAGTATTATATTTATTTCGCAGATACTCATAGTATTTTTGTATCATTTATTTCTTTAAAATTAAAATAAAATTTTGATATTGATTTATAAAAATTTGTTTTGAATGAATCAGAATGAGTTGAATCGATTTTTTCAAATGTTAATGCTCTGAAGTTTGCCTCATTCATATAAAAATTTCCGTGAAACATCCCAACAATAAGCCAATAAATATTCTCACACTGAACCAGTCGGTGTAACCATCACTACCACAGCACTTGTATGAGATTTGCAGTTTGTCGATGGTGTTCTTAACCTTGGGATGGTCTCTGTACATGCCCATCATTGGAGTGAAGCCCAGCTGAGAAAGGAAGAGTTGAGCTTTTGTGTATGTAAAGTTCAGAAGATTTTTGTTTAATAAATACTTTTGTTTGTTTTTATATAAAATTTTTCCAGACTATTCTACTTCATTTCATACATGATAGTTTTATATGATAATCTATTGGTATGGTAGATTTGAATTGGTCAAATTTTGAGCTTATTTTGTTTAACACGGTTTCTGCATCCAATATTGAACTGTAGAAGATAATGTATTGAGAGTTTTGGACGTACATTGATGTAGTCGTAGGTGACGTCATAGTCGATGTAACAAACCACTAAGTTGACGATCATGAGGAAAATCTGGAAGATCATGTACACACGCACCTGGAAGTTCAACGGACCCACATCCTTTCTCTGGGAAAAAGGGTTGAGTTGGATTTCATAGTTGAATATTTAAATAGTTTTCAATGCTATATATTTAAGAAGTATGAAGTTCAAATGTTGAATAAGCTCCTACTTTTGACTTGAAGACAGTGTAGAAGAAGGAGTAGAAGCAGAAAAGACTGCCCACCATGAGACTGACTCCACAAATGGTGGTGGAGACGAGGAGGAGGTCAAAAAAATGTGGGGTAAAAACGCGTAGAGGAGAATAGGTGCTGATCTTGAGTTTGATGCAGAAACGTAGCATGGAGTACCCTATGGTGAAGTACAGGCCACTGTAGAGAAGGAGGACTCTTAGCAACGCCTTGCGCCGCTTCTCTGTTATTTTGAGGCATTCCATCTGGTGCTGTTTTGTTTTTAATAGTTTTTATAGTTGTGTGAAATCTTATTTAATTTAGCCGTGTCGATATTTCATCGAAGGCTTGAACGTGGCTACAATTCAAATGATTTGTTTTTGTAATGACGTTTCAGCAAATTTAAAGAGACTTTTGATTATAAAAATGTGTATTCAAGATTCATTTCAAAAAATTTAATCTTTTAAAAACTGAAAATTTCAGACTGCAATGCTTGTGTAATGCACAAAAGCTTGCAAACACTGCAGGAAAAATCTTTAAAAATAGCCCCCAAAACAACTTAAGCCCGCTCTTTCAATTATTTTCTATTATTACTGTAAGTACATTACTCTTATTCCTTTCTTTCGCGTTATTTTTATGCCAATTTTTGGGTAATTATTGGTTTTTCCAAAAAGATAATGCGCTCATGGTTTTGGGTTTTTCATTACTCAAACTGATTTTTGGAACTCTCCGTCAAGTTTTGAATGAAAATGCATGTTTAGGCTAAGTTAGCTCACTCCATTCATTTTAAAGTTTATTTCAAAAAAGAAAATAGCTATTCCCGTCGGCAATTCAAACTGTCTTATTGTTCGGCCACTGTAAAACTCTTACGTAACAACACACGCAACCTCGAACACAGTTCTCAAACAAACGACCCCTCCATTATGCGCATGAATCCTTTTAACCTGCAGATCTTATTGATCCTCCCCTAAACAATGACTTCATTCAATCCTGCGTGTATCAATATTGAATGGTGCTTCATTATCGCCACCATTGTACCTTTGTTTTCAAATATTCCTTACTCCACTATTTCTAAATATTTTGTCGTTTAACTCTTCATTTATGGTTTTTATCGATTCCGAAGTTCAACTTTCAACATTCCCTTCTGCCAGATTATTCCGTGTTCACGTCAGTCAAATATTAGAATTTCATTGTGGGAAGTTTACGCAAAAAAATAAAATATTCAACTAGGGTAATATTGATTTTAAAAAATGAACCCAAAAAAAAATTGAAAATGAGAAAGTGAGTTTAAATGCCCTACACAAAAACAATGCTTGGAGTCCATACAATGCAATTAATAACAACAATAATATTACGTAAAAAATAAAAAAAACCCAACAACTACTTACCATAGCATACTTCAGCATATATTGGGAGATTAGGGCTCCCAGGTCCAATATATAAATGTATGGTGTGTAACAACACATGAATGGAATTTATCAATATATATGTTGTACCGGTTATATTTATATCTATATAGAGGTTTAATGTACTGAAAGATACATATATGTGTGGTTACAATGCACTCGTATCGATGAAAGTCAGGTGCGGTGTCGTAATTGGTGGCATCGGTTGAGTCATTTAATGCAAATCACCTTTAATATCTTTTGTTGGCTTGCTTGATAAAAAATGATGAGTTTGAAATACAGCAAAACACAGAAAAAAGCTTGAAATTGATTTCCGAGTAAAAAAAGTTGACTTTTAAACATTTTGTTCAAACTAAAATTACCGTTCGATTCAATTTGTTATAAGGAAACAGACAAGGGTGAAAACAACTTGATTCTGCATAAATCCTTCCAACGTGACCTTAAAACCTTCTATTAATCCACATAACTCAAACACCCCATGCTGGGGGCTGGTGAGGTCTGCGTGCCATGGAGAAGGTAGTGCTACTGAATGCTGGAGGAAGTCGACATCTGGTCAAACTGAACGACCTTTTGCGGATTCCTGAGTCAAGACTGGGTAGGCTAGCTACCTTGATTGTCGAAAGAAATGTTTTGAGCAATGCTTTCATTGATCAAGTCAAGGAGGCTATGGCCAGTGAGAGGTTTAATTTGGGGTCAGTTTGGAGAGAAGATATCAAGCAAGCAAATGAGAATATGTTTGATGCTTGTAAAAGTAAAACTGGCGAAAAACAGGGCCAGAGTTATTTGATAAGAATTGAAAAAGTAGGCGATGAAGACAACTGCTACATATCAGATGACATAATCCTCAACAAACCCTGCCCAGAACACAACATCGAGCAACAAATAGAGGTCAAGACAGACCACCCCCACCACACCCCTCCTATTATGTCAACTGGTTCACTTACCGATGAAGTATCGAAGCATGATCCATCGGATGGTGACTCACATCATACTAGCTTTTCTGTCCATAAAAACTACGATGAAGTTGACAAAGATGGAAAAGCCCGCCATGCTGACCTCACTTTGCTTGACCTATTTCCTGATGGAAACCACAGAGCTGGTTGTTCAGAGGCACAAGATCGCATGCTGTACGGAGGTTATGAGAAGGATTCTCAGAATAAAAAAATAATTGACGCTTCTAATTATCATGATAAAACTACTACAAGCGACAATAAAAGTCTCCTTTTTTATGGGGGTTGCCATGAAAACGAAAAAAAAATTCAAAACACCTTTTTGTGCACTGGTTTGGGTGAAAATACAGCGCAAGAAACAAAAATAAATACAAAAACGACAAAATATAATGCACTTCTGGCCGATGATTATTTCAAAGGTGATAAAATATTCAAAAATATTTCAATGTCAGTCAACAAAAACGAGGATGAAGTTGGCGTTTGGAGAGAAAGGAGCTTCGAGAAGGTTAGGAATGATGAAGGTTTGAATAAATTTGAATGCGCTCAACAAACGATTGGGATTGGGAAAGGCAGATTTAAGAGCTCAAAAAGTTGTAAAAATAAAAAAATCTCTGATGAAGCAATCAATAAAGGTAGCAAAAATATGAAAAATGAAAAACGTAGGAGTGTGAGTGCTAAGAACAAGAATAATTTCAGTTTAAAGAACTTGATAGCTTCAAGACTGCTGTGGGAAGGAGCATCAATGAAAAAGAAACTGAAGATGCACAAAACCATTCATGAAATATACTCAGATCTCCGCATCTTACTGGAATCCAAACGCTATCCAAAGTTGAGGGAATCTTGTCCAGCTGATACCACACTCTTCTCGCACGCACTTGGTGCTTTGCAATGCAATTCGTCCTCAAATAATTGTGACCCCACGTCACGAAGCCATCACTCAATGCTTGCAAGACAATCATTTAAAAATAATAAAAGTCGTTGCCAGTCTGCGTTGTTAGCACTCCAGTTTTTATGTCCTTCCATGCCGGATTTATATCACTTTCCACACGCCCATCACTCAAACGTTTGCAATGAAAGTCTGCCCTCCACCCCACACGTCAGCGAACTTTTCCATCTTTCAAACACGCAAAATATTATTAATCCAAATGAAAAAAAAACAATACGAACAGTTTCAAAAAAAATATTTGTTAGACAAAAGCGACCGACAAAAAATTATTTTCGAAAACTCAAATTGCCTTCCCTTCTTCAAAGAAACTCAAGCCAACAGCTCAAAAAGGTAACTACAATCTCCCACCTGCCTTTAAAAATCTGCAATTTGGTTGGCATTTCAGGCATCTTCACCCCCCACCAACCACTCTTCGATGACCTTCACATCGTGCTCTCTGACCTCTGTGATGACTTCATCTTCCACCACACCGAAAACAAGATGGAGTTTTTTTTTGATAGACACCCCAAGATCTTCACTTACGTTGTCAACTATTTCCGCACTGGCAAACTGCACACACTTGAAGAGGTTAGAGGGAGGTGCTTTGTGGCGTTTTAGGCGCTGCAGAGCTTAGAAAACGTTTGAGGTAGTTTGAGCGGGTGTTGAGTGATATCCAATGGCTAGAAGTTTGTGGGATGTTTGAAAGTTGGAGCTTTAAAAATTTTTTTTACGAGCTGATCCTTAAATTTTTCAGAAAGTTCATCGAAAAAAACTAACATAATAGGAAGAAAGCAATATTGTGGATGATGAAAAAACATATGGACACTTGAGAAAAAATGCTTTTGTAACTATGAAGGATTTATCTTTATTGCAATTTCCAAATAATTTTTCAAAATAATAATTTTTTATGAAAACAAAGGAATAAAAATCTTGTGACAAACGAGAGTGGGAATTGGGAGATTAGGCAGACATTATAACTTTTTGAAGTGCGAAATGAAAGGATTCCGCAAATCTAAACAAAAATTAACACAAACAAAAAAAGCTTCAATATCTTCTCTACTGATAACTTCATTAATATTTAATGAACACAATTCATGAAGAGACTCAATTTTTTTAAGGTCTTACAAGACTGAATCCATCAAAAGCCATCGCTCAAATTTTTAAATGAGTATTTTAAAAATATTTTTAATAAAGTAAGTTTATAATGCAAACTTCAAAATTATTTCTTTAAATAGAATGTTAAATCCTTATTATAAAGAATGACTCATCACTGGACCTTCAAACCACTCAGCTCTCTCACATTTTTCGTGATGTCTCACTTGCTTGAGAAATCTTGAAAACTTCCATCTCAAAAAAAACTCAAACCGTGCTCAAAGCATTTGTGCTGATGTCCTTTCAAACAGTTCATCAAACTCAAAGAAAGTTTGAGAGTTTCATAGAAAAAAACGCACAATCTCACCACGGAGCACTCCATCAAACTAACTTACGATCTGTTTCATGCAACTCTAATCGGATGTCGTCTTTGTTGTCTGCAATTTTATTAGCCTGCACATTTCAGCATCTTAACACATATCTTAAATATAATAAAATACGTCTATCTTTTTTACAGCCCACAAAACCCTCCTTCTCACCACCACTCGAACATCTTACCACACTTCATCACCACTTTTACAATCCTCTTTTTCACCACAACCACTACATTTCACCACTCCCTTCACAACACCCAAACACCTCACCTCCTCTTCCTTCTTCCCACAGATGTGTTCCATCTCTCTGAAGGAAGACTTGGCGTACTGGGGGTTGGAGGATTTGTTGATGGAACCCTGTTGTCAGTTCAAGTTCAACCAACAATGCCAAATCTCCAGGTGTGAAGGCAAGCATAACTTCAATTTAGATAAAGCTAATAAAAGCAACTAAGACGCAAAATGATGCTACAACGTTTCAACACCACAAAAGCTCATTAAGGGTATGCACGGAGCTTTTTGTAAGCACACTCGCATCCTCATGTACCTACATTGGTTTTAAAGTATGAATGTTCTAGAAAATGCAAAAATTTGATGAACTGTGAACCAAAACAGGCCTGATGTACGTATTAAATTTTAAGCACCACAGTGCCTTCAAATAATTTATTTCTTCAAGCTTATTGCCTCCTTCAACACTTTTTAAAGTTTAAAAGTAAAAAGAGAAATATAAAGAAAATAAACAAAGAGATATTTGCTCAGAAAAGAAATCGAAAAAGAGGCCATATGCATAGAAACTGCAGTAATGGAGGAGAACGATGATGGAGATTACAACCACGAAATCAAGCAAAGGATATGGGCCGCCTTTGACAAACCTAGGACTTCTATCGCTGCCAGAGTTTGTATTCTACATCTTATTCATTAATACATATATTATTCAGGATAATATCGTTTAGTTAAGCATATCTTTTTTAGTTTAAAAATAAAACTTTTCAACAAAATTCTTGAGCGTAAAATCAATTCAACCCTCTCAAAAGCAACTCTAAGCCCCATAATACCCCCATAACCCCCATACCCCTGATAAAGGTGATAGCTCTATTATCAGTGAGTTTCATTGTCCTCTCCACCATCACACTCACTCTCAACACTCTGCCAAGTTTGCACACATCCACCGCCGGGGGACCTGTGGAAAACATCCACCTCTCTAGGCTTGAATCTTTGTGTATTGGTCGGTGGTTCTGTTGATTTAATATTCCGCTTTTTCAATATTTATTTTTTATTTCAACATCCTAATTTTGAAAATATTTTTAAAAAAAGTTATTACTGCTTTTCTCTATGTGGGTTCCCAATTATTTTCTTGTTTAACGAATGGATAATTATGGAAGGAATTCATAAGACTTCAAACATTTTCACCAAAAAAACTAATTGAAAAAATGCCCCCAATTGTTTTATAAACACATAGCATTGATCTTCTCGTGTTTGTCTTTATTTCATTTCACAGAGAATTAAATTGATGACGACTCAAGGGTTTGAGCAGGCTCTTGAGTTTGGGTTTGCTATTTGCACTTCCGTGTTGTGTTTGCTGAGCAAAAACAACTTTGCCTTCAATTTCAAACAATCAATATTTTCAAACATCCGCGCCATTTTCGAGCAAACAAATTAAGCCCAACAGATAAACATTGCTCTTTTTTGAATCATTTTGGAGTTTGCATTTTAAACATAATTGGGCTTATACAAACTTTTGGAACGGACGCCACTATATTCATATTTTTCATCATGTTATACAATGTATGCCAATCCTTTCTCACAGCCTGGTTCACTGCAGAGTACCTCATCAGACTCATCACTTGTCCCAACAAGGCTGTCTTTCTGCGGTACATTTCATCCTTTGATCATTCCAATTATTTCCATGGGATATTAATAAATAAAACAGTTCAAAATGACAAAAAAATAATTAAATAGCAAAATAAAATTTTTTTCGAATTTGAGCCAAAATATCGACACATAAACTAAAGAGACATAACTGACACTAGGGGGTTTCTGAACAGCATCGACCTCGCCACCATGGTTCCCTTTTATGCCTCCTTTGTCGTTAGCATGACGTGATGTTTCATAATTTATAACTTTAATGAGTTTTAATTTAGGAATATGTATATATCGTTTCATGAAAAATTTATTGATACATTTTCACACGTTCGGTAGAAGTCTACACTTCAAATATCAAACAACCCAATCCACCTCGTCAAACAATTGCTTGAACCCACCTCCCCACCATAAACCCTTCACTCTCCCCATCACAGGTGAGTGAAGGAGAGCTAGAAAACGTGAGTGGCTTGCATCTGTCTGATGTGCGAAGAGTCATTCAGGTGTTCAGAATCATGAGAATCTTCAGAGTCTTCAAGCTGGCCAGGCACTCCACTGGTGGGTTGTCGTTGGCTTATTATTCTCTGTGATATGATGGAGTACCAGTTTTAAAAAAAGGAATAATTTTTACAGGTTTGCAGTCGTTAGGGTACACGTTACGACGCAGCTACAAGGAACTAGGTCTGTTGATCTTGTTCATTTCAATCGGCATCCTCATCTTCTCCAGTCTCGCTTACTTTGCTGAGCACACAGATTCAAACCTCAACAACTCATCTATTGCTCAACTTGGTTCGTTTTGCTGTTGTCTCATGAAATTTTTATTCTTCACACATTTGGAAATAACACTACACCCCATTACATAACCACAGAAAGTCTGATGCTACAGACCTACCACACCCACCTTGACCCCCACCATCTCCGTAAGCCTCACTTCACCAGCATTCCTGATACTTTTTGGTGGGCTGTGATCACCATGACAACAGTTGGGTATGGAGATGTGTACCCAAAAACAAACTGGGGCAAAGTGGTGGGAGCATTATGTTGTGTGTGTGGTGTGTTGGTAATTGCACTCCCAATCCCCATCATCGTCAGCAATTTTTCAGAGTTCTATAGAGAGCAGATGAGGCGAGAAAGGGCCTTGAAGAGAATAGAAGCCATCAAGCTAGCGTATGAGAAGGGCTCGATAGTCCCTGTTTAGGGGGAAGCACCACCCCTCAATATCAAGTTTAACATTCTTTTATTCTCCTCTTTTTATCAGTCTTTTCCTCGAAGGAACCACCACTATTTTTCAATTTTTGAATTCAATAAACGTCAAATCTAATTTTTGAAACTAAATGATAGTGAAAATGAAAAAAAATATTGCGAAATGTGTGTCAGTTTGTTTTTGAGTTTTTCAATGTTTCCTAACTCTTCAATTTCGAAATTGAATACATAAGTATTTAATTGGTGCTTTTGGGCACTTTTCGTTTGTTGATCTTAGCAGTTTGGGTTCTGGTTTGGTTGCTTGCAAGGTTGACATCATTGTTGTGATCACTGCTGGAGTAGTCGAAAGTGGAAGAATCTTTGAGAGAGGTGGAAAATAGGAGGCTTGGGTTGTCACTGGGAAGATGGTTGTGGATGTGGGAGGGGGTGGATGAGTCGAGGTCGTCTGCTGGTAAGTGCTTGGGGAAAATGGACGACTGGAAATCTGCAATTTTGAAATAGTTTTTTAAATTACAAAAAATAATGAATTATAAAAATTTTGGAAACTATAAAAAATTAGAATTCCAAGCTCCAACTAGGATTTGTGAAGTGGCTGGGTTTCTGCCAGAGGTTATCACCGTTGTTGTTGAAAATGTGAGAGATAAATTTTGAAAAATCTTCCAAGTCGACAGCGTTATATCGCCCTCTCCACACCACTCTCCCTGGGATGGAAGTGTTATCAACTTGTGGTCTTAAAACTTTTGTGCTTGATGCCACACATCAAAACCACCTAACCACCCCAACTCTCATCAACCATCAACCAACCAACTACCACCAACTCCCACCAACCATCACCAACCCTTACCAACCTTGCTCAAGCAACACAAAAGTAGGCACTCCAACCACGCCAAATATCTCAGCCACGTTATCTTTAGCATCTGTTATTTGTTTTTAGCAAAATTTTTTTATTATACTCAATACTATTACAAATAGTTTAGCGCTATAAAAGTTGAAGGAAATAATGGAAGAAAATTCAAATTTTCCAAAATTTCGAAACATTTTGTCACCATTATCGACACAAGTAACATAGTGAGAGGAAGAAGAAGAGGTCAAAGATAATTTGTTCAAGAAGTTGATCAAGTACTGTTTGCTGGTGGTGTGTTGTTCACAGCAGACTGTGTGAGTCTGTGAAGTAGATTGGTCGGATGAGTGTGGCATTAGAGTTCGTAGTTGATAGTTCTTAAATGTAACTTTTATTTAAATTAATTATTTTGAATAATAATTAAATAAAGAATATATTACCAATTTTATATGAAAATAATATACAGCACCGTGCAAAAATATGAAAATAACAGGCCAAAAACAACAATTTTAATAACAAAAACAACAATTATCATATTTAACCAACCACAGCTGACCTGGTGAGGGTGCTTGACCTGCTGCAGCCACCGCAGGTACCGCAGACAACACCGCACCCATGGACTCCAAAACACCCACAAGTGTTTGCCTGCCTCTCTGCCACAGGGATTGATGGGGGGATTTCAATGTTTATATTCCATTTTAAAATTTCATTATAAATGAATATAAGAGAAAATTTCATAGTTATAGAATTTTAGATAAAAAAAAAATTTCTGAAAAATTGTAAAACAATCTTTATACTTGATAGGAAGGGCTTTAAGGCTTCCCGCCAAAAGGTCATGTGACTGGCACTGACCAATGAGAGGAGAGTCTTTGAGCATGCCTTGATGGATGGGGTTTCTAAAAGTGAACTTCTTCTCGATGGCAAAAGTGGTGAGGTACGAGGTTTGTTTGTTTTTGTTGTTGTGGGTTCTGGGGGTTGTGTTAGTTGTTTAAGTTATATTTGATTTTATTGGGTGTAGATGCTCGCATAGAATGTAAACTTTTATACACGAGTACTAAATATTTTTTACAAATATTTTTTAAGCAACATATATAACTATTTGGAAATCGATTAAAATTCGCTTTTAATTGTTTGAAACCCACTTAGGATTCTGTCCGAAAAAGCAGAAGTATGAGAAGGGTAGGAAGGAGGAAGGATCGACCTGGACACCTGTGCATGGCAGTATCTTGGTGCTAGAGTTTTTCACGTCCACACTAGTCATGCTGATGACGTAACTGGAGGTCTTTGCTGGCAACTAAAGAACAATGTTTGGTAGGTTGACGCCACATAGAATGTTGAATTTGTCATAAATAAAATTAAAAATTGGTTTGGTTGAAAGTTTTGAATTGGAAAAAATTATTCTTTCACTTTTTCAACAATTTTATTTTGTCCAGCTTTTACCATCTTCCCAAAAACTTTTCCATCGACCAACAACTGAGAGGCATGTCCTGTATTCTTCAAACTTATCTCCACTGTTATATGCCCTGCAATGGTGTGATCATTAAATATTTGACAATGAAAACGATGCTTGAACAAAATGTACTTTAATACAAATGGTGAGCTACTATTAACAACATAGCATAGAAACAAAACAGCTCAACACACCGGTGTACTCTTGTTCGATGACCCTGAGACAGGCATCTAGAGCTTCTTCAACCACCTGCAGCTCTTGGTGCACTCCCTTGTGAGCCTGTTTAAAGTTCATCGTCTGCAGAAGACTGCAAAATGTGGGTGCTGAAGTGAGGTTTAGGTTTTTTGAAGTTGAACATAGTTATAGATTTTGTGAGATCATGAATGTTCAATTAAAGCTAGCGACCTGTCTCTCTTGTTAATTAGTTTTGCAGCTTCTAATTCTAAGTTCCTTCGTTCATTCAAGTTTACCACTCTCACTTCTATTTGAGGAGTTTTCAAATTTTCTTCAGACTTTATTATCAGTTTCTGACTTCTGAACCTTGCTGGTATTCCGAGTAGCTGTGGATTTCATTATAGCCAATGGGTTGAATTTTTTAAGTGTGTAAATCATAAAAACACGACAAAACTTGAATTTTTCATTTTGACGAAACTTTTCGATATATTCTATCATTATAAATTATATAAATCTTTTAGTGTGGTTTTTAAATATAAAATCTTAATAGAACAAAATATATTCCCCAAAATGGTCCAACCTGAGCTTGCAGGTAGCAGGAATACTTGGTCCCAGGAATGAGTGAGGCAGTGACGTGAGCCACCCTCGACTTCACTGACCCAACCTCGATACATTCCACTACCTCACCCGAGTACTCTTCTGCCACCACCAACTGAGATATCGTTTTGAAATCAAAAATTTATTCAAAAACAAACTTTGAAATGATCACTATTAAAAATTAATTTAAAATAGTAACCTTGCAATGCTTAAGCTCCGCCCCTCCACAACAAATGATCGGCTCCCATTGGATGGCAGGGCTTTTAGACTCATCCTTCTTGTCCACCCTCATCAGCACTGGCATCTTGACTCCAGGACTCACCACCACCAGGGGGTCTGACAGACCACTGCTCAAACTCTTCTCTCTCGATAGCGCCTGTCACAAAGGTTTCCAGACATTAAAAAAATGTGATTTTGTTGAGGTATAATTAGAATGATAAACAAATGAAAGTGCTTCTTTATTACCTGGATTTGGAAGATATACTCACGACACCCCTCACTACCAGTCAATGTGTAGATGAGGGTGCCAGAAGGCAGGTCACAGTGAGAGGACCCATTGAGATAGAGTCTGTAGCTGGAGACAGGGTTGTCTATCTTGGTGTTTGGAGGCTCGTTCCACTCGATCGTCATGTAATTGAAGTTCACAGCTCTGAATCAAATGTTCCAAAGTTTTGAGTTTATATGCTTTGAGCTTTTTGGATACTTTAAAATATTTCCACCCTACCTGACAGCCAGCGTTGGAGGCGAGAGACACGATAAAGTGGTTACTTTGAGAGTGCTGGAACGAAAAACAACTCGGGAATCAGCATCGAAAGCGAACATCCTCATCAAATGCTCAGCACCTGAAATGCAGTTATGCAGCACGCAACTTTGTTCACTCTTTGGAAGCAGAACACTTTTCATTTTTGATTTTGGAACGAGAGGTTTCCAAAAAATCTTATGCGTCAAGTCACTGTCTTCATGGTTGTCCCACTCCAAAGAGATGGAAGTGCTCGTGGCTTTGGTGGCTTTGAGCTCGAAACTCGATTCTATATCTGAACCTCCAAATATTTCTCTTTGTTTCTTTCTCTCAAGTTTGTCTCCAAATTTTTTGTTTCGAAGCTTTAGTTGTTTGACTGGATTGATGAAAAGAGGGTGAGATGGATTTGAATCTGATATACAAGACTCGTTCGATACAGCTGTCAGATTCACTCTGTAAATCCTGAAAAATCCATGTTCAAAGGTTGTTAAGTTTTTAGAAAAATTGTGGCATAATTTTTCAAAACCTGTTTTTTTTGCACGAAATAGTTGCTTTTTTATGTTTGGGTCCTATCACATCACCCTCTTTCCTTCCGTCTAGTATCAACTGATAACCTGCCGGTCAGGTTTGTTTCTTTAATCAGTGCTCAAGTCAGAACAACGTATTTTACGAAACACACTAATGAGAAAAATAGCCCATAATAACACAAGTTATGAAACAAATGTCAAAGCACCTCTGAGAGACCCTCCAAACAGCAAAGGCTCACACCATTCCACACTGAAACTCCGTTCCCTCACTTCCTTTAGCCACACGATCGGCCTGTTTGGAGGGCCTGGAGTCAAAACTTGCACTGCCTGATGGAAAAGTTTGAGTGGGTTTGTGTTTTGTTCTGTGTCATCTTGGTCGCTGTCTTGCTTGTCTTTGTTTGTTGCGAGTTTTTGGTCGTTTTCATCCTTCTCACTCTCGTTTTCCTTACTCGAACTTTTCGAATTTTTAGTTCTTTTACCTTTCACGAAATTCTTTCTTTTTTCTTCGATTTCCTGTGACGTCATCAATTTTGGACTGACCACAGCTTCTACAAGACACCTGTCAAGATAGTTCTAATCATTGATCTACACAAGCAATCTCACGCAGTTTTAACCTCCCTTCGAAGATAGGTAGCATGAACTTGTTATCATCAGCCTCACATGAAAAAGTTTCCAGCTTATCCGTTTCGTCGTCAAGGTTTCCACTTTTGCTACTTCGTATTTTTTTGTATTTCACACTTATTTTTACATTTTTCACAGTACTGCTTTTGTTTTTTTGTATTTCCCATTTTATTTTTGCATGGCCTATTTTTTTTCCTTTTTTGTTGTTTTCAAAAGACCTCTCTCTCAACAAACCCCCGTTGATTCTCTCGTGTTTGGAACTCATGTTGTCAAGAGGGTTGAAACGCATGGAACAAGAAGAGAGAAAATCTTGGAGTATTATTATTTCATTAAGCTAAAAACTTGAAATTACAACAGATGATACAAACCATGAATGTGGTGTGGGATGTGAACGGTTACGGGCTTCTCGTGTGACAAATCACTGTCTTCATCACCTGCCAGCCACTTCCAATCCTCAAAACAGGCTTCTGTGTTTCCTTCTACTGAACTGTGTGTCTTTGAAAACTTCAAGGGTTTAATGCAATAAAATAAAATAAACTCAACACTCAAGCAATCAAAACCAACGTTGCTTTTTCTTCTCAAATGAGCATTCAGAGGGCACGTGATGGCTCGGAGGCTGATGACGTAATTTTGGCCAGAGTTGCAGTGGATGAGAGTGCATTTCTGGGTGGAAGGAGATATGCGCATGTGGGGTTTGTTGTTGACGTCAAGTCTGTAGCCGAGAAGGTGGAGTTTGATGTGGTTCTGTGCCGTGACTTTCACTTCCTCTTCAGATTGCGATCTAGATCTCTTGATGGTGGGAGGTTCATCTTCAGAATTTGAGTCTTGGCTTTCATCCATAATATTTTTATCCTCGTTTTCAATTTCATTCTCAACATTAGCAACGTCATCATCTTCTTCGTTGTCACAATCTGGAACGATAGCAAGCAGCAGAGGTTTTTGCCAAGAAATGTTGCACGTCTTGGTGGTGAAGCCAGTGACCAGCATCCTGGGAGCCTCACAAGGAACTTGAGTCCTTGCCAACAAAAGTTCAGAGCAATTTCTTTCTTCCTTCCAGTTAGAGAGTTCATTTTTCAATTCAACCATTTCATCACTGATGTAAACATCTTTGTCATCATTTTGTATGGAGTTGGGAAGATTCTTCAGCTTCCGACCTATCACTGCCTCTACTTTGAATCTGTAAATCTGAAAAGTTATTCAATCAACTAGATCATGTAAAAATACCACCAAATTATTTTCCCTTTGAAATTCGAAAGCTTTAAAAATGTTAATTCAAAACAGTTTTAATTACTTCTCCTGGATCAAGGTCAGAAATCACAGCAGAATTCAAGTTGGCTTGCACCACACCCTCCTTACCCATCTCACGATTTGTGTGCTTCTCATACTTTATCCACCTCACCAACGTAGACTTAACGTGGCTTGTCCCTTTGACTTTGGGAGGTTGCCAACTCAAAGTGATTGAAGTGAAGGTGCAAGAATCAACTTTCAAGTCGTGAGGGGAGTTTGAACCTGGTCAAAAATGTTGCACCACATTTGAAAAAAGTTCTTTTTATTTAATTGATAAAACATTTTGAAGCATTTTTTGGTCAATTGGTTAACACATTCAAAAAACTCACGCTTAAACACTTAATCTGAAATATCTTAGAAACGCCCACCAGAAGTGCAGCAGAGAAGAGAAGACCTAGGCAGCCACTTGCTTTTAGGGGCAGGCTTGTTTACTGGTAGAACTCGATCTATCTTGCCCGTCTCTTTCACTATCGACTCAAAATACTCTTTGGTGATTGACGTCATTACCACAAAATATTCAGTGTTTTCTTCTAGATCCTTGATGTTAACCTGCCTGCTTTTATAGGGCAGGTCAATGGTGAGGATGTTTGCAACCTGGTCTACTTGGTTGCTTCTGACTGCTTCAGCTGGGTACACATCCACTCTATAACCTAAAATTCAATTTTTGAATTCAGAATTGTTTAAAGTTAAAACATAAAAAAATGCAATGGTGAATAAAAGCTTTACGACACCTAGCACTCTGACGTTCTGAGGCGAGGAGTCCCATGTTATCAGAACAGCATCGCATGTTGATGAGAGCACCCTGAGATTATCAAGGGAGTTTTCGGGGTAAGAAGGGGTCGTGAACTTGAAAGCTTTTGATGCAATCCTCGTCATAAAAGTTTTTCTTTTTTCTTCTTTTGTTTCTATGGTTGGAGAATTGAAAACTTAATATATCTCAGAAAGGCATTTCAAAATTATTCAACTTTAGAGCTTGTTATTTTTTAGAATTCATTCTAAACTGACTAAGTCAATATGTTGCATTGAAAAAATTTAAAGTTTGCGAACGGTCGTTTGTTTCCCGGTACTGCCTCTCAGACCTGCTCTCAACCACCACAGTATAGGTGTTGTTTGGTGTGAGGTTTGCCAAGCTCAAGCTGCAATCTGCATAGATATTTCAAAGAAAAATCTAAAATAAAAATCAAAGATTGAAGTTGAAATGATACTTAAATAAAATTTAAAATGAAAGTTAAAGTTTTTGAACCGAAACAAAGTGAAGCTACATTTAGTGATCTGGCTCTTCATGTTATAGCTGGTCTTCAGCCCTTTCCACCACGTCACTTGGAAGCTACTTGGAAACGCCCAAGTTTTGTTTTCTAAATCATCTTTTAAAAAACTCATGTTTAAGTACACATTCAAAAAAAAAAGAATTTTAAAAATTAAATAAAAGCAGACAATCGTTGATTTCTACCTAGAGACCAGTTAAGAACAGCCGAGTTGCCAGTCAGTTCTGAAGTCCAAATCCTCGTGGGAGGTTTGATGAGGTCGTTTAGCAGCACTGTCAAGATTTTACTACGCACTATCCTGGTTGGCTCATCTTTCTTCGATGAGCCGAATGATGAGGTTGGTCGAGAGATTTGGACCCGTTTCTGAACACCCTTCCTTCCACCTTTTAATGATTTAAAGTTTAGTTAGGTTTCTTAATTATTTTTTTAAAACTTCGAGTATCAAATAATGAAATCAAAACTATATTTTTTTCAAAGTGATTTCCCAAAAACATAGACGTACTCAGAGAAACGACCAACTGCAGGCTGACTTCCTGGCCTGCACTCACATCCTTCACCCACATGTGACAGGTCCTTCTAGAAAATTCTGGGCCGTATTTTTGCCCGTCTTTCAAGATTTGGTAGTTCTGAAAAAGAAAAGAGTTATTTGATAAATTTGAATATTTCAAACTTTTAATGAACTCAAACAATGCCAAAACATTAAAATTATTACTCACCACAGTATTTTTTTGATTTTCCTCATCATCATCTTCTTCTTCTTCCTCCTCCTTTTCTTCTCCGCCATCCCATGCAACCTCCACACCTCTATCCCCTATGTTTTCAACTCTGAAGTTGAGAGTCTGTAGGAAGGTGTTGGAGGCAGGGTTGATATTGAGAGTGTTTGAGGGCTGGCTCTCACATCCTACGATGATGGTGTTATGGAGATCACCCATCTCTTCGTTCATCCTGTTAATTTCGTTCTTAGTTCCTGTGCAACTCTGTGCAAAAAAAATTTTTTGATGTTTTATTTATGACTATATTTTATTGAATGTTGATAAAAATAGTGAGGGAAAGATGGTAGCAAACGAACAGTGACGTAGATGTGATTATCCTCTTCCCCGAGGTTCTCAACACAACTTCTGTACTCTTCATCCTCCTTTAAGCCCCTCCATTTCACCATCTCCACCACCTTCCCATTTAAGTACACTCTGATGACATTTTAGACAGGGATAGAAACATATTCATCAAGATGATGCTACAAACTCTTCAAACCTGAAATGTGATATGTCATCCTGGTCACACAGTTTCATAGTGTCCTCATCATCTTCATCATTGATCTTGTCATCACTTCCCTCCTTGTGGTTGCTGTTTTTTGGATTTTTCCACGATATAATGGCTTTTTTTTCTTCAGGTTCCCCTCCAACTCTATCCGAAACTTCTTTGATTTTTGGAGCTTTTGGCTTTTTTGAGCAAACAATCTGTAGAAGAAAGGTTCAAGTAGATTTATCAATATTGAACAAAGCCATCACTAACCCTAACAGAAGAATGATTTTGAAGTTTAAGTCCACTTTTCAAAACCGGAAGTACTCCAACCACCAGATCACTCTGAGGGACCAACCTATCCAAGGTCACTTCCATGGCATCCTTCTCCAAAATGTCTCCAACTGCATCTTCATTGGCTGTCAACTGATACCCAATCAGATCTCGTTTTAAATTCTCTTCTTTAATTGGTGTCCATTTGAGAGTCACCTATGTTGGAAGATTAATGGAGATATTATTGACACGAAAAGTTTTTTTTAAAAATTGAACGTAAGTCTCACCCTGTTGGGGACATCGGACTGAGCAGTGAGGTCAGAGACATACCTGGCCTGTTGCAGCTTGTACTTGACCACCTTGGAGCACAGATGCACTTCCTGCTTCTGCTTGTCTCCTTCAAACTTCTCATATATCGATACCAACTGGACGCTGTCAATGCATTCATCAGAGGTTGAAATCCAATAACATATAAATTGCAATACCTATTTTGAATCATTATCCAAAACTCTAACTTGTAGAAAACTCCAGGAGTGAGGCCAACACAAGTGTAGTACAGGTTCTTTCCAGCATTCCACACATGCTTCACTGCCTCGACAACTTTATCGTTGTCGTCGTCGTCGTCTTCATCGTCGTTCAAGTCTTGGAAACATTCGAAACTAAAAACATTGAAAATAGCTTTGGAATCTTTATTGAACATTTATATATTTTCATAAAACACCCAAGAATGTAATTATTGACTCTTCACCTCAAAGCACTGTCAACCTTCTTCTGAAACCTCTTGCCCACAACATGCACATAAGTGCCGATGAAATGGAACTTTTCATGAGAAATCTTGACGTCTCTCCACGACACTTTGATCGAGTCAGAACCCAAGGCGGTTATTTTTGGCAGTATGTTAGTTGAATTCTCAGCCTAAAAATGAATTTATCATTTTAAAACTTGATTTAGCTACAAATCCTTCACCCATAATATTGGAATTTTGAATCATTTTACAAATGCTTCGTTCACTAGTTTTTAATTAAATATTAATCGACAACATCAAACTCATCTGACACTTGCACTGATGTCGCAGTATGAGACCACAGCGTACGAATATCCTGTATGTGGTGTGCAACATTATAAGTATATGCAAGTGCAACATTATATGTAATTATAAGTTTATAATTTTATTTCTTTATACAACTTCTCCCATACTGCAGAAGCAAATGATACGAACACGTCTCAAAAACAATCTCTTCTATCCACATTAGAATTCACACAGAGATATATCTATATAAAATTGTTCTTGATAGTGTCCCCCCTTTACCTTGAAACCCACCTGAATTATCAATAAGTGTGCCCATAAATCCCCTGGACGCTCTCTGCCTCTCTCCTTGATCACCCACCTCTGATGCTTTCATCACAAGACGTTATGGAAGGTAAGTAAAATATTTTAACAAATTTGGAATAAAAGCTTTTAATTTCACAGATTTGTTAAGCACTGATGTTAATCGTGAAAGCCGAAGTGAATAAAAGAGTTGGTGAAAGCACGTGATACGTTGAGACCTGTGGGTGGAAGGATTGTGAAAGGGGTATTCCTGGTGGCTTTTGGAGATCCATTTGGATTCTGATTTTTCAATCGGGAATATATCGACTTCAAGCTGTGTTTTCTGCCAGTACTTCCTTTTATAGACGTTATAGAAAGTTCTTTCTTCACAGCATATTCATCAACAGATGCCCCTGGAGATAATTCCATGTTTTTGTGCTGATCTTCACTTCCTTCAAACGAAAAATTTCCATATTTTACTTCTCTCAAATTTCGTGGATCTGCTTCAATACCTTCAGCAAATCTATTTCGAAGTAGAATAGTTGTATTTGATTCTGTAATTTGACCCAGCTGGTTTTCATCTTGCCCATAATAAGCAGGAATGAAGGACACTCGACTATTTTCAATTTCACCATTATAAACGCCATCGAAGCTATCCGGGGCTTCTTTTTTTGATTCTCCAAAAGCTCTATAGACTTCCATGCTGTTGTGAGAAGCATTTTGCAAACTGGTGCTTTTCACTAGCTCGATGTGATCGTTGCGCATATGAACGTTGTTGGCGTCTTTAATTGAAGGTATTGCTTCATTCTTCTGAGGAACATCATTTTCATCGTTTTTGATTTGACTTTCAGAACTCATTTCTTCGAGGTTAAAATCAAAAGATTTTAGAACTTCTTTTTCAACCATGCTTTCAAACTGCTGGTCATTGTCACCTGAATTGTGGTCAAAAGAAGAGGGGATGTTGTGAATGTTAAGGTTGGCATCAGTTGTGGCAAATTCTTGTGTGATGTCATGAGAAGTCGATAGCGTGTTTTCATTTTCAAAAATGTTAGCTTCAATCACATCGTTCAACTTGACGAAGTCAGTGTGTGTAGCTGGTATGACACCTAATTCTGAGGCAGGATTGCCACTAAAGGCTGCCTTCTCATTCATGTCTTTCAAACTATTTGTATAAACACCAGAAAAAGATTTAAAGCTGTTAATGTCATTTGTGAGATCATTGGCAACCATCAACCCATTCACATAGGCCTGTATGCTCTCTTGAGACTCACCAACTTCCACACCACTCTGATCTTCAGTACCTTTGTCTTCCATCTCTAGTGCCACTTCAGCTTTTGAAGAATCATTCATGGTTTCTTTGTCGTTTAAAACATCTAGGTTATAATTATCTACCTTGTCTGAACTTACCTCATTATATCCGAGAATGCCTTTCGGAAAAGCAGAATATATTTATTTTTTGTTTATTTGCTTTTGATAAGTCTAATTTTTAGAAAGCAAATATTTAAAATTTGTTATTCACTAATATACTTTCAAAACTTTGCCCAATAGTTTTTAAACGAAACCAACCACTGTAATCTTCTTCACCAACTGAAACTATGTTCCTCAGTCCATCATCGGAGTCTGTGTGGCAACATAACATTATATCAGCAAATTATAATAATGATTGCATGTTTTAATAGATTGAAATAATGATATAAAATTTACCAGCGTCGATCGGAACCAGAAGGTTCGAAGCAGAAGGAGGGTTGGGAATCACCACTTCGTTTGAGAAAGCTTTCTCATTATCTGGAGAAAAAAATGATTAATTTCCAAGCAAATTGAACTTTTATTTATATATTTTTTTTTTAACTATCCATGAAATATTCACAATCAACACAAAAGACTTAAAGCCACCATTGAAGAGGGCAAAGACTTGGATGGCATTGGTCTCATAAGCAGGGTTCATAGCCACTTTATAATGGCTCTGAGTTGCTGATATCTGGAAGTAGGAAAAATTTTTGTTTGCGATCAATGAAATGAAGATTTTCAATTATACACTTGCTTTAATAAAACAAACAGCATTCAGCATACCGGGTGTCCATACATTTGCTTGTTCAAGATCACTTGGTAACACTGCACCTTAGCACCGTCTCGAGAACTAACATCATTCCACCATATGAAAAGATCATTAAGGTGGTTGGGAGGGCTGGAAGAATTGGAGGAGGTGCAACAGTGGATCAGGGGACCACCTTTTGTACTCTGATCTTGTTCTCTTCTCCATTCCTGTTATGATTCATCATCTCTATTATCCAAATAATAATGTGTAATTATTCAAAATTTTAAAACAAAAACTGAGTACGTTTCACAACATGAAAAATAAAAATCCGAATAAAAAGTACATGGTACCAGTTCATTAGACGAGAAGGGGTCGATGGAGGAGTCAAGAGGAAGAGCTTGTAGGGTGAAAGTGAAGGGGAAGTGAGGGGAAAGGTGTTTGACTTTGGTAGAGGTTTGGTGGGGTTTGAGGAGTTTAGGGCATGGGGTTCTATTCACAAAGAGCTGTTTGGTGCAATTTATGACCATATGGCCCATGAAACAAAGTTAAAATTTTTAACAGAAAAAATGGCTCAAAATTTTTTTCAATTTGATGTAAGAAAGCAAACCTATCCAACCAACCTGATATCCTTTCAATTCGGTGTCTCTATCAAAGTTTTCCCATTCTATCAACACATCATCATTTTCGACTCTTGCATCTATTTGCAGCTTATCGCTTTGAAGCAACTGTTCGTGTCGAACCTGTATGGTAGATTAGAATACAAAGAATAAATTAGATTGAAAACAAAAAGTTATGAAGCTCAAAAAAGTCTCAAAGCCTTTAAAAACATTGAAAAACTTTATATGCATCTTTTTTCAGTTAAAATGTTATTCAAGTTTAACCGCACATGAACTCTCACATGGGTGTTGCTTTGAAAGCAATCTTCACTCTTTTTATCATCACCACTCTCTTTATCATCACCACTTTCCTTCAAGTAGTCGTTGACGTTGTTCATCAGGTTGTTGCTTCTCTTGTTTTTGTTGAGAAAGGAGCTGATGAAGTAGCCAGAAACATCCTTCTCTACAGGCAGAACCATGTACTTGCTGTTGTGGGTGTTGTAGCAGAAGTTCTTCATTATACCAATTATTATCAAACACATATTTAGTGATTTAAACAATAATATTTTCACAAAAAAATATCAAGCATAAAAAAATACTGGGTATATTAAAGAAAGCATATTAGTTGCTTCATACTTGGACGTCATGACGTCACTCCTGGTGCACTTGGGAGCTATAGCCATGGCTCTAACCACCACCACTCCCACCTCACTCAGTACTATTCCTTCTTCTTCTTTGTATGTCTGCATGGTGAGGTTAAATTGAGGGTTGCATATCGAGAAGGAAGAGTAAATATGAATCTACCAAGCAAAAAACATCTTCAAAGCTGAAATATAAAAAAAGTAACATACAAATTTCTGCATGGAAAAATCAACAAAGCTGCAATGAAAAAAATTGAACACTTAAGCACACGGTATAACCTGGTGAGACAGCAAGTGGAGGTAAGGCAGGGAGCCGTCAGTAGTGAAGTACATAGTGGCGTTTTGGTTCTTGCAGTTGAGGTACAGAACATGACTCTGGGAGACTTTGAGTATGTCTGCTTCATTGGATCCTCGGACTTCAGGAGTGGGAGTCTTCCTGGCTGTTGGAGAAGTCCAGTCAATTATTATCATTGAAATATTCAATAATCTCACCATATTTGATAACGTTTATCGTGCATATATCTTCAGGTCTCCTAGCATTCTTGTTGACTCCATCAAAAGGGTTTTCTTGATTCTCATCTGCGTTTTGATCTCTATTCTTCTCATCGTTCGACACCAGTTTGTAAGTGCCAGATCTGGAGCACATCAATGATTAAGTAATGGTTTTGGTAAAAGTATCATACTTATCAAAATGGTGGATGAATCTGCTTTTCATCACAGCCTTCCCACTGTGAACCTCCCTTAAAACCGTTTTCTTGATCCGTCTTCCATCATCATCGTCATCCTCTTCTTCTCTCGTAGGCTCTTCTATGGGTTTCTTAAAAATATACAATTCTTTAACCACAAAAAATCCAATATGTATGCAGTTCTGAAATATATCGATCAATAAAACCTCAACCCCATAACACCAAAACTCACCCCGTCAACATCCAATTGGACCACATTTTGGGGCTTGGAGGATTCCAGCCAATCAAATACCACGAAATCATCCTTTGAAAAAATTTTATTGAAACCAGTATTAAAAAATTTCCAAAATTTGATTTTTTATGGATTTTTAAAAATAACTTTTATATAAAATATTTAAATGAAGGAATACTGCAGTTTCTCAAAATTGTAATCTTAATTGTGGAAAAAACAAAGTTGTTTATATCATTTGAAGCCAAACTATAAAACATAAGTTACAGCACTCGACACCTCAGACAGTGTTAGGTTGTTTGGTTTGAAGGACCCTTCACTGTTGATCCTGAGATGTGATTGAGTGGAGTTCATGAATTTATGGGTACTTAATACAAAATGTGCAAATTCAAGCCACCTTTAACAAATTATTTTTCACCAAATTAGTAAACAGATTGGAAATATAATCTTTAATGACTATTACATAATATATAGTGGCACTGAATGATGACGAAGTGGTGAGATGGGAATGTTACTTGATGGTAATGGCTTCTTGGGGAGGGTCCACTATCACTGTGCTGATAAGCTGGTCCTCCAAAAACTTCTCGTCGTGTGAGTTTTGATTCAGTTTTGAGATATTAATAAATTTGATGTTTAAAAGATTTTTTGGTAATAAATTAACTGTTTTAAACAACTATCATTGGATTTTTATTCAAGCTTCAAATGATGAATATCTTCTTCAAAACCGAATCATTCAAGCATTTCATTTTACCGAGTCATTAGCTGGGGGACCAAAGGCTTTGTTCACATAATGGTACACTCCTGGATCTCTGAACAACCTTGCCATGCACCTTCTGTCAGTTTGACAATGGTTCATCAAAGTTCGTTTGAAGCTTTTACTCAAAATAATAACCTTCTTCATAAGGTCAAAAAGATTCAGAGTTTTAAGAAGTTAGACCACGATTTTATCCACTCAATCGCATCATACATGCACAAGAACCCTCTCAGTTGAGTTAAGCAAGTCCCAAGACACCCTCCTTACTTGGGTATTTGGTCAGGGGGCACCATGTGGGCTGAGAGAATATCATCAAAGGTTTGCACTTGCTGCATCGAATAAGGGCATGCTTGTTGAGAAAAGTTCCAAGCGACGATGTCTTCGGAAGTTATGGTCACAGGGTCTACCTCTAAACGCCCTGGCGCCACTCTAACCTCTTGCACCTTAGCAGGGATGAGTGTTTTTTTTACATTGAGTTTCATACTTTCAAATAGTTCAATCTTCAAAAAAAACCTTTGGTCTGTTTCGAACTTTGACCTCTCCTATGGTTTTCAGCAAGTGACCTTCACTGTGAAATTGGAAAAATAATTATTATTATGTTTTAAAATTCAAAAGAACAATATTTTATTTTCCCAAAACAACACAAAACATGGGCACCTTTTGAAATAGTAGGTACCAGCCTCGCTGAAGTGGAAGCAGTAGGCAGAGGGGCTTGACAGGGGTGCCACCACCTTCTGACCGGCATCTAGTGTTTTCCCGTAGGCGTTCACCTGAGTTTTATCAAAAAAATATTGACAATGTATGATGTTTGGTTACAGATACAAACGAAAAATTTTGAAAAGAAATCTAAAAATTTTTACAGTATGCTTCAAAACCATAAGATCGAAACAAACTTGAACGATGTTGTGTTGTTGGTTGGCTTCTTGCCACACCCACCACACCCTGTCATTGGAGCTTACCTCCAACTTTTCTGGTTGGAAACCCTTGTTTGACACCGTCACCGTGTGATTCTGGAGGTTTGAGTGTTTGAATTGACTTTCAATTTAAGAACTTATCTTCCAGCTGAATACTATTTTTCTGCTTTTTCAATCGAAAAGGCTTTAAATCCAAACAAATACATTTGATAACTCACTCTAGATCCTTCGTTGCAGATGATGGAGCAAATTGATTGGTTGCTGAGACAATGATAATAATAAACTCCGATTTGATTGGCTGGCACTATTTCAAAGCCTAAGTTGTATTTGGTCTCAGAGAGGTTTGAATCGTCATACTGCTTGCCTGTTTTGCAAAATGTTTGTGATTTTAAACTTGTTCAAACTTTAGTTATACTTGAATCATTTTTTTCTCATCAAAGTCAAGCCAAATAGCTGACCATTTTCTTCATAGAGAGCTTTGGCCTCATCTCCAGTCACCACCCTCTCAACCTCCCTTATGAAACACTTATTTTCGGATTTTGTTTCCTCAAACTTGAGGTTGTCATCTTCATCATCTTCCACCACGTCACTAGTCAACCAGGCCAACCACACCCTGTCCCCAAGCTTGGCTGTGATCGTGTCTGAATGAAAAGGTGGAATTCTATAAAAAGTACACTACTTGAAAGTTACTTATAACTTATATAATAAAACATATATTTTTGAGGTATTAAAGAAAAAAGCTCAAATACCCGGATAGAACCCATATTTGTTGAGTTCTACAAAAAGGTCGGCTTGGGCTGGCTTGACAATGAGGGTGCCAAAGTAAGTGGCCATCTGCTTGAACTCTCTGTCTCCGAAGTAGTAGACGCCTGATTCAAAAAACTCGTGTGACATCAAGCCATACTTTCTGTTGAAGACCATGAGGGCAGTTTGAGGAAAGCAGGGGTTCCAGTGTTTGGTGAAGGAATGGTATTCAATGTTTGATGTATGTATGATATTCTACGTATTGTTAAAGATGATATCAACACTTACGTCGGTTTGGGCCATGTGAAACCGTTTTTGCGTGGCTGGAATGACAAACAAAAGCTTCATTAATTTTACAGTTTCAAAAATAAAAACTTTTATATCTACCACTAGTCCTCCTTTGCTGCCTGAAGGTTCAGCTTGAAAGATGCAGTGATAGCGGTCGTTCTGGATGTTTAAAATTATTTAAGCAATGTTGATTCAATACAAAGCCATCACAAACCCCTCTCTTCGACCAATCCCACCACACACGGTCTCCCTCATCCAACACTAAAATCATCGGTTCGAATCCTTCCGACTCCACCTTCACTCTATACTCTCTGTTTCAAATGCATCGATGGGATCTATTGAAATAATTTTTGTGCTTTAATTTGAAACTCTATTAACGTTTGATAGTTACAGTCGATTAAAAACCAATTTTGCCCACCTCTGTCGTTCTCTCACTTGCACGATGCAGCTGTTCTTCTCCTCGAAGCGAGGACTCTCACCTTGGAAGTAGTACAAGCCAGGTTTGCTGTTTGGAGGAAGCTCATTATATTAAAATTTTCATGTTTCCATTTGTTTAAGGTATAATTTTGAAGCTACAAACTTAAACTCTTTTCTGAAAAATCCACTTTTTGTCGGTACATTCCTAAAAAATTAAATATCAAAATGCAAATTTATGAATAAATAAAGTACAATAGTCTGAAGCTAAACGTAAAGACAACAAGCACAAAGTTTATTAAGTGACACGAAGCTTTTCGTAAGGCTAGCTTACATTATCGATTGATAATGTGAGCTAGCCTTACGAAAAGCTTCGTGTCACTTAATAAACTTTGTGCTTGTTGTCTTTACGTTTATGAATAAATGTTCAACACACTGACTCACCTGGTTTTGTGCTGTTTGAGGAGCCAAGATGAAGAGTCGAAAGTGGCCTGCAAGACGTTCAGAGGGGCAGAGCAGTCTTCCCACACCCATACCACCGAGTTGCCCTCATCCAATCTCAAAATCTTTGGCTCGAAGCCTCTTTCACTCACAGAAACTTCAATGGCTTTTCTGGGATGAACTTTGACCTCCAAAAGTGGGCACTTTATTCCTTTTCTTTAAAAATCATAGACCTTCATTTGACAATTACTCTAATAAATTTTTGCTGAAATTTAGTTCAATTGAATGAAAAGTTGATAGTATTTCTTGTTCAATGCTTCGAAAACTGTCAAAAACTGTTGAATAGGGTACCAACAAAGCGAAAAAAAAGGTGCCAGCCAAATTGAATTGTTGTTCCAAGTAGCTTTTTGATCCAATGAACTTTTCGGCAGCAGTGTAACCTCCACACACACCAGAGAAGTCAGAGCCTTGCTGCAGCACCTGGAATGTGGACCTTATTGATGGTATCGATAGATTACGAATTATTATTCAAAATCTTTGTAATTTCTTATGAAAATAGATGAAACTTGTCAATTGAAACAAAATGTTTCTTACTTGAACCATTCGGTAGGTGGTTCTCTCGTTATCTTCCAGTTTAAAACAGACCACCTGAGAGTTCAAATTCAAAATATTTGCATTTCATGGAATCTCTTTACTTTGAGACTTCTAAAATTAAATACATAGAAACTCAATAATCCACCTGTCCTTCACACATCAGAATTCTTTCCAGCGTAAATCCCTCATTTGACACCTCTACCGTGAAGACACTTTTCCTTCCTGAGGTGAATCCATGGTTCAAATAAAGAAACAAAAAATTAAGGTGAGACCACGTGAGCATAGAGAGTATATATAAGTTACACGAAAAAAGGATTGGTGTTTTAGAAATTAAACACAGGTAATTGTTTTAATGCTGCACAATGTACACTTGCTAATACTCAAGTTTATTTCGAATTAGTACGAAGTTTTACAAGCAAATATTATGTGGTCAGTCACACTCTGCGAAGTTTACACTCACACACCTTAAAACCATTATAACACAAGCAGCATACAGTATTATGGGCCCACCAACCATGAAATAGCTTTAAAACCACAAATCATCCACATCTCCAACCTAAAACCGCAGCCCTCATTCTCCGCAGCCAAGCATTGTTCAACTTCTTCTCTCCCAGGGCTCCTCTTAGCAACTCCTTGATTTTTGTACGCTTCTCTTTGGGGTTGCTTTTTTCAGTGTTCTGTTTATGAATATTTTTATTGTATTCACCAATGTATTTTGATGTCGTCCATATACATTCTCATATACTTTAGAATTTTCGATGAATTCTGATGAAAAGTCGATGGCAGAGTGTAGTTGAACAGAGATTTAAATTATTGAAGTTAAAAGATTTCAAACGCAAATGATCATTGCAACACACATTCTCCAACCTGGGTGACAACCGTTCTGATCTCATGCACATCCTCTTGTAAGCTCAGACCTGACCCCATCTTCCCGGGGCTCTATGTGGCTTGAAGAGTGTTGTGGCAGCCTTAAGGGTAGTTGAAGGAAGTCCAACAATAATTAACGGAAGTTCCACCAGCACTAGAAGGGTGCCAAACAAGAATATGTAATAACTTTTTTTAGAACTTGTCTTTAATTAAGCTAGTTGTTTTTAAGCTGTCTTCAATTTTTCTCAATAACTAAACTTATATATATAATTATAAGTTAAAATTCAATAATCTTTCCTATACTTCCAATCAACCTTGTGTTTTGACCACTTTTATAAGTGTTAATCTCCAACACGCATACACTTCCACAATGTATACCTTCGCGTTTTGCTTGGAAACCAAACAACAAACTCTTCCCTGTTTGTGTGAACGGGGATCGAAGCAAGTGTAAAACATTATCAATCAATTTTTTCAAATGTTTCTGCTTGAACGATTAAAAAAGGGGTTTTGGTGGTATTATCTGAATGGCTAAGTTCGTCAAAAAAATTTTAGATAAATTATAGCGATAAATCACATATATTTGAAGAAATAAAATAATTTGATGAAAATGGAGAAATAAAAATCAAATAAAATCTAAATAATAATATCTGAAATTATTAACAGACAAAAATATCAATAATCGAAAATTATTCAAAGTGGTATGTTAAAAGACAGGTCTTGCTCGCCTCAGCACCTCCACCACATTACTTCTGCCCACGAACAGTCCCTTATCTTTCTCACTGTGATCATTCACATCATTAATGACTTTGTGTATGAGAAGATTTTAATTATTGCTTTTGAGTCTCAACTCACACCTTAAAAACTAATATAATACTGATGAAGTTCAAAAAAGCAAATATTCCCCTACCAATGGAAGAATCTTTGGTTCTCATAAACACCATCGTTCTTGCCTCCTGCAGAAACATCATTCAGCTTTTTTTATTAATATTTTCTGTAAAACTTCAAAAACCCCACAACCCACCCTGGTCGATCAGCTCAAGTCCCAAGTAGTGGCCCCTCTTTGAAGGCAGTCTCCCAGAGTACATCACCTTACCGTGACCCATCTATGTATTGCGGTGGTGAAGTGGAGAGCAAAGAGACTTAAGAAAAATAATTGAAATAATTTTTGAACGAATCTTTAAAATCAATATTTAGAATTTTTTTAACAGATTTTTTAATTAAAAATGCTAGGCAGTGACGAATATAATTAAAATGATTGAAGATGGCACCTTGTTGCCCGCCTGTCTGAAGCTCACCACATCACCCAGATTCACCACCACCTGATCCTGTCTAGAGTCATTAGTGGTGACTGATGGGGTGGGAGCTGAAAGGGTTGTGAAGGTCTGATTCAGTTTGGTGGGGTTAACCCAAAAAAAAGTGATTTAAAAAAAATTAACTTTTGAAGCTTTAAAAAACAATATATGGATTTTTAATTTAAAAAAAAAGTTCTTATGTTTGAAATTAGGAAATGAAGAATCGAAATACATACAGTAGCGGGCTGAAATCTTGTCCGTCTCCCGATTGTTCCTATTGGACGTGAAAACTAGGTCAGAATCTTGAGTATTCTTATTGGACGTAAGAAGTAGGTCGGCTTCCAAAAGTAAATTCTCTGTACAGTTGCTGCTTACAGATGTTCTTCTTCGTTGGGTGTAGTGCTTGGGCCTGTGGTTGTGCGCAGGTTTTTGAGTGGGGCTGGTTGTTGTTTGTTGTGTGTTGATGGGTTGGCCGTTTCTTTGTTTCAACATCTGGGACTCAATCTCCTTGTGACTAGCTTTCAAAGGAACATTTCTTCGGTGAGAAGTAGTTTCAGATCTTAGTTTTGAGTAGTTGTGTTTTGTAGTTTTGCTTGTTTGACCGTTGAGTGCTGTTGGTTGGAGAGTTCTGAAGTTTTTGCATTTCAGATCTTCATCAAAAACTAGATTCCCTTTCTTGATTTCATCGTTGTTTCCGATAATTGCTTGCTGTTGTTCAAAGGCATCCGAATATTCCGGCCTATAAATATCTTTATAGACTGTTTCTTGACTGTTCATGAGAAAATGCCCAGATCCATTGCTGAAGTGTTTTGCTTCTAAAGCACCTTCTTCATCGTTCAAACCGATGGAAGAACTTTTGTCTGGTGTGAGGTTATGAGGGTCATTGTGGTTTAGCTTCAGTCTATAACCTGCAGTAGAGTCCTCGTTGAAGATCGAGGTGAAGACTTCTTTGCTCGTTTCTGTGGCCGTCGTGAAGGCGTTTGATTAATTTTTATTTGTCAAAATGAAATACGCAACCACAAAAAGAACCCTACTATCTTTCGAGTTGAAGCTGGCGTTAGCGATGGTCGATTTGAGGTCGTCATTTTCCATCAACAGAGTCGCATTTTGATCTGCCAGTTTTGCTATTTTTTTTTTCAAAAACTTGATTTCTTCTTTGAAATGCTCAATCCTCATTGCTTCAAACTGGTCCAGCACCAACAAACGATAAGGTTCTTGAGTTCTCTGATCTGTTATAACATTTTTCAAGTTTGGTGTGGAAGTGCAAAACTTGGCAGACTTCAAATTGGCTTCACTAGAACGCAGTTGAGCATTTTCAAGCAACATCTTGAATCGCTTCAAACTTCAAACCATCTGCATTAGAATACAATTCATAAAACCTAACACTGCGTAAACATTGGAAAACATACATTGAGCGTTATGAGCGCCGAACAAGTCTAAACATGCTTCTAATGCATTTCACAGTAGTGTTTCTAACATGCCCATCATCGAACCAGATTTTAAAATAAATTTAAAATTTGAAATATTTTAAAAGATTTTACGGTAAGTGGCGTCAATTGAAGGTGAATATTAATATATATATTAAATGGCGTCAATTGAAGGTGAATGTTAATATATATATGAGGGTAGAGAGTATAATATGTGGCAGTGTTGCGAATCTCAGTGCTTTGTGCAACTTTTGTTGTGAAGAGGTTAAATTGTATAAAAAGTTCAACATACCAAATGTTTTTATTTTCTTAGAAAAAGTTGAAAACTGTTTGTATTATTTAGCAAATATCCTTTCAACCATTCGCTAAAAATGACTTTAAACCATTTGAAATCTAGCGATATTCGGGGAAAGGTGTAGAAAACTCCACAACCTTTTAGAACCTGTATAGAAGATTGAATCTCAAGAAGAGACCCCTGGGTGATACAGAATCAAGATGAAGAGTGTAGAGGATTGTGTGGTGTGGTTGGTGCTTTTCTGTGGCTTATGCCAGTCTGTGGAGTCCGTGCTTACCAAGTTAGACTGGTTTATTATGCTTAATTTTAAATTATAAATTTTTAATTTTTTTCTTTATTTGAGAGATATTTCGACTTATTTAGTCTAGGACTTCTCACACTCCTCGTCAAACGTAAAAATTGTATGAAAATTTTAATGCAGTTTTGAGATGGTTATTAATGATCTTTCAAAAAGCATTTAAGTTTGAACTATGTGTTGCAAAAATGTCTGAGTGGAAAGCTGTTTAGATTTGTTGGTTTTACTTGTCAATTTTGGACTGAAACTAAGAATTTGAACTTTCTCGTTGTAGGGTGATATTTGTGGGTGTTTTAGGTATGCAAAAGTTTAAAAATTGCGAGTTTTCTGCACTCAAAAGTAGCAACAATGTATATTTTAATCACTTATTTTAAATAGTAACTTCACAAACAGTCGTTAAACCATTACTCAAAGTGCGAAAAAGCAATGAAGTTCAAATATCATATACTTTCATTAATCGCACAATTAACTTTTGAAAGTTTCATTAACTTGCAAAATTTTTCAAGTAAGTTAAGCTCAATTTCACATGCAGTTTAAATTTCAATACGATTTTTTCATAAAGTATCTCTTCAAGATAATACAGCATTTCAAAGGCTCGCCCATAACACCTGTTTCTCTTCTTTCAAACTCGAAGGCATGCGTAGAGTAGCCTCATATCAATTGCGCAATCAAAACTCTAGTTTAAGGCGACCTGATGATCGACTTGATAAATTTATTAACCTGAAATCATAAATATTCCCCCAACCATCTACGCAGTCATTGTGCCGAAGGGTTCAACAGTCATCAAGCCCTGTTGTGCCAAGAGAACCTGGATCACGTGCCCACCATCTATCAGGGACTCCAGCTAGCCTTGCATCAGTGCCACACCCAGATGAAACACTCTCTGTGGAACTGCCTCTCCATCCATCAAGCCACCTTCCTCCTGCACCCTTCCCACCTTCTTCCTGGTACGTATGCTTCATTTTTGACTAATTTAATTAGTTACAAGCATCCATGAAAGTCATTGTTTTGCATCCCCCTTTGATCCTTTCCTCCCCCAGAAGGCACCAGAGAAATGAGTTTTGTGATGTCTCTCACCTCAGCTGCATTGGTGTTCTCAGTGGCTCGAAAATGTAAGGAGGGTCGTTTGTGGAAGTGTGGGTGCAGTCAACAATCGAAACCCAAATCACTGCCGAAAGAGTGGTTGTGGGAGGGGTGTGGAGATGACCTCGAGTATGCCACTTCATTTGTCGGCGCTTTCACCCACGAGAAGGAACGTAACTGGCCCAAGCACTCCAAGGAGTTGGCACGCCTTCTCAGCTCCCTTCACAACTACCAGCTTGCTCTGCAGGTCGCTATGTGGCATTTTGCAATGTTCCATTTTGAAGTACTTGATGCAAATGAATGGCTTCCAATGACTTGAAACGATTATTTAAATGAGATTTATTGAAGTGATATTTTTGAATGCATCGAAATAACTGCATACCTGCATTGTGGAAGTTTTGTTGGAAATAAGAATCAAGGTTGGCAGCTGTTGAATGAGAGAGGTCTAATTATGGAAAAGTAGTAAAATATCCTAGAGCGAGGTGCTACTAAAAGCGCGTATAAATTAGTTTTTGTTAATGCTCGCTTCGTGGGGTGACTCAGTGCACAAGCCGCATTCTTATTTTTGCCTCATAAACGCTAGTGAAGCTTATATAATATCGGCTTTCAAAACTAGTCAATTATTTTAAATTATTTAAATTAATAATTTTCAAATTTAGGTACTAAAAGAGAAAAGTGAACTTCGATGCAAGTGTCATGGTGCTTCTGGGTCATGCAGCTTGAAGACATGCTGGCAGCAACTTTCAAACTTTGATAAAATTTCAAAAGAATTGAAAACCAAATACCAAAAGTTTTCGAAGAAAGTGAAATTCAATCCTCGAGGCACATCACTCATTCTCGACACACCTGGATTGGTGGGTGAAAAGGGAAGGAACTTTAGACTCAACTACATTGGTTTGCTGGAAAAAAAAAATTTAACTTGGAAGTTTCAAAACAAAAACAGAAAAACTAAAAAGATATTTTTGCAGAATGTTAAAAACTCTGCGGTGAAAAATGATGGTGAGATCGATAAACAATCAAAATCAAAAAAGAGACGCAAGAAAACAATATATGTGAAAGTGATAAAGAAAAACCCGAAACAAAAATTATTCAATAAGAGCCAATTCAACGGAACTGCTTATAAATATGAACCTGTTAGATACAGTTCCGTCAAAAAACGCTTGAAAAAAGCTTTGCTATTGACGCAGAACAGAGAAAAACAAAATACTTTCCTGACAACAAAAAAAAAAAAAAGAATAAAAAGAAAAAAAAATTCGAAAAACAAAAAACGAGGCAGACGACCATCAAAGGAGGACATGGTTTACACACATGAATCACCCAACTATTGCCTGCCTGCAAGCCACTGGAATGGTACTAAGGGTAGGTGGTGTAGTGATGGCGGTGTGGTGAGTGGTGTCAGAGGTATGGCTAGTGTGAAGAGTGGTGGCGGAAATATTGGTGGTGTTGGAACTGGTGGAGAAGATACGAAGAGTGAAGATGGTACCGAAGTTGAATCGAGTTGTGGAAACTTATGTTGCGGAAGAGGATTTGAAGTGGTAGAAGAAGAGAAAGTTGAGAACTGTAGATGTCAATTTGTGTGGTGTTGTGAGGTTGTGTGTGAAAAGTGTCGGAGTGTGCAACACGTGAACAAGTGCCTCTGACCTCCTTCGTTTCCTCAAAGCTGCCTTCTAGATGAGTCATGCTTTCATGATTATACATCCTTGCCAATACATCACTCCTCCATCATCTCTCGATGGACAAGTTTATGTTGCTTTTGTACAAAAAAAATTAACATATTTTCTATATTTATATCTTTGATAACTCGTTTATGAATCTCAGTTCATTTTTTTAGAAGTGTTGAATCTAATAAGAAAAACTTGTTGAATCTCTACTTTTTTTTCCATATAATTGGTACAAATGGCGGATTCTCGGAATGGAACTGATAAGAGAATTAATAATTTGCAGAGATATCGTATTCTCCCACTCTCTCGTGTATAACAATATATTAAAATGTATGTGAATGTGCGTGAAATGTTCAACTCGTTTTTAATTCTTTCAAAATATTTCCTCGATTTTGTATTCTTTATTGAACGTAGCCAAGCTGAATATCGTTTCAAGTGTCTGCAAACCATAATCTCAAAATAAATGACACAATTATAAGACCAAAACAATATACACTGTTGATAATAGAAAAAATCTTCAAACGGAGGACTAAAAAAGGTTGTCATGTATGTATGGCGGACCTCCAATATCAAGCTTGGTGACAATTCTTTACATTGAACTAATACAGTAAAAATAATCTTTGAAAAGTGTAAAAGATTGAAGTGTAAACATTTGGAATAAAGTCAAGTCTGACTCAAGTATATTGAACGTCGATAAAGAAAGTCTCAAAAACACAAATATAAAAGGATTGTAATTCAATTATACAAAGCTAAGATGATCAAAAAGGAATGCAAAATAGCGCGGAAAATATTGGAAGGTTGAAAGCCTTCTGGAAGCAGACGAGGAATAGAAAGAGGATGATGGCGAGAGAGAGGTTGGCGCTCAAAAGAGGTGCTTGTTCAGTGGCACTCTGAAGAGACCATCATGAACCCCCTCTTCTAAACCATCATCTGTCTCATAATTAAAACCGTAGTCATCTTCGTCGTCGTCTTCCTCATCATCTCCATCATCGTCATTTTCATCCAGGTTGAATACGTTGAGAGCATGTTTATCAATGTTTGATATATCTTTGTTGCCCTCTTGGTCGTTGGAGTTGAAGAAGGGCAGTGAGACGGGCTGGATGGTGTGGATGGAGGGTTGGTTAATCATGCTGAAGAGCTTCTTGACAGCACCCACAATCCCATACATCCTCATCTGAGCATCCCTCCTTTCCATCTCATCACACCGTCTTTTCTCCTCAAGGTACACGATGTCACACGGTTGTGTGGTGTCGATGGGCATAGACTGCACGGGAGTCTGGTTCTTCACCAGCCTGATCCTCTTGGGACTTTCTCCTCTCGGCTTGTAGACCATCTGCTTGTTGTCCAGCTTTTCCCGCAACAACCTGGCATTCTCAGCTCTGCTTTTCGATGCTTTCGTGTCTTCGTACACCAGAGGAACCGTGTTATAAAACTTTTGGTACTTGTCACAATCGTCGGAAGGGTAGATAAGCCTGAAGTTACCCATCATCTTCTCCTCATGCTCGATCTGTCCCTTCAACCCCTCTTCATGCAGTTTCTGTTGCATCTCTCTGTTCTTTCTCAACCTGCCATCACATCCAACTACAACTCAATACACAACAAAATATAATTATGAAAGTGATTATAGTAGCATAAACTTCAAGGGTTTCTATGCCACAATATCTCACCTGTTGACGACGAATTGCTTGCTCTCTCTCGGCTGTCCTGGAGTGTAGTTGCCGAAAAAGGAGACCATAGAAAGGGTGTCAAACAAGAGAGCCTCTTTCACCTCCTTGTCGAGTGGTGAGTCCACGGAAAAGCTGGGTGAGTGGTTCACCTGGAGTGGGAGTTCATCGTGCCTATATGCATCATCGTCTTTAACAGTTATTGCTATTATCTCTTCCAAAAAACTTTCATTGAAAGAAATCTTTCGAACAAATAAACGATAAAAAAATACTAAACCATCAACCGCACTCAACGTGGGACTCACCTCAAGCAGGAAGGGCTTGAGGGTCTTATCAAGGAGAATGTCGAAGCCGAGCAGCTCAAAGCAGGCACTGACTGAGTCGTGTTTGAGGAAGACGCTGGAATGGTTCCTCTTGAGCACCGAGTTGATTGAGATAAAAGTTTTGATCACCAGGTCGTCAATCTCACTCAAGATCTTCTTGACGTCATATCCGTTTTCTTGCAAAATGTTCAATATGGAGGTGACTTTTCTGGTGAGGTTTTTGCAGTGGTGCTAAGTGTAGAATTAGAAGTTCTAGTAGTAGTTGTAGTAGAAGTGGTGGTAGTAGTAGTAGTATCACTATTATCGTTGGTATTAGTAACATTGTGGTAATTTTATTGATATATATATCAATGTTCAAATAGGATGGCACTACCACACCCAAAACCACCCACATCCACCACTACACCACACCAACCATACAGAACCACCCACATCCATTACAGTGACCACCTCTTGTTGCCGATAAAGTCATCCCTGATGAAGTCCTTGCTCTTCTTGTTGATGGAGTAGTTGGTGAGGTGCATGAAGATGTTCTCCTGTGAAACAATCAGCATTCACTTGCATTCAATGGTTAAAATGCAATATGCCTTCATTAGATTTTATGGTGGTTTGAAAGGATCTGAAATTATGGTGAAAATAAAATGGGTGATGTGAGTGAATTAATGGTGAATTAACGCTGGTGAGATACCATGTTGGTTTTGTTTGGCATGCAGTAGGGAACTGTGGCAAACCTGTGAAGATTCATAATTGTGAAACTCATGCAAAAACAATAAAAACTGCAGTGAGGAAAGATCGATAATGATAATACACAGAGAGAATGATTGAAAATGAGATCACGGCGGGATGTATCAATGATATGTTATGGTATTGATCAGTTTCACCTGGCTAGGCCCTCGTTGTAAACAAATATCCTGAAGGGGTCGCAGCTTGTGACTAACACATAGATGCGGAAGTCGAACTTCAGTCCATCGATCAGAAAGGGCTGTGCACCGTTGTTTAGAACACATTAGATCATCATCAAGTCAACATATGAAATAACTTGTATTTAACAATCGAAAAAATCTCTATTTTCTTAATATATACTGCACATCATCCTTTCCATCCTCCCACTCCCTACACAAGCACCCCCCATTCCTCCACTTAAACCATCTCAACCTCCACCACAAACCACCTATCGCCACCACTTCCTCTCAAGGACCTTGGATATATACTGTTGGCACAATACATGGTCGTTGTAGGGCACAGATTTTGAGTTTCTCACAAGTCTGATGCCCTTGCCTTGACAGCTGTTCTCAGGCTTCAGAATGAAGACGGCTTTTTTGCGGTGCTTCGAATACGATTGGAACTCTGAGTAGCTGCCAGAATTTGTAGGTTGTGATGCTATGAGGAAAATCACTTTGAGTATAAAGGCTCAAAATTGGAATATTTTGTGAAAAATTGTGCAGAATTGAAAATGTAAAATGTTAAATGAATGATTAAAGAAAATAAAAAATGTAATAATTAAATTAATATTGGGAGAAAAAACACAAAGTAATTGTTGACTTGATACATAAAGCTCATAAAAAAAATTCTACATTATCAAGTATAAAGTTGATAAGTGCTTTTTTTCCCTCACTGTATAGTTAAGACAACTCGACGTCATTAAAATGTATATTAATAATAATAGTAATAATAAAAATAATAATAACTCAGCAGGCAGGTAGAAGCTCTTGGGGAAAAAATTGAAGTCCTTAGGAAAAAGTTTCAGAGTCCTCTTGAGGTTTCGAGCCAACAAATCTTTGCGACAGATCTCCAACATGCCAGGAAAGTGGTTCACTTTCTGTGGAGGAATGATGATGATGAAATGAATGATGAGGGTGATGATGATGATAATGATGATGAAATGGAGAAGATTTTGATACTGATGATGACAACAATGATATTAAGTGAGGAGTGGTTGCTCGTTGAGAAACTCAAAACACAACCGATAACACCACCTTCTTGAATCACAACCCTCCAATAGATGATGGAATAGTTAAAGGGGACATTTTCAAGATTAAGGGCACCTGGTACTTGTTCATTTCCATCATTTTGACAAGGTGTATGTTGGTGTCACACCACAAAATGTTCCAATCATCCAGCTCGCCCACTTCCTTGTAGTCATGCATTTGCACTGCCTTCTGCACTGTTGTGAGTGAAGTGGGTGGTGAAAAGATAAATGAATAAAGAACAGATGGATGGCTGAGTAAGTAAGATGTTGAAATGAAAAGGATATTGTACCTGATGAATATTTGCAGTTTGTTAAGCATACTGTGATCTGACTGCAACCAGTGATTTAGAGATAATTATTATATAATCAATAAAGTTGAAGTCAAAGAAATTAAATAGTATATACTAAATGAGAAATGAGGTAGTTATGAAAATTGGATGTGAATGGTTAGGAACCCTTTAGCGGCTTTGTTCCTGAGTCTTTTGAACCTTGTGTGGTTTGGTTTGCAAGTCTTTAACAAGTCAACACATGCTGTAATTTGAAGAATGTTGCCAAATAAAAATCTAAGTGTTTGATAATTAAATAAGATTAAGTGGGAATTTGAAAAAAAAACTTACATTGCACATCAGTTCCATCTCTACTTTTGGCCACATCATATAAGTTTTCATCCCAGGATTTTGAGGCGTATCCTTTGTCATCATCATCGTCATCCTTTGTGGGGTCATAATTGGCATAGATTTCTGCATTAAGCTTAATGTCTTCGAGTCCCAACTCAATTTTAGATTTCAACTCTTCTTCAGATTTTTTCACCGACCCATAACGCATTTTATTTCAATTTTTAACCTGTTTTTTTTTATTTTTACGAGTGTCGTAAATTCAGTACATCAAGAAGAGTTTTAATTTTGTCAGTGTCCAATTAAATTTTTTCTTCCCTTATTTCCGCACTTTGGAGGAATAAAAATTAATGGAATACTTTTAGAAAAGAAACAGACAAAATTATATACTTGCGGTCTTAAACGGTATCGCTGGATAATTATAATCTTGAAAAATGAAATACGCTGAAATGTTGTTATGGTGTTATTTTTCAGCAAATTCGGGGTTTATATTAAGCGTTGTAATTACTTTTATAATAGTTTAAAAACTCCAAGACTACGTTGTAATATTTTTCATCAATTAATGAAGCGCTTCATATTTTCAATGACAACATTTTCATTTGTTCTTACATTTTCACACTTATTTATATCAAAGATATTGAAAAAAATTAAATTTTACAAAGAATGTTACAAAAATGAATATAATTTCAGAACACTAGTAAATTTATTTAGATACGAAGCTTTTCGTTAACAAAGTAACATTTTCAAGTATGTTACGTTGTTAACGAAAAGCTTCGTATCCTAATAAACTTACTAGTGTTCTGAAGTTATAATCATTTTACAATTTGGCTTTTGAAAAAATCAATATTACAATACATTTTTAAATGGGCTGATATCGGAAATCAGAATTGAGTATCTCCATTTAATGTTTTCTATACAACTAAGAAAGTTTTTGATTAAGATTCTGACGAAATATTAATGAAAACTACTAACTTCAATTCATTATCAATATAGCTACACTGCCCACAATTCATTTCATTTTTTGCGAATGAAGATGATTAATGAAGCTGATTATATATCAGTTACTGATGTCTCCAATCTCTTCGAAACACACCTTTTTGGCACTTGAAGAAAGATCATGCATTTGAGTTTGTCTGAATACAATCTTGGTCGTTTATATTATGGTTTTGCACAGTTTTTACAATTTATTTATTTGGAACTAAAAATAATAAAGTTGTTCTAAATATTCTCAAAGTTTTAGCCTTTTAGTTTGATTCAAAATATTCAATTGATTTTTTAAAATTAGGCTATATAAATTAAATTAAAATGGTAGAATGGAGAGACCATGATGTCACCTGTCGAAGGTTTCCATTCAAAGAAGGCAAAGAAGCAAGTGGTACAAGTAATCTTATAAATCAAGAATATTTGAACAGAAATAAAATGAATGAATATTAAATGAGTTATGGCGACGATAAATTATGCAATGATCGAATGGAGGTAAAAGTCTCAAGTGAAAAATGTCAAAACAATACTTCGGGAATTCAAAATTTCTTGAATGGCTTATAAATATCTACATAAACGAAGTTTGAAAAGCTTATGAAAGCATAGACCCAAAACACTCAATAAAAGATAACAGTTTCTTCAAGTAATAAATCTATAATAAAGATTCAAAAACAAAAAGTCGGAAACAAGTGATCATGGCGGGCATTCCCCAGTCACGTGATGGCAGTTTGAACATTTGCATTTTTTACGACACCCCTGCCCATAACGCCCCCTCCTGCATTCTGGGTTATGGGGTGATGGGTGGGTTATGGGGTGGTGAGTGGGTTATGGGGTGGTGGGTGGGTTATGGGGTGGTAGGTGGGTTATGGGGTGGTGGGTGGATTATGGGGTGGTGGGTGGGTTATGGGGTGGTGGGTGGGTTATGGAGTGGTGGGTGGGTTATGGAGTGGTGGGTGGGTTATGGAGTGGTGGGTGGGTAATGGGGTGGTGGGTGGGTAATGGGGTGGTTGGTGGGTTATGGGATGGTTGGTAGGTTTTGGGGTAGTGGGTAGGTTTTGGAGTGGTGGGTGGGTTTTGGGGAGAATATGGGAGATATAACAGAGTTTTAAAAAAATGTTGAATAAAGTTTCTATAGCACTATAAAATATAAGAAAGGTTAAAAAAAATCGATAAATTTTTAATTCAACTGCATTCCTTAATCTTTCGTTACATCCAATCTCACCAAATTAACAATTTCTTTTATAGACTAGCTATTCTTTTGAATAAAATGATACCACCCATGATATAAATACCCTCAAAAACCCTACACTACCCGCAAACCCTCCACTCTCTTACTCCGAAAACAGTTGCTCCAATAGTATCCTCTCGGACACCAACATCTTCCTGTCACGTGATGGCAAGGTCGAGGGAAGACACATGTACATCTCTGCTTGCATGAGTGTCCAAAGAAAGGGTAGGTGCAAGCTGTGAAGATGGGGGATGAGGTTGGTGGTGGTTGTAAAGATGAGGGATGAGGTTGGTGGTGGCTGTGAAAATGGAGGATGAGGTTGGTGGTGGTTGTGAGACTAGATAAAAGTGAGAGCAAGGATGTGTGGTGTGAGTGAAGCTTTACATTTGCAGATATGAAGTTCATGGTTAATGGTTGAGTAAGTTAAAAAATTTATTTATACATATTGAGGTGGTCGTTATGAGAATGCACCAAATAAAAAACATAACAACGTTGGCCACAGTCGTCTCTCTGCCACCCTGGTAAACACCCATTTGTTTCTATGGAGAGGTACTCTTGTGGTTGATCTATAGGCTCTGTGGTTGGGCGTTTGAGCTGGTGAGGTTGTGCTTCGGCTGTGTATTCGGTTGCAGTGTTGTGTGGTGTTTTTGTGTTTGTGTGTGTGTTGTGTGGTATTTTTGTGTTTGTGTAAAATGTTGTTGACTCATGTGTTGGTTTCAAAAATGTTTTGTTTGTAGTGGTTATGTGAGGTTTCAGTATTGTGTCATGGGTTGGTATGTTGAATGTACTTTTGTATGCATACTCCTCCTCTTTTGTATGGGAAGTGTTCACTATCTTGAATGCCCTGCTCTCACTACCACCCGTTTTACCCTTTATCTTCATTTTCTTCTTCATCTTCTTCTTCTTCTTCATCATCTTTATCTTCTTTTTCATCTTTTTCTTGTATTCATCACTCTCATCATTATCTAGACGGTTATTTTGAGGGTGAAACGTCCTTTGGTGTGCCATTTGAGTGTGGGGTTGAGTGTAGTGTGGGTTGAGCTGGTGGTGTGATGTTGTGATGATGTGTGTGTTATTTGTTTCCGATGATGCAATTTTATTATCTCCACTTTTATATTCATTGTTTTTATTTCTATTATTATTTTGATTGTTTTCTCCAAATATGTCTTTGTCAGGATAAGACTCAGAACTGCTCTCAAATCCATCCATTTTTAGCCTATTGTTTTCACGGGAATTATTTTTAATTTTTCTCTTATTATTGTTGTTTTGCTCCTTATTATTGTTGTTTTTATTATTATCATTTTTGTTTTTTTTATTATTCTTACCATTTCTTTTATTTTTATAATTATTTCCCATTTTTTCTTTTTTTTGTTGATTGGTTTTTCTATTTATTGTATTTCGATTTTTTTTGTTGTTTTTTTTGTTTTTTTTAGTACTTTTATTTTTTCCCTTCTCATCCATTTTTTTCTCAGTATTTTTGTTCAAATTTTTAAAAATTTTACTTTTTTTTGTTCCGCCATCTTGTTTTTTATTTTTCATTTTCTCAACTTCATAATCATTTTTGTTGTCAAATGTTTCAACCTTAAATTTATTATTATTCACAATCGTCAACATTTTCTCTTTACTCATTCCCTCTATAATATTTTCATTGTTGCTACCACCCGTAAAGTTCATACCACTATCCTGGTTTGTTACAATATCTCCACCACCAACTTCTTCCACTGCCACTCTTGCAACCCCACCTTCACTATTTCCACCACCATCCCTTCCATCATCACCCCCACCATCTCCACCATTGACACCACTCTGAAGCTGACTGGAAATGCCTGGTTTGGTGTCTGTATTACTGTCACCATCTTCATCATTTTTATTCTCCATGTTGTTAAGTTTGTGGATGTTGTTGTAATCCACCTGGCCATCAAATCCGACATGATAACCATCAGTGAAATGCTCTACATATCGATCCTTATCGACCGTATTGAACTCTGCATCATAACCGGGGCCTTTATAATTGATTCTGACCATTTTATTGGTAGTGGTGAGGTCTGTATGGGTGGTGTGGTGGGTGTGTGTTGTGTGGTGAAGGTAGTTATTATCTGCATTTTTATTGTTTCCATTATTATTTCCAGCGTTGTTATTGCTATTGTTTTCATTATTTTTGTTTGTATTATAATAATAATGGTTGTTGTTATCTTTATTATTATTATTATTATTATTATTATTATTATTATTATTATTATTATTATTATTATTATTATTATTATTATTATTATTATTATTATTATTATTATTATTATTATTATTATTATTATTATTATTATTATTATTATTATTATTATTATTATTATTATTATTATTATTATTATTATTATTATTATTGTTGTTTTTGTTCTTAGTTGCCGCAAAGACGGGCTTGTGGTTTGTTTGATGTTGTTTCCAATGATACAAATAAGAACTAGAGTCAATGTTTTCAGTTATTTCATTATTGTTATTATTATCGTTATTGTTATTATTATCGTTATTGTTATTATTATCGTTATTGTTATTATTATCGTTATTGTTATTATTATCGTTATTGTTATTATTATCGTTATTTTTATTATTATTTCTATTAATGTTATTATTTTTTTTATTTTTTTTTTTATTATAAACCCCAGTGTTATAGGCATTGATCTGTGAAGTATCTTTGGTAACAATGTTGAAGTCTGCGTCATCGTTTTTCCTCGTGACTACCAGCTTGACTCTAGCAGTCGCTTCGGTGTGATGGTGTGGTGTTGTGTGGTAGTGTGATGTGTGGTGGTGGGGTGTGTAGTGGTGTGGTAGTATTTGTTGATGTGTTTTGGGTGTTTTGGAGAAGTGTTTGTTGAGGGTACTTTGATGGTATGTGTAAGGTGATGTGTGATAGTGTGGGTTCGATTCTTTGTAGTTGAAGTAGTTATCAATTGTGTTTGAAGAATAAAAATTATTTCTCGAAACATCTGTGTATGTCGGGTTGTAGTTGGTGTGTTTGTACCATTCTGTTTTCCTCAAAGACTCCGGTATCTTGTGCTTGTGTACACACCTACTGTATCCTTTCTGGTCTTCCTCATTGCCGAAACTCTGGTATTCACCACCCCATCTGCTGCCTAGTTTTTTGTTCACATACAATCTGTTATCCATATTTTCATTCTCATCAATGTTGTCGTTATTGGGGATTTGGTTTGTTCTTTGATTCCATTTGTAGTTATAGCCGTCATAACTGGTTCTGAAATGGTTGTTTGTGGTCTGTGGTCTAGAACGAATGAAATATGGATAAATAGATCCATGAGAAAAAGAGCTAGTGGAAGAGTGGGGTTTGGTGGAGGGATTGATGTGAGGGTGTGGAGGGTTGATGAAGCCTTCCTTCAAAAGATGATTGTTTGGGAAGTCATCACTCTCAACAAACTTTGAAGGTTGTTTCCAAGAGTAGAAACTCTTAAACGTTTGGTCCCCTCTTATCAACTTGTATCTCTGGTTGCGGCTGTAAGTATATTTGCTTCCATCTTTGCTGGCTTTGTGGGCTTCATCGATGTGTTCCACTTCATTACCAGCAGCTGCATGATCATCGATGTAGTCTGCAGGTTGAAGGTCGCAGGTGTTGTAGAGACACTGGCAAACACCCGTCTCTGGATGACATGACGTGCCACATTGACATTCAAACATGCAGTTTGCTCCGTAGTGAGTAGGTGGACAAGCTGTGAGAAATAATAAAAATGACAAAATAAAGAAAAAATAGAAACAAACTATGATAATGAAATAAATGCTTTCTATAAATGAGCATTTGACATGCGATCTGCATGAGGATCAAACCTTGAGAACAAGTGGGTCCTGACCAACCTGGTGCGCAGTGACATCTAGCGAGCATTTGAGCTTTTTAGTAAACTTCCATATTTAAAATTTAGAATTATAATGAATGAATATATATTTTTTACTCAAACATTTTAACACACACCACTCTCCCACCTGCCATCCACAGCACCACAGTGCAGACTGTGTTCTGAGCACGAACATTTTGAGTGACATCTCTGCCCATAATACCCTTTTGAACAGGCTGTCAGAGAGTGGTTGGATGGTGTAACTATAGGTTATGAATTTATCAAAAACCCACTTATGTCGCAGTTTTTTCCCACCCACCCATCTGCACACAGACAACTGCCATCTTTCTTGTCACATATACCCTCTTTCATGAGTTTAAAATGTTGATTGTTTGAAATTTTCTGATTAATATTGTCAATGGTTATTTCTGTTTATTTTATTTCTTTATCACTTGTAAGTACCATTAACTTCCCATCAATTTACCTCTAGTATTCCTACAGTAGTGGCAATATTGTTGGCACTGCGGTCCATAGTAGCCACTGGGGCACTCTGCAGGGTCGAAAAAATCAATTTTTAGAAGTTTTCATTCAGTGTTCAATGGAATCGTTTTATTTCGTATAATAATTCTCATAACTTAGTTTGACTTATAAGCACTTGCCAGCTATAATTTCATATATATAAATGACAAACACAACAAATAGCAAGCCTCAATAACAATACAGCAACCACCATAGAGTAAAAACAAACGACAGAATCCTCTCACCTTCTTCACATTGGGGGCCAGTCCATCCATCGAGGCAGCCACACTCCCCTGTAACATATGTCGAGTGATTAGATTAGCAGTCGATTCGGATTTGTTGATGCTTATGTCATCTTTCTATCACTTTGATAATGAGGTAATTTCTTGAAAGGTTAAACAAAATTTAGTTAAAGATGTTTGTAGTGGCATAAACCCCAAAAGTTTCTAGACCACATATACCTCACCAGTCTGCTCATCACAACTGGATGTCCCTCTAACGGAACAGTCGCAGTTCCTCTGGCAAGGCTTCAAACCTTTCTGGCATTCTGTGGTTTGGAGGATTAGTCATCAGATAGCTTATCAATATCTGATATCTTTGATATTGAAGCGATGTGCTTTAGTTTGAATAAATTTGTTTTTGATTACAACATTGCATTAACATAAAAATTGAGTTATGGATAAATTCCTCATAGTTAATTTATCCAAAGAGTCTTTTTTATCATCAAAAATCTTCCAACCAACTTTCTTCACAATGTTTACTTTTGGACCACGGATGACACACTTTTTTCTTCAAACATTTTCCTGTCACGTGATGGCAACGGGGGCATGAGCATTTATCACTGCAAAAGTTGCCATAGCGACCAGCTGGACACTTGTTCTTGCAGTGCTTGCCATGGTAGCCCCGCTTACAAACACACATTCCTGACTTGGAAAACCAGCAGGGTTTCATTAGAAATTATGCTTATTCAATAAAATTTTTTCGGCAAAATACATTTCATAAAACTGAAAGATGTTGCAAGTGACAGACAGACAAACGGAAAAACAAACAAACACACAGGTACTAAGACAGACACAGGCACAAAACTGACATGGGGCTCGACATAGGAGGTGTGAGCTAGCAAGCACCTGCTCTGCCACTGGCATCCTGGACCCCATCTCTTATTTCTGCATGCCTTCCTGCTGCACATAAACTCTGTGAGGGTTCGTAATGTCGTCATTTGGGGACTTTTAATATTTTTTGAAGTGGTTGTCTATACTTTAAAATGTTTAAAATAAATGCCTTTGTTTCCTTGTTTGCAGTTGCAGTAGCCCAGATGTCGATGACAAGTCGGTTCTAAAAAGGAGGAGGAAGAATAAGATCTTCTGTTTCTCAAGAGAGATTCACAGTTGGAGGGGCATTTTTTGTGGCACTTTACTCCCCAGTACCCTGTTTCAAACAAGTGTAACAGCACTGGATAGTTTTGTATCAAACCATTGATTCAAACCTGGCTTGCAGATGCCATCACACACCTTACCAGGCGTGCACCGACATTTTCCATCTACAGGGTGACACTCCCTGTTGAACCCACAATCACACCGTCCTCTGCAGTCCATGCCGTAGGTGCCCTGTGATGTTCAATTTTTCAATTGGAGGATTATATAATTTTATACACATTCTATTTTTAGAATACATTCGATAATTAATTAGACATACAATCTAGATACACAACAACACCAACTTTTTGGCATCGCTCTTGACACACCTCTCCCTGCCACCCAGGCTGGCATTTGCACCCATCTTTCGACTCCTCACACACACCACCATTGCCACAATCATCGCATGTGAACCTGCATTTTTCTCCAAAGGTGCCTCTGGGACAGGTTTTGCGGAGAGGGAGGCTTACTGCTTCCTTGGTCCCCTTCGATCCTTCGTCGTCTGCAGGGGTTTGTGAGGTGTGGTGGCTTGAAGGTTGGGTAGCATGAAAACTTGTTTCAAAGTTCAAATCTCATGAAGCTTTTCCAGCCTTGTTTGCATTGTTAAGTGATGTTTTTAATTTTACATGGTAAGTTAGACATGCGAAAAATTTCGTGAGAAGTTTACAACATGGAAGTCTTTATGAGAAACTATTTAATGAAAACAATTTGATGTTTAAGGATTTTAAAAAAATTCAATTTCTATATAAAGTTCACAAAGTGATGTACTTTGAACAGAAACAGCCAGCTTGTCAAGAATGGAGACGTGTGATTGGAAGATGATGCTGTGAGGTAGAGAGGTGCCTTCTGTGAGAGGAATATTGATTATTTTTCTGTCTGTCTATTTCTTTCTATTTATTTATATTTTTTTTTATCTGTCTACATCTTTTATTTAATAAATATATCTAAGTTTTCACGATTCTCAAGCGCCACGATAAAGCTTAAGAACCAGAACCAAATATAAGACAACGATGCTACAAACGACACAAAAGACCATAAATAGACCACTCACACCTTGACATTTGAAGACATTTTTTCCATCAGAGACGGAAGCAATTAATGTGTATCCTTGGAAACAGGTGCATATGACGTCACCGGAAGTAGAAAGGCTACACACGTGATCACAACCTCCGTTGTTTTGGGAGCAAGGATTGTTTTCTTTTGAGTGGTGAGTTTTAAGACTGATGAGATCGAGAACAGTGGTGTTGAAGGATTGTATGAAGGTCGAGAGGTTTTGAGAGTGGTTATTGGAGAATATTTTTGTTTTTAAATAATGTATTTCCAAACTACTTTGAATGAATTTTTAAAACATGTTCCAACAAAAAATGAGATAACTTTTAATGAAAATAGTTAGTTAACCCATTCATTTAAATTAATCTTCTACTCTACTCAACATTTGAACGAGCACCTCTCGAAACACCCAACAAAGACTCACTGATGCACGTTTTGAAATCTGTATCGAGGGTGAAGCCAGAATGACATGAGCATATGAAAGATCCGATGGTGTTGTGGCAGAGGTGGTCGCAGTGGAAGCGATGACACACCGGGTTTGATCTCTGCTCCTCACACACCCTCTTTTTGAATTCTTTCTTTGTGTTTATCAGGTCGCTGTTGTGAAATCTCTGGTTTTGTAGGTACTTATGTAAGGTGTGTGTGATTTGTGATGTTGTTGGATGGCTCTCGAGTTTCTGCTTGAACCCCTTGACATAATCCTCATATTGTTGACATTCGTCCAGGTCTGAAAGAAAATATTCAAAACTAATCCTAACTTTTTTTAAATTTTTTGCTGAAATTCAGATTTTGAAATATTTTTTTGATTTTAGGTGCATTTGATGATAAATAAAAAAAAAACCAAAGAAGCCGATAAATAAGTGACGAGAGGCAGCAATTGGAGGTTCAAATTACAAATGATTTGTGTGCAACAACAAGCCATTTGTACTTTTTCATCTTGTGCTTTTTTTTTTGATCTTGTTTCAAGATATTTTTTTGATTTTTTTTTTATTCAAATAAAAAACTTCGACAATGATTCAGAATTAGAGGGATGAAGATCCAAAAAAGTGGCGAAAACTTATAAAAAAGTTTTACGTCACTAAAATTATGACAGACGTCAAATGACATGAACTCAAACTGTGAATTACATCAGCTACACACACAGCACATCCTCATCCTACTCAGTCCATACTCACCCACCCACCCACCAAAGCAACTGCGGGCATTAAGACCAAGGTAGAAACCAGGCAGGCAGGAGCAATGGAATGTTTTTCCCACCATCATACACACATGCTCACAACCACCGTTTCTTCTTTCACATGGGTTGGGTGCTGGTGGGGGTTGTTTGGGGAAAGAGGTGATGGTGTTGTTGGGGTAAAGGTGTTATGGGGATGATGTATCGTGGGTATGAAATGAAGTGTTTTGATGGGTTGAAATTTTTTTGCAGAAGTTTGTGCTTTTAAACGTTTTTTATGAAAGATGCTTTACAAGTTTGTGCAACCTGTTTCCCTCAATATTCATATGATGTCTGTTTTGTTTGTTCACAAAAAATCTCAAATATTTTCAAAAATAAAAATAATCTCATCAAATCAATGCACGACAAACTTCATTCCACTCATAAACCTCTTTCATTCAACATTCGATGATCCTTCGAAGTGGAAACAAACCGTACGTATATCGATAACATTTTAATTTCTGAGGTTGAAAGATTTCAAAAAAAAAAACAAAGACTTGGAGCATGCTCTAGGAATTCGAACGAACCCAGCATCGAAACATTTCAAAATCACTTCTGGTGATCAAAAGCCCATTTTAAAGCTAATTAGGGTTTCACGCATGTTACTGTTCTGTTTCAAAAGTATCCTTTTTTGATCTTATATGGTATTTCATCATCAGTAATTATAATAATATTTATTCCTTTTATTATTATTATTATTATTATTACTATTATTATTGATTTTTTTGTTCTTTAAACTCATATTAGTAGTGCCTCAAACTATTTCTGACAGATCACATACCTAACCATCGCCATAAAAAGACGAAGATGATAAACATCCGGAAACGATACCACATGACATATCAACGAAATGATAATCATTATGAAGTCATGAGCCATGACCTCATCAACGCATATCGATCAGAATTGATCGATCTTTCTGCACTTTATGTTCTTTGCAAACACAGGTAAAGGTGTTTTGAGATATTTAAATTATATTAAAAGCATTTATGTTTGGCTCATGGATTATCATCAGGTGTTTGTGGGCTGGTCTCCCAATAAAGAGACTTCCAAAAAACAATAATGCGGTCTTCAAGAATACCGCATAGAGCCACATTGACTCTAGAATCTCTACCCAATCAACCAATGTGTTTAAGCCGTTGCTTCTTACAACTGCCATCCTGTATTTGCCTCTCACCACTGCCATCCTGTATTTGCCTCTTATGCTGTCAAGTTCATGATTTCTTTGGTTTCCATCATTATTATTATCATGTTTTCAACATATTCGAGTCTTATTGTACAAATTAATATATTAAAGCATGCTTTTTAGTCATATTCCTTGTGTTTTCAACATATCCAAGTCTCATTATGTTAATTAGGTATGCATTTTATTGTTGTTTTTAATTCAGATTCCTTATTAAATCATGCCATATTTTTTATACATTGCAAATCAGTTATATCTGCAATCAGGAGCGACCTGATGGTCAGCTCACATCATCAATATTTGAACACCAATCAAAAGTTTTCACCGATAAAGTGGATTTACCATTGGAGAACTAGAGCCAAAAACTTGGAAAGCTTTGAAAAAAAAAACAGGCTTGTTGAAATTCCAGAGACTTATTTGGTTTGTTTCAGTGATTCTAAATAAAACTAAAAACTTCTGCAATCCTTACTGAAGATTGCTTTGAAAATTCCCAGACTTTGAAAAAATCAACACAAGTTTTAAAACAAATGGTGGAAGAGGGAGGCTTTCAATTATACTTGAAACAACAAAGGAGAAATATTGGAAGACATAATTAGTGAAAATATTTTACAACAAAAATACATGGAAATAATACAAATAAAATCATAATTTAAAAAAAAAGATAACAAAGAGAAGTTTAGGAAATAAATCATTCGGAGCTAGTTTTTGTAGTATGTTATTTTGGTGCTTCTCCATACGATCAAGAAGTATTAGAGCTATTTTTAGAACAGTCCAATGCTATTCTTTTCAATGTTTAAAATTCTGTATTCCTGAAAAAGATTTGACCCGAAGTTTCCAACATGTTGAAGGTTGAAGAAAGTTGAGGAATGTTGCAAAACATGTGGTGTTTTTTTTTATAAAACGACTCGTCAAAACAAAGACAAAAACAAAGTTGGTGGTCTTAAAAGCCACATTAAAAGCAGAGATCATGTGTGGCTTATGGAGATGAAAATAAAACACACACACATACTCACACAATCACATCACTACATCCTTAACAATCCCTCCAGACTCCTCTTAATACATCAAATGACTTTAATAAACTGCATGTTTTCACTCAACCTATCAGATACTTCAGATCGAACAGCAGTTTCCCACTCAAACTATCAACATTGCATCAAGCTAGATCCAGAAGAGTTCCTTGTTTACAAATAGACTTCATGGTGGCTTCGATTGTTTTTTAAATAGTTGAAGTTTGTTAATCTAAGTCTCCTTTTAGTCACCTGAATTCGAGACTTGATGCTTCATTGTTGCATGTATGTATTATTGTTATTATTATTATTATTATTATTATTATTATTATTATTATTATTATTATTATTATTATTATTATTATTATTATTATTATTATTATTATTATTATTATTATTATTATTATTATTATTATTATTATTATTATTATTATTATTATTATTATTATTATTATTATTATTATTATTATTATTATTATAGTTGCTCTTATTTTGTTTTCACTATCATTGTAGTTGTATTAGAACAAAAAAATAAGATTTCATTTTTCGTTTATGTTAGTTTTTATTCCAAGCAATTAATATGGTGTTGTGGAGAGGTCCAGCTGGGTACCTCTGGCAAAGAAGTTTCTCATTCCTTAACCACCAGTTTAGCATCATAAAATTAATTTTTCCAATATTTTAATAAAATTTTAAATAAGTTGAAAAATATTTATATAGTTTTAGCAATTATTTTTACAATTATTTAAATAATTAAGTAAATTAATTAAATATTAAATATAATTATTAATTAACAAATATTAAATAAAATTCCACTCCAACCTCTTTTTTTATTTCTCCTCCTAGATGTTCTTCCTGCTGAATCATAGGGATAATAACTTTTATTCTTAATTTTATCTTTATGATTATTATTTTTATTATTAATTTTATCTTTATGATTATTATTTTTATTCTTAATTTTATCTTTATGATTATTATTTTTATTATTAATTGTGAAAAAGTTATATGGAGTTTTAGAATAATTAGCGTAAAAGATATTCAATTGATTAAGGTGTGCCGATTCATTCAGATTATTATTATTATTTTTATTATTATTCTTATTATAATTATTGTTATTATGCAAATCCTTGACAGAAGGAAGCATATAAAGTTGAGTGTTAAGTAAAAAATGGAAAAAGATGGGGAAACTCAAGTAGGAAGCCATTTTGAAAACTTCAATTTTTCTTCATCAATGTCTACTTTAAAAAATTTTTAATATTTTTCAATATGTGTCGGTATTTTTTAATTTTTGTGGGTATGTCTCATTATTTGCATGTAACTGTATTTATTTGTGCGTATTCTTCTTTAATTGTCTGTAACCGTCTATATTTGTGGGTATCTGCTAATAGAGTCTTATATTGATACTCCCACAAAAGGTCCCATGTATCCTCTTTTCCAAAACTATTCCAGGTGGATAAACTGTCATATTATCTCACTTCACCTCACATCACGTCATCAACATTAACTGTCAAAAGCAAATATATTCAAAAGGTGTGTCAGTGTTAACAACCGTGCCAGCAAAATACTTTTAAAAAATCTAAAACGAATTAGTTGAACTAAAAACAATTAGCGAGTTAATTTTTCTACAGATCTTTAAAAAGTATCAGCATTTATATATGTATCGATGTTGAGGAACTTCTATATGATATATGGACCAGTCACCATAGCATACTGAGTGTATTTGGTATTGTGTGATGTTTCGAATGGTGATAGAGTGATTGTATAAAGGAGTATTCTAGAATGTTGATATTTTATTTATGGAGTTTAAGCTGTTAAGCAGATGTACTTTGCTTGTGTGTGTGTTTCAACTTATACTTTAAAGACATCTTAACTTTTGATGGATATTAATAGCATTATATATGCGCCTATGAAAACATATGAAAGAATTGTAAACGTGATCCCATATTCCTCAATGTTATTGACCAACATTTTGAAATCATTTGCCATTCTTTTATACATAATTAAAAAAATAATTTATCTTTCATAATTATTATATTTTTAATTCAAGTTTTTTTGTTTTGATCTTTATCTATGTTTTCATTATTCACTTCGCCTTCATCTCCCATCAAACCACACAAAAACTCATAATTATAGTTACTAAAAACTACTTTTCAACACAGAAAACACAGTTTCAAATGCATTCTCTCTTCATAATATCGACCCTCAATCCTCCTCATCTCAATAAAATTTGATTCGGTTTACATCATTCAAATATTCTTCAACGAGATGTTGGTATCTCTTCACTGTTGTTGCTCATCAAGACTTAGTTTTTTTTTGGATAAATCAAATGCTTTCAAAACATGGGAGTTTTTAATGAAAAACAAACGTTCATTATTGGTGTTATTATTTGAATAATATTTCCATTATGATTATTATTTATTATTATTACTATTATTTATTGTTATTATTTATTATTATTTTTTTGTTATTGCTATTATTCTTCTTATAATTATTAACGTATGCCATGTTCCGCCAGCTAAGCGCGTTGAACAATAAGCACACTCACCAACACCTAACCAACCTGTGTGCCTTCAATCAGCTTTGTGTAGCCGTTTTATCTCATTTTGTTGCTTGTAGTGTATTTAGTATTTGTATTATTGCGAAAATTTTATGTCAACAAAGTTGTTTTTAATATCTTTTATTACTTGAGTTATAATACCTATTTTTGATTGTTATGTGTTTGTACTTCTATTATGGAGGCTTCACAAAACAAAAAGTAAATATTTGTTTTTAATACTCAATTTATTTCCACTTTTAATCTTGACTTGTGTCCTTCTGCGTCTTTTCAATCCTGATGAGAACTTTGTGATTAGGAAACATTTGTTTCGACTTCCATAACTCATCATTTAAAATGCCATGGAACCAACGTGCTACTACTATTGGCTATGTCTTTGTTATTATGGGTATATTATTGCTAATATTATCATTACTAGTTTTTTTATTGTTGCTATTATTATCTTTATTATTACTAGTATCATCATTAATATGAATAATAATTGCAGGCATGAAGAGGACCCAAATAACTCAGATACTTCTTGGGTCAAGGCTGCCAACTCTTCAAACCCTTTCAATTTTCTTTGAGCTTTTTCTCAACTTCATTCAATAATTTCAAAGTATTTGCAATGGTGGGAATTATTAGAAGATTGAAACACAATATCCAACATTGGCGCAAAAACATCTGACGTGTGTTTTTGAAATTAAGGGGAATAATTAATAGCTTTTGCGTTTTTAAGTATTTATTGATTTAAATGTCAAAAATATATTTTTAAATTAAAAAAAATTTATAGTAGTCCTCTTTATCAACACAAGTTTGTTCTGGTGAGCAAAATAGTAACCGAACTGATGAAATCCATGGAATTTTCAAAATAAATACAAGAAAACAATTAATTTCTTGAATATTTTCTATTTTTTATAAAAATAAATTGAGAAACTTACAACCAGACAAACAAAAATAAAAACACACAAACAAACATTTATAATAACAATTTAAAAAACATTTGAGGAAACAAACAGACACACAAACAAACAGACAAACAAACACACAAACAGACAGACAAAACCACAAGAATGAAGACACTTGGCAGTCACATGATCACTGTTCACAAAACTCCACCTTGGAATGTTGCACCCTGTCTCTCAACAAGTTCAAGGAGACATTTTGGATACGAAAATTTCTGACGCATGCTTTGATCGGGTGCTGGTGCCATGGAGGCAGACCTTGTGGCGTTTTGGAGGTTGAGCCTGTGTATGGGGTGGTAGTGTGGAGTAGGGTAGTGAGATAGTGTGTCTGTGATGGAGTGATGTGTGTGGTGAGATGGTTTGTGTAGTTTGTTGGGGTGGTTCAGTGAGAGGTAGACAAATGATAAAGTTAAACTTTTGGAATAGTATTCTAATTAATGATTCTAAAAAAAATTGAAAAAAATTAAGAAGCATCCATTCTTTGGCTTTTCACCATTTCATTTTTCAATGTCTTTTCTACCATTTTTTTTCTTTGTATCTTAAACTTAAAAATATTTTAAAAATTGCAAAACTGAGTGCAAATTTTTTGTGGAATATAAGATTTCAAATCCTCAAAAGAGATTGCAATTTAAAAATCATATCAATCACTCATTCATCGATCACGTGATCGTTTTTCTCTCCATTTAATGAGATAACATTAAAAAATAATAATAAAAATATAAATAAATAACCAATGAAAGTAAAGTTTCCATCGAATCATTCATTTTGATTAGTTGATAGTTCTCGTCTTTTACTTAATATATATTTAAATGAGTTATCAAAATTTACCCAGCCTGACCAACCAATCACAAACTAGACACGTGATCAACCTAGATAAAGGAGGCCATCGGAGTCGAAATTGGAAGCCCCAGCGGAAGTGAGAATTGTGGCTGGAGTGGAAGATTTGTCGATATTCAAATGGATCAGCCGGTGATCTCTGATAGAAGAAGGAGGGCGGGTTGTGAGAGAAAAGGTTAGTTGGTGGTGATAGTGGAAGGCTGTTTGTTGTTGTTTCAAATTTTGTGATGAAAAGTTTTATATACTCACCTTTTGATTTGAACAAAGTGCCATCTATCGTCAGAAATGAAAGTTGAATGTCTAAGGAATGTAGCTTCAAGATGGGGACAATTGTGAAGCAGGTCGTATGAGAAGTTGGGAGTCTCAAGGGAGTCTTTGTGTCTAGAGAGGGCTTGTTTGGTTGGGGGGTTGAGATTGTGCTGGTAGATATTATTTGTCAAGGGCTCATCATTTCTTTTTTCTGTATTTTTTTCTTTGTTTTGTTTTTTTTTATCATAATTTTGATAGAAGCATTTTCTGATTCTGTTTTCTTTCCCCAAGTTGTAGGACAACTCTACATGTCCTGTAGAAGTTGATTGAATGGTGGATGTCAATACATTCCAAAATGAAATTAACCCTGCTAAGAATTCAAATCATTGTTATAGATAAAACATCGGTCAGTAACAACAATAACACCCCCTAAGCCACCTTGCACCACGGCCAGAGCCAAATAGTCTTGTAGTGTAGAATCTCCCATGCTTTGCAACAAAATAGCGCCATCTAGCGAACGAGTTTTGATCTCAAACTCATAATCGTTGCTGCTTTGACTTTTATCGCTGTGGTGAGTCATCGTTTGTTATTGGTTTTTGAATGATTTTATTCGTTTTAGTTACGTACACTTTTTTGATGAGATTTTTATAGACGAGAAACTGATGAGGCCCCAGTTTGATGCTCCTCGTTCGGTCGTCTGCCTTTATGCCTCGAATGACAAATGAAGAATTTTATTACCCACTCTTGAAAATTTTAAAATTTAAACACGCGTTCAAATTATTTTCACGAAAAAGTTGCAAAAAAAAACTCTGTAAAGCTTATTGGTGGCTATAAATAGACTTGAAACAACCACAAAAATATACATTTTATTTTAAGACACATCAAACCAATTTGACTATCACAAAACAAACTCTAAAAAAACAACAGTCGCTAAAACAAAACAACAACATTAACAACTTAAGAATCCCCACCACCACAAAACCAACTTTGTTGACACCTGGACCCAGTAGTACCAGAAGGACAGTGGCACACAGCTTGATCGAACAAACCCTCACACTTCACTCCACTAAGGCAATAGTTCTCTTTCCAAACAGTTTGGGAGCAGTTTTTAATGCGTTGAGAAGTTTTATGTTGCATGATTTCATTTAAATGAAGTGATGTGAGGTTTTGAAATGAGTGAGATGTGTTGAAGTGTGGAAAAAATGTGTTGCAAGATGGAGCAGCTGTGGTGGGGGATGGAGGGTTGGAGTGGTGCAGCTTCCAGCATGGGGGGCCCTCAAAAACCTCGACGTTTCTGTCGTCCATGACGTGGTCTTGCAGGTCTCTCAGCCACACACCATTCTCATAGAACTTAAGGGTGAGGTCATACATCAGGGGTTTCAAGAGCGGTAATGGCGGAATGATGTTGTTGCACATCATTATGTTTGGAATATCAACTTTTAAAAATTAAGATTAGTTGAAAAATGGGAAAATTATGTAAAATATGATCACGTGAAATAAAAGAAAAACTCACTCTTTGCAGGATTCCGATAAAACTGTTCCCACCCTCAGACCACTCTTCTTGCTTGTTTTGAGAGCCAAAGTACACATACTTCGGCAGGTTGAGCTCCTTCAGCTCCCCCAAACTGTAGCCTGCATGGGTTAGCATCAGCGAATCTTTAAGAGTTTTGTGCCTTAAATACGCCGGAAAGAAATTTTGCTGCCAAGGCATTTTTGAGAATCTACGTTTTCAAAGTAAATTAAAATGATCATTTTTTCATCTTCTCCATGACATTTTTTCTTCTTTTTTTTCATTTCTCAAGCATAAATCCTTCTTTATTGACTTATTTCCAAGTAATCAAATTTTTAAAAATAGAATCACTCACCGAGTAAAAAATTACTGCTCACCTTAAAATTGATTTTTAGAATTTCATGAAGTCATGGCTTTTTCCATTTTCCATGCCTCGATCGCCTACACTTTTCACTCGAAAACCACCCCACATCACATTACGAGGTAAAAGTTAGAACGCCAAAAATGAGTATATTTAATATCTTAGGAGAAAATTTCAAATGGGAGCTCCACTTTCATCAAATTAGTGGACATTTATTATTTACTTTATTGATTAAAATCAATTTGAATCTATTTAATTTTTATTTTGTTTTTGAATGTCTTTCTAAGTTTTACAGTTTCTTCTCGTTTCAAAACTCTCTTATAAGTCATCAACCTCAAGGTTTCGAATTTCATAAAGTATTTTAACAAAGCACTCGTTTGCTTTCTCGTAAATTATGGAAGAAATCTTTTTAATTAAAATTATCTTTTAAAGGTATTAAGTGCTTCTTTGATGAAAGGCGTTCTGAAGTGTCTAATGCTATGTTTCTCATAATACAAAGTTCTTGCATCTATGTATATGTATAACTAAAAATATACCCAATATCAAAACTAGATTCACTGATAAAATTACGCTTGTTATTTTAAATTAAGGAAACATTAAATTCCAGAAAAACTAAAATTATTGCTGTGATATTGACAACTTGAAGGGGCCTCCGACCTTTCCAGCCTCCTTACAACCTCTTCCTTGACATCGCACTTCTGTGCTACCCAGTTCATTCTACTCCATCAAAGGTTAAGTTTTATGAAAACTTGGAAGTGTGAAAGGTTGAAATCGAATATGAAATCAAAAATGAATTTTTTAAGTGACATTAAAAAGGAGTCATAATTATTTGGATTGGAGATCGGCTCACAAGATCGGTGTGCAAACCTCGTCAACTCATGCCATATCTCATTTTATCGCAACATCCATTCGATAAAATTATTTATTGCCGGAGTGAGATGAATTAGAATAATTAAAGTGATGTAAGAGAAGAATACTTTTTGAGTTAATGTAAGAAGTCTTTATTACGCCAGACACAATGTCAGTTCATCCATTCATTAGGCGAGTCGTGCAGAAAAGTTCAAGAAAGAATATTATTCAAAAAGAATTGCTTTATAAAAAAAAGAGAAAAACTTTTGGAAAATGAGAAAAAAAGAATGCAACAAAAACTTAGTTTCCAAAAGATGAAGGCATCCAAAAAAAGCCTGGTTTTGAATTTGTACGAAGAAGCACTCAAGAAAGCATTTTATGAAATACTCCTTGAAACAATACCTCTGTCTGGAGGGTGCGAGTTGATAGTGAGACTTCCAAACTGCTTCACTCTGTCGATGTGCACCCGAGTCCACTCAAAAAGGTTCACCGGCACTGAACTCCTGGGTGTGTTGAGAGATTGGTAGTTGCAATAAAAGTTGAGCTGGGAAGAGTGTGGTGGTTTGTCTTGATGATCTGAATGAACAATCTCAATACAACAGGGTTTTTGGTCACTTTTGTCTTACTCTTGCGCCTTTAAAACATTGATGAAAACGAAATGAGGGAACTTTTTGATATTCAGTGGGGTTGTTGAGGGTTTAGGTCTTGAACATTTCATCTAGTGATTATCTTTTATGCGGTTACATGCCTGGGCATATGAGAAGAATGGTGGTGATGATGAAGAGGAAAATGGTGGAATAGTGAGAAGGATGGTGATGAAGTGATGAGGAAGAAGATGACGATGATGGAGTGATGAAAAATGGAAGATGATGGAATGGTGAGAAAAAAGATGATGGAGTGATAAGGAAGAGAAGGAGGGTGATGATGCAACTCACCTGATGTGGGCCACACTGCCTCCCAGGTGGAAGTGGAGATGTAGGTGTCGCTCTTGCAACTCCAACAAAAAGTAATCACCTTTATGTGGCTTTGCAGATGAGGATGATGAAGAAAAAGATGATGATGATGAAGAAGACGAAGATGATGGTTTTGTAGCTATTTGGTTGCCATACATCAGAATACCTGGGAAGAATCGAAATACATAAAATTTGATGGGTGAATGACGTCAGCTAAATTACCTTCAGAAGAAAAAGATTTGAAAATCAAATCGAAGGAAAAAGACTGAGAGATGCTTTTGCTCAACTTCACTTTGACGTACGAAGACCCTTTGAACAACCATGGCAAACTGGAGTTTAAGGGTGTCTTGCCATCTCTGTGACCTTTGAAACCTATGAGTTTTGGGCTGTTAAGAAAAGTTTCGAGGCTGAACTCGTCACTAACCTTTGACACAAGAAGTCAAGTTTTTTTGTAAACGATCGATATCACAGGTTTTGCAAAAAGATAAATTTTTTAATTTCTTGAGTTCATCTGCCATTGTTATAGTGAGATTATGATCCAAGTTTGAAGATGAAGGTACTGCTTACATTCCTCATTAAATACATCATCCCTGAACCAATACTCACCTATCAGAGCGTTCATCTGGGGACACTGCACAACAGAAAGGTCGGCAATTTGATCACAAAATTGACCTGGAATTTAAAAATAGCTCAAACATCACAAATAATCAGCAAAAATAAACCTTGCAGCAAATACAATACAATACTATAAAATACAATGCACATGCGCGATATGGGCTTAATTGAGTGAAGGATGCCCACGCCAATCCTGAATAGCTTCATTAGCAACATATTCTGAACCATCTTCCACGCCATCTTCAAACGCAAGCATGAAACAACAAATGGTGAGTATTGAAAAACCAAAAATATTTTTACATTAAGCCACAAAGCGCATAAGTTTAAAAAAACAATGGTAGATACCAGAGAGTCCAACAAGGCACTTGCAAAAGAAAGAAGAAGAGCTGAGGGGAATGCAAGAAGAGGTGGGGTGGCAGGGGGTGTCGTGGCATGGGTGTCTGTGGCAGGTCCCTGTGGGTGGGTGGGAAGAGTGAGGGTAGAGATGGTTGGAGTGAGGGTGGAGATGGTTGGAGTGAGGGTGAAGATGGTTGGAGTGAGGATGAAGATGGTTGGAGTGAGGGTGGAGATGGTGGGGTGAGGGTGGAGATGGTGGGGTGAGGGTGGCGATGGTGGGATGAGGGTGGAGATAGTGGGGTGAGGGTGGCGATGGTGGAGTGAGGGTGGCGATGGTGGGGTGAGGGTGGAGATGGTGGGGTGAGGGTGGCGATGGTGGGGTGAGGGTGGCGATGGTGGGGTGAGGGTGGCGATGGTGGGGTGAGGGTGGAGATGGTGGGGTGAGGGTGGAGATGGTGGGGTGAGGGTGGCGATGGTGGGGTGAAGGTGGCGATGGTGGGGTGAGGGTGGAGATGGTGGGGTGAGGGTGGAGATGGTGGGGTGAGGGTGGAGATGGTGGAGTGAGGGTGGAGATGGTGGGGTGAAGGTGGCGATGGTGGGGTGAGGGTGGAGATGGTGGGGTGAGGGTGGAGATGATGGGGTGAGGGTGGAGATGGTGGGGTGAGGGTGGAGATGGTGGGGTGAGGGTGGAGATGATGGGGTGAGGGTGGAGATGGTGGGGTGAGGGTGGCGATGGTGGGGTGAAGGTGGCGATGGTGGGGTGAGGGTGGAGATGGTGGGGTGAGGGTGGAGATGGTGGGGTGAGGGTGGAGATGGTGGAGTGAGGGTGGAGATGGTGGGGTGAGGGTGGCGATGGTGGGGTGAGGGTGGAGATGGTGGGGTGAGGGTGGAGATGATGGGGTGAGGGTGGAGATGGTGGGGTGAGGGTGGAGATGGTGGGGTGAGGGTGGAGATGATGGGGTGAGGGTGGAGATGGTGGGGTGAGGGTGGAGATGATGGGGTGAGGGTGGAGATGGTGGGGTGAAGAAGTTTTAAAATTTTGTAATGCTCAGCCTTCGAAAAAGTTTTTCAATAAAAAATCTTTGAAGAATGAGTTTAGAATTTTAAAAAATTGCTTGAGAATTACAGAATTATTATTTTCTCGAAATTTCGAATATTTCTAATCTAATTGTTTCAATTTTTGGAAAATGTTAATATTTAAAGGCGCATTGGCTTGGCAATTTTACAAAGTAAATTTCACACTCATATATTAATTTTATTCAAATTGTTGCAATTTGGAGCATAATTTAAAAAATAATTTTTTAAGGAACCTAATAAAATCAACTTATTATAAGAAGAAACACGGTTTGAAACATGGCCACTTTTCAAGCGTCAGACGGCTTGTATACGACATCTTTTACTGTTTTGAAATTATTTTTTCGAAGACTTGTTGATGTTTGAGAGCTGAAAACAGGCAAAGATAATTGCACCGAAAAATTTTCACTTCTCTCTAAATAAAACCACTTTTCCACAACCATCAGCTGACTCGACCATCTCCCAATTATTCCACCTATACCAAAGACTCGCTTGATTCCGCTATCAAGTCCTATGCTCAGTTTTGGTGTCACGTGGTTAAGTTTTTTGCTAATTAATCTGTAATCTAAAAAAAGATGGTGAAATATAAATACAGAATAAAATCTTTCTTGTTTTCGAAAACTTTTTTTAATGATTTTGTAATTTCTCAAACTTCCCCATGTTTCACATTAGCCTAATATTTCAGTTCCTAAGCAATCAACCCCTTTCATTCTGAGTTGAAGTATAATTTAAAAACAAAAAAATAATTATTATTTATGTGTCTAATAAGAAAAACACTTGCAATATTGAATAATAAAAATATTATCAATAATATAACAATTACTATTGTTGTTATTTTTGTTACCCTACCAATGTGACTAGCGTGAAGAAGCGCGGAGAGAGGGAGGTTAGACAGAGGGAAGAAGATGGATGTGTTGGGAGTGGATATATTGAGATGATACAAACATCCTTCGAAGGAAGGCTTTGGGTGCTTTTGGGTGCTAGAGGGTGATGGTGAGATGGGGGTGGGGTAGTGGTGAGGTGGTGGTGAGAGTGGTGCAAATGGTGGAATGGTGGTTTTAAAATGTAATTGATACAGAAAATTAATTATTTCCTTAAAAAAAATGTCTTTAAAATTTCAAAATTTTAAAGAAATTACTTGCGACTAATGCTTGGTGATGAATCTTAAAAAGCAAAATGTCTCATAAGATTTAAATCAGCCAGAACATACAAAAGATTAAGAAAACTAACACTTGATCTCTTGAGCATCCCAGTCTGACGGGTGTCTTGACATTAAGGGAGGTCATGCTTCCTGGAGTCTGCATCGAAACACTGTCTTGATCACTCCACCTGGAATCCAGGTCTGTGGTGTGGTGGGTGAGGAGCTGTTGAAGTTGGGTCATTAGTTTTTGGTTCGTTTTACACTGCTTTTGTTTTATTCTGTGAATTTAGAATTTCTACAGATCTAAGCTTGATGAGGCTGTTAAATGGACACGCTCACCTTTCACAGAAAGCAACACTTCCTTCAATTTCAACTCAGCCACAATAAGCAACTTGTGCCCCAACTCAAAACCCACCCTGCTCTTCACCTCTCCCACACCACTGCCCAAGTCAAACCTGCAAAACATATTTTGTTCACATATTTTTATTTTTACATATTCCCAATTGAAATTTGAAGATTTGTACATAAAAAACCATCAAATAAAACTTCTATGACAAAAACAATTTTGCAACATCTCACTTGAAGTAGACGAAAGCTTTGAGAAAGTAGAGCACCATAAAATCGTTATCAAGATCTCCCACAAACATCACCAGTCCATTGGCTGAAGAAGGTCTTATCCCTACTTCTATCCTCATCTTATTTGTGTTAAGTTCTTGAAGAAAAAGGGTCATTTGAGATTTGGCAGAGAAAGAAGGAGTGTGCTCGTTTACTGGGAGGGGGGGGGGTGTTATTAGTTTAAATGTCTTATTGAATCCATTAAAAAAATTAAATTCGAAAAAATAAATTCAATAAAGTAAAAAATTAATATAAAAACTAACAAATTATAACATCAGAACATCACAAAACAACAAAAAAAACAGACTTTTGTAACAAGTGCCCACAGCAGATGTTCTGAACCCTGGTCCACACCTGCACACTCCATGATCACATTCTGCACCAAAAATGCGGCAGTCTTCTCCATTCGAACACGCTTCCAAGAGGTTGCCTGGTGGGTGCGGTGGGATGATGGGTGTGATGACGGGTGGGATGATGGTTATGGTTGCAGAGGCATAAGCTTCGAGTTGTTGAGGGTGTGTTTTATGAAGTCATCAGGGTTGAATGTTTGAGTGATTTGGCGGTTAGAGAAGTCTGCGTTTGTTATGTATGGTGGTGTGATGATGGTGGGATGGTGGTGTGATAGTGGGGTGGTAGTGGGGTGGTAGTGGTGTGGTGGTGGTGATGATGATGCGAAAAAAAACGATGTATAGTTTTAAATCATTTGTCCATGTTTGTAAAAGCACTTTTATGTTTCAGAACAATTCATCAATTGATTTGAGAGTTTGTACTTGTGGAGAGAGGGAAGGGTGGATTGGTGGGATGAATGGTGTCTTCTGGATCATTCTGTCGATCTTTTGTGATTATTGTGGCATTTATCATTGTATTATTCGGTTTGAGATTAAAATATTTCAAATATCAATTTATAATCTGAATAATTCTTTAGTATATATTTTTTATTTTTACTATTCATTAACTATTTTTTATTTTTTTTGATTCATTATCTTTTATCTTGTTCTTCATTAAATTCAAAATAAACAATATCAAATTCCCATCAGCACACCAACCCAAGCAGGGCCCGTAGTGCAAAATCTCGATGTTTTTTTGCATCAGACATGACGTCATTCTCACGTGACATGAAGAAAAGTAGGTCACGAGGTCAGAAGCACACACCAAGTTATTTGGGTCATGCTTTGTGGGGCATCGGGTATCACACACACAATGGTGCTTGTCTAAAGAGGGGATGTTGAATGCTGTAACATATTTGATCTCTGGTGTTTGAAATGTGAGACTTGGGTATATGGTGAGGCAGAAAGCTCCAAATGGGCAGTTGTTGATGAGGAGGATGTTGTGGGCGTGGTCACGTGTCAAGCAGCTTGCTCCCATCTCTAGTGTCGAGTTGCCAGCTGGGTCTGTGGGGTCATTGGAGTGCAATTGTGCCATCCAATCATTTAACAGCGTGTGATGTTGTGATCATAACAATTTGAACTCAAAGATGGCTCCAAGTCTCACCTTGATGCAGACATCCATGCAGGGAGAGTGACCTACCGTTGGAGCACAAGTGGCACTTGTCTCCACGCACGTGCATCCTGCACTGACACTGGCCTGTGCGTGGGTGGCATGAAGAGGTGAGGGAGCCATACAAACTGCATCGACAATCTGACTTGGAAGGTTGCGTAGAGTCGAAGTTTTAGTTTTTAAATGGAAAGACTTCAAATGAATTGTTTTCGAAACAAAATGGCTTGCTCACCCACACATCCATTGAACCTCTTCAGCTTTGAGTCCCAGCCCCAGAAGCCATCTTGACACCGATCACATTTGACTCCTCCCACTCCAGGCTTGCAGGCACACTGGTTGGTCACAGGGTCACATGATGCCCCGTAAGAGCCAATCAGATTACAGCCGCAATCTTTTATGTTCAAAGAAATTAAATGAAGTTTAATGAAAAAATATAATTCCGCATAAAAATGGTGAAATTTGCTTCAAATTCTCGGACAACTGTATAAATCAGTATTCACTCAAAATGTCATTTTTGGATGTCAAAAACATAAAATATTTTGCAAATGTCTGGCATACCACTTTGTCATCTATTTTATTCAACAAACCAAACAATAAAAACTCAACAATACTCTCATTGGAATTTAAAAAATATGTCTACCTTACGAACAAAACTTAAATACAATGGTTCTATCATCTCGAGAAGGACATGAAAGTTACTGGGGCATGGTCTGCTGGAGAGACTGACGTGTGACTGGTCCTCGAAACACGCGGGGTCCACTTGTTCTGCGGAAGAGGTGTTTCAATGATATTATTGTACAGATGCTTTAGTGCTGTGTATTCGCCACCTTAACAAACATTGAAAACTTCATAAGTCGATGCAAAACTTCACAAATTTACATGGATGTGTTTTCAAAACTCAATTCATCAACTAATCATAAAATGTTCCAAAACTCTTTTCCTAAATTGATTTTCTACTTAACTGCTTGATTTTTTCCACTCATCAAGCAGCCATCATTCGCCGCAGAATGCATCAAAGAAAAGATAAAAATCGTTTCATTTGAAATTGATTGCACCAATAAACACTGGAGGTAGGCAGGTTTCGAGAAAATTTGATAACTTCAAAATCAGTTTTATATTTGTGTTTAGTGGCGGTAAATTAAATTCCAGAATAAAAGCTTTCAAAGATTTATGCAGAGTTGAGAAAATAACAGTTCACCAAAAAAGCTTTTCTAGGGAATATTCACTTTCTTTATTGCCTGATTAAAAAACTCAAAAAAGTGGAAACGATTGGAAACTTTTATTAAAAGCTGAAACACATTACATTCTATGAACGAACACTACTTCCAACAAAATCCACAATAAACAGAAAATAAACTAAACAAAAGTTGAAAAGTTAAGAACTCACCAATAGAAAGGTAGTGGTCAACCACTTTACAGGGCCCATCATGCAGCACTCTCACCAGCCTCTGGTGCAAGCAAGCATCCCTCCTCAACCAACATATATTTTTGTAGCTTTTACCCTCGTTTGAACAGATCTGGGTGAAAGGTGGTGGTGTGGAATGGTGGGGGTGTAGTGTGAAGTGGTAGAAGATGTGGTGTGGAAGATAGGTGAGGGATGGGAGATGTGGTTTTGTGTTTTTGGTATGTATGGACTTCGAATTGAAATTCGATAAAAATCTTGCACAACTCTGGAGACTGCCACAAGCAACTTAAATGATTGACTGAAGATGATTCAGTGTGCACCGTTAATATCTCAACATTCATCTTACCGCCATTTTTATGACTTCATGTTAGTACCAAAGAGCATTTATATGCTGATGCGGTGTTGGTGATAATCATTTCACCATTTGCGGAGGAATGGATGTTTTGGATGGCATAATTTGTTTCATTGCTTCATTGATGCATTTGATAAGTAAGGCACATTTCCTGAAAAGCTCCATTTGTGAGATGCAGGGTGATGACCATTTATGGAAATGAGCCAAAAATACGAAGATTATTAAGTATTATATAGAAAGAAGGCTTACACTGACTCCAAATTAACAAATAATATTCATAATTATAATTATAATAAATATAATATTCAAAATTTCTCGCCTTAAACTCATGAAAACAATCAAATTAAATTTTTAAACTCTGCTGAATAATTTATAAAATTTAAATTCACTTTTAGAAATAATTTATACATCGAAAACACTTCAAAGTCACTTGAAAAAATGACTCATCTCCCTACTCCATGTGCCTCTAATCCAGCATGGCGTCTTATTTATCTCAGTGCAGATAACACCGCTAATTGAGCTTCCGACCAAGAGTCAGAGGTTCGATTCCTTGCTACTCCTCCAAAACATTCTTCAAACGTGTATCACTGATAATTCAAATCATATTTTTATTCTTACCTCTCTAATCGTACGTTTCCACTCGAATAAATCCCTTTTTTCTTGAATTTAATAATTTCACATTCAAATAATTTTTATTTAGTTTAAAGCTGATATTTGACGCCAAAGAACTCACAGGTTGCAGATCATCAGAGCAGACTGGGCATTTTTGGTGGCACATTGGTTCCCTGCACGGGCCTCCTGATGTGGATGTGTTGTTGTGTGGATGTGGTGTTGAGTGTGCGGTGAGTTGACTTTATGTGCAGTGAATTAATTTGATTATAGATTCATTACAATTAAATTGATTCGAATCTTTTGTTTGTTTCATTTAGGATTTTGTAGATATTTTGGCGGTTTTGAAATATTATTTTTTAGTTTTTCGTTCGAATTATTGTTAAACTGAAGCAAGGAATGCAAAAATTTGATTTACACTTGAGAAAAGGAATTTATTCTAATATTTATATAAACGTTAAAAAAATAATATATTAATTATTCACAAAATATATTGATTATTCATAATATACCTTATTCATAAATTTACAATATGAAGTTATGAAGCTCGCACTTAGTCGCTCAAAGTTGAAAAATAAGACGATGAGAAAACGTCAAATTAGCGGAATTTTGATGCGAACTGGCAACCTTCGGGTCATTATACAAGATGGTGGTGTGATGCAGGAACATTTTCAGATACAAGATTATTATGCTGTTACGACTTCAGAGATAGATCATTTATTATTTATTCTATTTACATTTCCTCGTGATTCTTCATCTCTTGGTGTTTAAAGATATTGTAGACATTTTTAATAGCGTCAAAATCTCCATTTGAGAAGAGTGATGACGGAAGTATTAGTGACAGAATGATCGACGACTTTTTCATTGCCTCAAAAATCATTGTTACGATGAGAAGAGTATTATAAAAAGTATTTATAGTAAGTTTACGCCTATAATAAAGAAGAGGTAATTAAATAAAAGTTTCAACTCGATTTAATGGACGTCAAAAAGGCTTTTTGAGCAACGAGAAGGTCAGAAATGTGGAAAAATTCATTAGTGCAAAAAGTGATTCAGCTTAATGGCACGGCATGACAAACGTTTACAGCATCGCAATACTGCAAGAGTTTTTGTGACTCATTCAAATTGAGCTCTGAATATATTTTTCAATGAAATTTTATTTAATCTCTTGAAAAAATCGTTTTCAAAGTTTAAAGAATGAAGGCTTTATAGTTTTGATTAAAAATGCATTCCAATGATTACAGGCAATCAATCGCGATGCAATACACTTTTTCCTCGCATTATTTAGCCTTGTATCCAAATTCTCCCAATCTACAACTACATTTTTTTGAACTACAAGAAACCCATATCCTGACCTACTTCCCCACTCCCCTACCTTGGCACACCCCTCTATGAAGCACAATGATATTAGTCCTGGTGCTGCAAGCCTTCATGGCAAGGTGGCAGGCGCTTAAGTAGGTCAGTCCGTCGGAGCCACATACTTCATCTCTGACCTAGTTTTCAGGGTCAGTTTGGAGGAAATACTTTTCCACTTTTGATTAATCGTTGAATTCGGAAAATATTTATTTATGAAATTTCGATAGAATATTTGTTTATGAAGTTTTGATGGAATATGCATGCAAAACAATCAAAAATGTGATTAAGAGATGGATGTTGAGTGGAGGTGTGTGGAGATGGTGCTGAGGTTAAGTTATGCATGCAAATAGCATCTCTTTATGTTTCTACATAAACGCGTGGTGCAATGAAAACTGCGATGGAGTGAAGAGAGATTGAAACCTGCAGGCAACTGGAAGGACACACGCACATGGGAGTGGTGGAATTGATGAGGGAGTCACAAATTGCGTGGTGGGGGCAGAATGTGGTTGAGCACGAGTCTGTGGAGAGAGAAGATATTAAAAGATCTTTCATGTTTGAATTGAAAAACTGTAAAACATAGAAACGAACCGCAAAAACCTTTCTTGAAATTCGTGACACCCCTGTCTTCAAAGCATGCCTCCAACCTCATGAGGCACTCGTTAAGGAAACTCCGCTCCTCACCCTCGCATACCTTTGGGTGTTGTAGCAGGTTTAAAGTTCACCTTGGGAAGTTCTTGGAAAAGTACTACTGAGGTTTTGTGCACACAGTAATGTTCCCAGTTTTAAAACTACTGGAATTTAATTTTAAAGAGATTAATTAGTGTAAGACTTACTCATTCTTGCGTTAGCACGAAGAGGAAAAAGAAATTAAAAAGTTTTCAAAAAAATCAAATTATTTTTTTATTTCTCAATTTAAAACTGAATCAGTTAGAAGTCGTCTGCTTTTTTTGTGGCACTTGAGAGAAAAAGACATTCTCTAAACTTTGAAAAGATTACACTCTGCAAAAAGTATGTTGAAACATCAGAATTTGAGTTTTGTATGCTGATCTCAGTGAATTATTGAACAAAAATATACAAATTAATAAATTTTTGCATCTCTCAGAACTTCAAATAGACCGTCATGTGTTTCAAGTCTAAATTAACTTTTCATCAAAACTCTTCACTTTTTTTGTGTTCATGAAAGGTCTAATAGAGAAAATTTCGCCTAAAAGGTGTCGAGAACTTCAATGTCTTCTTAAAAATATGTATTCGAAATGTCTTTTGTTTCATCAAAGATTCTTTTTGAAAATGAAAAATTTAACATTGTTCAAAGCGATCCAAAAATTTTTTCCCCAATAAATTGCAACAAAATGCTAAGCACTCTAGTCGCTACATTTTTTTTGTCTGGTGCATTTGTTTTATGGTCTGAGTTTACCTCAGGGCTTGTAACCGTATTGTATAATTTCAGAGCTTCTTCTCTCAAAGTTTTTTTTTGACAGCCAATATAACTTGAGATTAGATTGAAAACACATATTTTTCAATGTGCGTGCATGAATGGCACAAATGATGCAGGTGAGGTCATAAACTGGCTTAATTGCAGGAGCTCATAACCAAGCAAATATCACTGATTTATGAATTTTAATGCTTCTTTTAATAACTAATTTTACTCAAAAAGATTTCCAAATATTAATAATCAAATCAGAACAAACAAAAATTCAAATTGCTCGAAAAGAGAGCCCAGAATCCCAAATAACCTTCACTATCACCGTTGCCGACCCTAGACTTGCTAATTAAATATCAGGATTAACTCCAATCCCTCCATTTTTATCTCTCCTCTTAATCAATCTTTCATACCACACAGCTTTCCATCCTTCTCATCACCAATCATACAGCCTCGATCACCCCATGCTACAGACGTCACTGCAGACACAAGCAACCACATGGAACAGCAGCTCACCGGGTCGTAGTGTCTGGAACAGTTGTCATAGCAACGACAGAGGGGTCTGGTTGCCATGGAATCGCACACAGCACCATGGCGACAGACGTTGGTTGCTTGACAACGAGACTCGACATCTGCGTGGGGTTTTACAATCAATTTGTCAATTTTTTCACAAATAAAAAAATGAAAAACAACCCCACTTTGGAATTTGCATAATTTCGACGCAAGGATTTGAATGAATGGAAGCTTCAGACTTGAGTGATTTGCAGAAAGAGGTCTGAATTTGAAGTTCCAAAACATATTAATTCGCGGGAATGCGATTCACTTTAAAACTTCAGTAGACAAAACAATTGGTTATTTAACTTTTGCAGCGCTTCATTTTGCTTCAGCATTTAATTGCAGGCATGCTTAACAAGTCATAACTCCTGCTCTTCAGTAATCAGGTCACGTGTGCTTCTAATGTTGCCATGGCAACGACTTAAAATCACAGGTTTCATAAATTCACTAGAACCACCCATGCCCCCAGAGGTTTTATGGTGGGTGGGGACTTTTGAAAGGCCATATCATAATGCCTTGTTTTTATTGACGAATAAAATTATGCAGAGAGCAATATTCATAATTATATAGAAAGTTCATAAACAAAGAACAAACCACAAGATCCGAAGTAAACCACGTGAACGCTGCTCAAGCATGATTGGTTTTGAAGGAAACACTCATTGAAGTAGCTCTGACCATCAGAGCCACAGACGGGGTCGTACTGGTCGGAACATCTCACACCAAACTCACATGAAGTTCCATTGGATGATGAGCGGCTACAATAACTTTGGTTGCCTGGATACCACAGAGAATTGCTAATTAATTACTTCATCAATGACGCTATAATTTTCACGTGACACACACGTGTCTCGCGTTTCCAACCAATAAGCGTTCAAAATAGCTTTTTTGTATCCTTAATGTTTTTGATTAGTTCTTGGATTTTCTCCACTGATGCTTTTTCGCCACTGCATCAATCATATGCCACAATATATAATTCAAAATAGAGAAACTATTTTCAATGAAAACATACAAGAAAAATTTTGAAGACGCACTTACGGGCCGAAAGCTCAATTTACCCCATTGATCATTCCTCCAACATTTGTTTCAGTCAAATTTTTTAAATAAAAATCATAAAGAATATCTTAAAACTGATGATCAGAGGCAAAACTCTAAGGCAAGTCCCTTTCTGCCACATGGATTTGCAATGAAAAAGTTTCAAAGTCTGAAATATTTTTGGAAGTAATTCGGCATGAAATAATTGATAGAAATGCAGACATTTGCTACAATTAACATTTTATTCAGAGCACTCACAAAGAATTAAGCGCCAAAAAAATGCTATTTGGTAGAGGAATCTGAGATATATATGAATTTAAAAAAAACAATAATAAAAATAAAAGGATAAAAGATCTTAAAATAAATAATTGCGATGGATTTGCAGATCTCATCCACTTAGAGACTTGTAAGTTTCAGGGCTTTGAATTGATGTTCAATACACTTCTAATCATTCGCGAAACTTGTCTGACCATTTTAAACCCTGGCTACATAAAAATAAACGCAGTTTTTCAATTTTACGCTAATTTTAAAAATCGATAAAGTCTTGAACAAATTCATGGCATGGGTAGTAAATAGGGCTGTTAACAATACAGATGAATATGAATACAAGTCCACTATTTATCAATCTCTAGACATTATCTCGAACAATTTTTTCTCATTATTAATTGGCGTCTTAATTGTGGCCATTTTTTCAAATCACTTTTATCAACCATTGCCCCTACTTGGCGTCTCACTGCCTCTTGCTCGTTTGAAATTGTCAGCATTCCGACTTTATTTTTTGTTTGAAGTATTTTATGATGATTTTTTATTCAAATTTAGAATTATTATTTAATAAATAAATTCATGCAAGTCAGCCATCACTTGCTACAAACTGGCACTTAGGTCTATACTAAACTCGCCTTTATGAATTACCTCATAAAAATATTTCATGCTTTTAAAACCAATTCATTTTGTATTTTATAAACAAAAAACTCATATTTCAAACAACAGAATATAACTTCGATTAGAGAATATTTGTTGTTCTCTAGACGAAAACACAGGTTGCTACAATTGAGAACTGAAGTCATTGAAAAGAACAGAATCGCACGAGTGTGATGGGCAGAGACGACTAACCGACGATTGCGTGATGGATGACACGTTGGGGGTGACACGTTGGGGATGACACGTTGGGGGTGACACGTTGGGGGTGACACGTTGGGGGTGACACGTTGGGGGTGATACGTTGGGGGTGACACGTTGGGGGTGACACGTTGGGGGTGATACGTTGGGGGTGACACGTTGGGGGTGACACGTTGGGGGTGACACGTTGGGGGTGACACGTTGGGGGTGACACGTTGGGGGTGACACGTTGGAGGTGACACGTTGGGGGTGACACGTTGGGGGTGATACGTTGGGGGTGACACGTTGGGGGTGACACGTTGGGGGTGACACGTTGGGGGTGACACGTTGGAGGTGACACGTTGGGGGTGACATTTTGGGGGTGACACGTTATGATAATGAAAATTTATGAGTGATTTGACCATTGCGACGGCTATGACGTCACCAAAGAGTTTTAAATTATTTTCCAATTATTAAAAACAATCGCAAAAAATGAAAAAAAAATCAAATAAGCAAGCATTGGTCTTTGGTCATGTCTCCAAGGACCTTCCTTTCGACCTTTGACCTTCTCTGAACTTTCTCTCTTTAATAGCTTCAAGCTGCCACGTATTGTCTCAACAAATGCATGCATGTGTTGGAGGTTGAGCATTGAAACGTCATTTGAGAACAGGAGAAGTTTAATTCCTCGTCTAATCTTGCTTTCATGAGTGGAAGCTGTTTAAAATGTTGTTTGTGAGCATTTGTGAATTTGATTGGATTTTTTGTCGATTTACGATAGGGTGGGAGTGAGTTCAGATAGTCTGCCTATGTGTTTTATTATTGTTCTTTATGATCCTGTGTTTTTTTGTATGTGGGCATGTGTGTTCTTGTGTATGTACGCATGTGTGTTCTTTTGTATGTGGGCATGTGTGTTCTTTTGTATGTGGGCATGTGTGTTCTTTTGTATGTGGGCATGTGTGTTCTTTTGTATGTGGGCATGTGTGTTCTTTTGTATGTACGCATGTGTGTTCTTTTGTATGTGGGCATGTGTGTTCTTTTGTATGTAGGCATGTGTGTTCTTTTGTATGTGGGCATGTGTGTTCTTTTGTATGTGGGCATGTGTGTTCTTTTGTATGTGGGCATGTGTGTTCTTTTGTATGTGGGCATGTGTGTTCTTTTGTATGTGGGCATGTGTGTTCTTTTGTATGTGGGCATGTGTGTTCTTTTGTATGTGGGCATGTGTGTTCTTTTGTATGTACGCATGTGTGTTCTTTTGTATGTGGGCATGTGTGTTCTTTTGTATGTGGGCATGTGTGTTCTTTTGTATGTGGGCATGTGTGTTCTTTTGTATGTGGGCATGTGTGTTCTTTTGTATGTGGGCATGTGTGTTCTTTTGTATGTGGGCATGTGTGTTCTTTTGTATGTGGGCATGTGTGTTCTTTTGTATGTGGGCATGTATGTTAATTATGTGTTTTTTGTGTTTTTGTTACTTATGATTGTTTTGTAGATGCGTTTTAGATGATTTTTGTGTTGGTGAGGGGTGTTGAGGTGGGGGTCAAAAGAATGTTGAAATCATTAGTTGAGGCGTGTTAAATGAATTCCTCAAATTAAATTCTTAAACATGAAAACAATTGCTTCAAAAATTAACTTTTAAACTAGTTTCGAGCATGGAATGGAGCTCCCTCTAATAAACTTCATTCAACTTTCATATACCTTACGTCACTTCAAATACTTAAAAGCACTAACTGCATCTTCCAATACTTTCCTATTCAGTTCCAAATGAGTATTAGCATTGCTTGCAAACGGAACTTAGTTTCTTCCAGGCCGGCAATTTCACAATACCATAAAACTTAAATTTTAAGAAATTAAAAAAGATTAAAAATTTCTGAATAGGGTCTGCAGAATGAAATTACTTTCTTTAACTCTAAAATCGTGCCGCAAGACCTCTCTCAGAGATCAACTGTGCCGCTCAAGTCTCACCCCCACATTAACTTCCATATGGAATATTCCTTTCCCTATGTCTCACTCATGTATATCCACTCTAACTCTCATTCATTTATTGTTTCATTATTCAAAGCGCCACTTGACAGTTTTTGAAAAATAGGCCAAACACTTAAGAATTTGAATAAAATTTAAAACTTTGCAAGTATGTCAAAATTCAGGGTGCTCTGCTGATAAGACTACAATGGGGAATGACGGATGGTGGTAGATAGATGAATGGGTGGTAGATAGCTGGATGGGTGGTAGATAGCTGGATGGGTGGTGGGTGGATAGATGGGTGGTGGATGGATGAATGGTGGTGTGTGGTTTGAGATGAATAGATGGATATGTGGTGGATAGAGGATGGATAAATGAATGATTTATGGATGGATGGAGAAATGAATTTTGGGTTGATAAATATATGAGTGTGGGTAAATGTTTGAAAAGACGGACAGAGAGATGGATAGATGGATGGATAGATAGATAGATGGACAGAGGGATGAATAAATGGATAAATGGATTAATAGATGGGTAGACGAAGGGTGATGGATGGAATATGGATGGTCTTGCAGATATAAGAAAAAAGAGTAATTGGTAGAGTTTAAAAACTTCTAGGTGGAAAAGAAAAACAAGTTTTTAGAAAGCATAAATTTGTTTTCAGACGTACAAGACAGAACTATAAATAAATTAAGAGCAGCTATAAACTTCAGATGAATTCTCACATAAAACTCCAACATGGAGGTTCCAAGCAAAAACAACACATATGACTTGCATGCATGAATGTTTGATACGCTTGGTCGGCAGATGATATCTATTTAATTGAAGACTTCAAAACACAAAAGACAGCGCCAAACTGCCACTAAAAAGAACTCTCAAAAGCACCCCAAAGCAAACCCAAATGGCGGTAAGATGAATGGCAAAAGATCAATTGAAAGCATCACATGGATTGGCCAAAAAGATTCCTAAAGCACGGATGAACGACCTCCTTCAGAGCTGAATAGTTTTAAGCTAATGCAATTCTTGCTTATATTCCTCTTCAAAGCTTTTTGATTGCTTTAAGAATAATGTCCTCCTGGACTTAACTTTTTTGCTTTTTATGACAACTTCATCATCACTACGATCACCTTTTTCATCATCATCATCACCACCTATTTCATCATCATCATCATCATCACCACCTATTTCATCATCATCATCACCTATTTCATCATCATCCTCAAAAAAGGGATTAAAGTTCTTCATAGATTGAGATCAACATTCGCCAAACTTCCATCTCCATCAACTTCCACGTCACTCATAACATCCTTATCACAACACTACCAATAATATAAAATCAACATTATTGTTATTATTAGTTATTTTAACTTATTATTATTTCTATTATTATTGTACTCAACTTCAATATTGATGTTAGCATATAGTCCTGAAAGACTTGAATTGAGATCCGATTTGATCGCCAATTGGTTAAAATGTGACAAAATAGATTCATTTTTAAAATAAATACAAAAAATAAATTGACTTCCGGAACAATTAAAGTGATTTATATTAAAATTAATTGTGAAGCGCTTGAACACGTGCGCAGTAATGGAGTACAGATGTGATAGTGTGTGCACCTTCCCTAACGTAACAATTATTGTAGGTGCTTGTTTTATACTTCACGCCTTTATGAATAGAGAGATGCCATATTGGCAAGACTTATCAATGCAGTGGCTGAGTTCTGATTGGTTGGTCATGTGGTTATGTGTTTGAAGTTTATTTTTAAAAGTGAATTTAATGGTTTATTTTAATAAATTTTAAAATTTCGATTTTTTAAGTGTAAATTCAAGACATATCAAATTTGACACATTTCATCAACTCCATTTATCACCCAAAACCTACTTTTACTTTATTTTATATCCCTCTTCCTGTCTTTTGATTTTCGCCATTTTAAAAGAATTTCAAAATTTAATTTAAATTTTGAACGAAGTTCTTGGACGATAATAAATCATGTTACGAATTCAAATGAAATCTCACAACAAAGAATAAAAAATATTCTGTTTACTATTACGTTGTTTGTGTGGCTGAGTTTGACGTCACTATTATTATTATTATCATTATTATCATTATTATTATTATTATCATTATTATCATTATTATTATTATTATTATTATCATTATTATCATTATTATTATTATTATCATTATTATCATTATTTATATTGTTTTATTGTTTATTCCTACAGATATTTGCATTATTATGGGTATGGCGGCATTATCCTTCTTAAATATCCTTCATCACTTTATTAATATATATATATATTATTGTGAGAATAATTATTATAATTATGATGTGGTAATGAAGGGAGAGAAGGGATAAGAATATGGCATCTCTTACGTGCCCTCATTACAACAGGCATTTAAACAATTTCTATTCTTCTATTTTGTTTTTTTGTGTTTGTCTCTTTTTTTTCTATCTTAGTCTATTTTTTTTTATTTTATTCTATTTTTTTCTTTTTTGTTTTATTTTTTCCATTAATTATTGTGAACAGTTTATGGTTATTTTTGGCACAAGTGTGATTCGAAATGTAAATTTTTCACACTTTTCCAAGGTGTCCGTTGAATTTTAAAAATCCAACTTTTTTTTTTTTGAATATGAAGATGTGGTCACAAAAGAAAGTGAAATGCAACAAAAAGTGGAACTACGTCACAAGTTTTTTCAATTTGATTTCAAAGCTTCAAACATGCTTCACGTGCAAATCTTTCCTAAGCAAACTGCAAATATTTTAAAATTTCTGTCCATTTTCTTCAAAGGTTTTCATGAAATAGCAATTATTTTATTTTTTTTGAGAAATTAATTTTCTTTGAAATGTGCTTTTAGTTTCTATAGAATTCAGTGATTTTGAGTTTCATCTCCAAAAATTATATTTTATATTTCAAATTTTTAGAGACATGTAACTTTTTATTCAGTTTTCTTGATTTTTTCAATACAATGTAATGCGGTATTTATAAAGCGTTTTTCCTTGCAGTTCAAAGCAATTGCTACAAATTTAATGAAATGCATTAATGACCCACAATTGGTGGTGAAGTCGAATGCATGGGACCCCATATTGGAAAGAATAACTAACATAACGGAAGGAGGAACGAAGAGAACAATCTCTTTACATCATCATTTGGAGAATTATCACAAAAACCTTCAAACTTTTAATTTCGTCAAAAATTATTCTTTAGTTTCCACTTAGTTTTCTTTTATAAACCATTTATATAAAATTCTGCATTTATCTCAATATAAATTTAATTTCGATTAAAATCTCTTATCTATGTTTCCATAGTAACATAAAAAAACTATTTCCTCAAACTTTAAATAGTATACTAATGAATACGACAAAGTTGAATTTTTCGAAAATTTTAGTTTTTCTTTTAAAAAATAAATTTATCTAAAAACGTCTTCATTATATAGAAAAAAAACACAAAAAGATTTGGAACTTGCAAAAGTTGAAGTTTCAAATTCTAAACTATTTTTTTTTTGTTAAATGAAAAGAACCATTACAAAACATTGAACTTCTCCGTCGAACAGATAAAAAAGATATTCAATTTATATGCTTTGTTTTCTCATTTTTTTAAAAAGTTTATTACGCGTTATAAAACTAAAAGTGCATTGTAATATTTGAAATTTTTATTTAAATTAACTTTTAAAATTTTTAACGTGGATTTTTTTTAGTTTTTCGAAACGCTTTCATGAAATGATATTTTAAATTGTTCTAAATGCCATTCATAACTTGCCACTAAGTTACATTCTATGTAAAAAAGTTTCTTTTCAAAATCTGAATCTCATATTTATCGTGAAAACATTCATCATATTCTCTGCATCCACGCATCTCATCCTCTCCTCCCATCTCATTCCCCCCATCTCATCTACCCCATTCCACCACTAATCAGCACACTACTAACCTATTTTATGCACATCGTATAACTACTTCCCAAAAACCAACTAGCCCACCCTCAACCTATCCACCCACCTTCCTGGCAGAACCCGCTGTAGACCTCTCTCAAGGAATGCTGCCCCATCATACATCTCTGCAACATCATCCAACACAGGTTCAAGTAAGATCTGGCGTCTGAGGCGCATATGGGGTCGACTACGTGAACATCACATCCTGTGTAGCAACTACATGAGGGTTGTCCATGGTGGTCCAACTTGCACAAGTGGTGTGGAGGGCAGGAGTAGGTGGAACACGGATCTGTGAAATGCGAAGAAGTGTTCAAAGTGATGGGTGAAAATTTGGATGAGCCGGTTGGGTGGGTGAGATATGGGGTTTGAAGTAGTGAGGATCAAACACATTAATGATGGTGATGCTGAGTGGAGTTGTGATGTGAATGGAGGGTGAGTTGCTGTATAAGTTCTAGAGAGGTGTTTGAAGGTGAGAGTGCAGAGGAGGGAGGAGCGTGTGGTGGCTCCAGATGCTTTCTTGCAAACAAAAAATTAAAAAGTTTTGTAGATGGCAACTTTCATAACTTTTTTGAATTTATTGCTTATACAAATAACCAGAAAAGATAAATAGATGAGAAATATATTTTTTGGTGAAATGTTAAATGAAAGCCAATAACGGTTAGCGAACTAATTCATTTGCGAACACTGATCACTTGTGAATTAAATGCTGCGAAAAAATAACATCAGAGATGAAGAAGTCGATGACAACAGGGCCAATGAAGGCTTTTTATCTCATGAAAACTTTTTTCAAAATGCATTGAAATACTCATGGAAATTAATTTCCCTCGGATTTTTGATTATTTTTTGAATTCAAAAAAGGTTTCTAAAAACAAAATAGAGTTATGTTGTATAGCGCCTTCAGAATTCTGCCAAACATAAATTAAAAATACTCGTGTGAAAATTTCAAAATAGTATTTAAACACAAAAAAAATAATAATAAAAAAAATCAAAATCAAAAAATAAACACGGTATTAATAAAGATAATTAGATAGCACTATTCTAAAAATGACTCTTCAGTCGCATCCATCAAGCATTTAATCGCTCCTATTCCCTCAGAACCATCAATTCTCCATTAGGCAATCCATTTCATATAAACTTCTGAGGTCTTCACATTCTTAAACCAATCACAAACAAAACTAAATCCACCAATCATAAACAAGGATGTCTCAGACAATCCCATTTCATCTTGCCTCTCAACACATCAAGCTTTTTCGAGTTTCAAATTGAAACATCCGGCATGTTTTTTACCCTTTTATTCCCTCACTCTTTATCCCTTTCACTCCACTTCCCCCTCCCTCCTTTTCCCCCCTCACTCTTCCTCTCCCTCTGTCCGTCTCCCCCCTCACTCCTTCTTTCCCCTCGCTCCTTCTCCTTTTCACCCACAAGCAACACCCAAAAAAACAGTTCACAAAACCATGCTAGAATGAAGGCAGGCTGTTGAATGACTGACTTCGAAACTAAAAGATCACCCCATTTGACAAAAACTTCTAACTCACCACCACCAATAACACTCACCACCCGATCATCTTTAATGCTCACATGTCCAACTGAAAATGTGACAAATTGTGTTTGATCAAAGACTTTTACGAGACAAAATATGGATGGGACCACTAAATTCAATTTGGCTTGCGATCGTGAAGCATCAGTTTCCCTCTTTTTGATGCTTTTTATTTGATTTTTTTTCCATAAAAATATATTTTTATTCTTTTTTTTTTCTTTCAAAAAAGTTAATCTAATCAAACGTTTTTTTTATATTTAATATTTTTGATAAAAATGTATTTTGCAATCACTCCAACCAGTCAGGTAACAATTGAGTGATGGAGATTAAATTTTAGTTCTCATTTTTTTTTTATTTTTTATATTATTTCAATTTTATTCTTATATATTTTTTAATTGTTGTTACTATTCTAATTTATATTTTATTAGTTGTTCATTGTTTTTTAATTGCCATGCTGAATCGCCCTCTCATCTTGATAACTCCAAACTTCTGGAACGCCAGTACTAAAAAGACCTACTTATTATTATTATTTTTATTATTATTCATATTATTATCATTATCAACACAGCAATTCATAAAACAACAACCATGCAAACAGCACTACTACCAAAAGTACTAATTTGACACACAAGTCTAACAACAACAAAAATAAAAATAATATTTATCATCATTGTTTATATTATTATAATGATCCCACCACAAGCACGATCCAGAACTTTCCGGATATTGGTGAGAGAGCGACAGGAGGCCCTAGCAAGTTCACACTCGTTTGCATACGTTACTCCGTCTGAGCCACACACTTCAGTGCTGCCTGATGACGTCATAATAAATAATAGCTCTCATTGTTTTTATATGCGAAAAAACATTAATAACTGATAATTTATAATGAAAATTATTTGTTTTTATTATTAAATAAATAATAATAATAAATTAAACCTAATAACTACTATTAATAATTTAAATAAAAACCAATGAAAAGTGCTTGGAAGGAAGACTCACCTTCACTGTCGCCATAGTACTGACACGTCCATGGGCACTCACATCTTGCTACAGTGCCATCTATCGAAGCGATGCATCTGGTAAAAGTCAGCTTAGGTTTTAACTCAGCTTTAAAAGTTGTTTCAGGTTTCAATTATGAGCTAGAATTCAATTTAGTATTTAATTATGAGTTGAAAATTAATTTATGTTTAAATTATAAATTAACACTTAAGTTCTCTTCTAATTATGAGTTAAAAGTTAATTTATGTTCAAATTAAAGCACCCTTCTCAATTATCTTATAATACTTAAAAGTTAACTCTTCATTAATATTTAAAAGTTGACTTCAAGGTATATGATCGCAAAGCCCTTCATCGCAGTGCGAATGCTCAATTAGTGGCAAGTAGTTGTACCGGAAGTTTTGATTTAAGTCTTATCTCTTGATGTAACTTGTGAGTGCAGTGAATTTTTAATGCTTTGCAATGGCGGCACTTTGGGGGATAGTTTTTTTCTTATTTTCGTTTTAATTTGCCATTTTTTTACAATTTTTTCTTCGAATGGTGTGGTAGCGAGATAGGGTGTTGTGTCTTTATGATCATTAAGATGTATATTTGACGTCGTTTTTGCCGGTGCTCTTAATTTTTTTCTGCTTCATTTTTTTATCACTGTCATTTTTATTAGGCCTGATATTTATTTGTTTTTCCTTTCATTTCATTTGTTTCTCTTTTGTTATCAACATGAATAAAAATGAAACATTTATCTGATACACTAAAAGTTAATTTTTTTCAAAATTTTTTTTCAAATTTTTTTTTACGATAAACACTTCCGGAGCTGAAGACTCTTCGGCTTATTGGTTTATCATTGCAAAAATACCGAATAAATTTCACCTAAGCGTTCTCAAGAATTCATGCACCCTGCAGTCTCCCATGCCATAAAAATAAGGTTTTTGATTCTGTTTTTTTTATTTTTTATTGGAATGTTTTTATTAACATTCCTCAAAAAGGTGCTCCCTGCAAGCTTTAATTGTGTCCACATTCACGCAGTATCTCCTTCAATCTAACATATCATTCATCAAATATTCACTCTCATGCCACTCAAGAACGCCAACTTTAAAAATTATTTATATGATTTTTCAAAATTGAAACTTTTCAAACGCAAGTATGAATAATAATATAAATATTGCAAGTTGTTAAGCGCCAAATAATGTGTCAAACCTGGCGCCAAAACTGCATATCTTATCAATGCACGGGTCGGTCTTGTGAGGGGGATAGAGGTAGCAGGCTTGAGTCGGAGAGATGGGGAGGAAGAAGAAAATGAGAAGGAGGAGGAGAAAAAGGCAGGCGAATGATGACGAGATCCTCATTTGTATGGCATCATTGTTTGTCAGATTTTGAGGGTTTGTTTATATACGAAGTTTTGTTATGTTGCAAGGTTTATTTTTAATTTAATTTTTTGATTGCTTTGTAGTTTTTTTGTATAGTCTGTTAAAAATTTTTGGTTTGTTTTTTGAGCAAATGACAATGATGCTTTTTGTCCGTCTTTATGGCTTATGATGATGAGGATGAAGAAGAAGATGACAAAAAATTCTTGATGATGACAATAGAAAAAAAGGCTAAAGAAGAAGAAGAAGAAGAAGATGATGGTAAAAGAGGACAAAGAAGGTTATGAGAATAGAAAGTTGATGATGATTAATGTCACGCTTATGGGGAAGACAAGCATAAGTGTGTTAATGGGGGAAGGATGAGGGTGGAGCAGATGAAAGTGGTAGTGGTGGTGGTAGTGAAGTGGGAAATTGATGGCGAAGAAGATGATGGTAAAAGAGGACAAAGAAGGTTATGAGAATAGAAAGTTGATGATGATTAATGTTACGCTTATGGGGAAGACAAGCATAAGTGTGTTAATGGGGGAAGGATGAGGGTGGAGCAGATGGAAGTGGTAGTGGTGGTGGTAGTGAAGTGGGAAATTGATGGCGATGCTAGTGGAGAAAAGTAGAGGAGGAGAGTGGTTAGGATGATCAAAATGGTGATGGTAATGAAATGTTGCGATCGAAGTTTAGTATTTTAAAACTCGAAGGATTTAAGCCTCACGACTCTGAAAGACTGTAAAAGTGTTTTGAAAATATATTTTAATTCCTTAGAATTAAGATTTGTTCACAAAATTACGTAGCAACTCAGAACCAAAGTTTGGCAAATATTTCAACTTCTTCAAAATAAATTCATAAACTTTTTTTGAACTCTTATGTTATCAACTTTAATGCAGACAACTCACTTTACATTAAGATTCATTCAGTTTTTGTTTAAAATTATTTTATCTTTTTAAAAAAAACAACAATCTCTAAAAATAAATTTCGAAACTATTAACTAAACTTATACTTATTTTAAAATCCAAAATAAGATTTTCAAAATAGACTCTGCAAGTTCAAACTCTCCTGAATCCTGATTGTGCTTGGTGCATTCTTATATATACAAGCGCCATCATTCTCGCACAGAGGTTTCTTGGCTGTTTATTCAATAGCATATTTTCTTTTATTACTCAATTTTTTCAAAATTTATAAATTTTTTTTGAAAGTTTTATGAACGAGCACAATAAATTAATATTTGAGAAGTGAATGTGGTCATTTTAAGAATATCCAGACGTTTCTAGCTTGAATTTTTTGACAGCACTTCAAAAAAATAATCTCTAGCTTTCGTTTCTCATAAAGCGAAACAAAAAAAACTCAATTTTTAAAATAGAATGCACCTTTAGATCTTTAAAGTTAGCTCCACATTTGTTTATTCAAATTTGTTTAAAATGCCAGTCTCTTTGTTGACATTTCTAAGAACCTCTAAAGAAAAAGTATACATTTTTTTATGAATAATTTAATTTTTCATTTGAAACACAAAGTTCTTACAACAAATCTTGTAGTTAAGTTCAAATATATATTTATGAAACTAATTGAAACCAAAAAAACGCTTTTATCAAACTTATGTATACTTGATAATGTGAGTTCAACTTACAAAAAGCTTCTTATTATCATTCAGTGTTTGATAAAATCGTTTTTTGTTAATAGGCTAGTTTAGTTAATAATTGAGACCACAACATTCCACTCAACAGTTGTCCTCTGAAGATCCTCAATCCACAAAAAATTGGCACGTGGTCCTCGGCAACCAAGCATGTGACCTTGACTCTGCCGTCTGCTGCATTTGTTACGCCTACCACCTCCAACAAGTTAGAGGTGTTTTTGCAAACTGTGTTATTGTTAAATCTTTAATGTGTGCACACATGTGTGAATAATTATTCACTTCTCAAATGGTTTTTCATGAATTTGAATTTCAGCACAAATAGTTTTTCTATTTATTATCCCTTCTAAAAAATAAACTGGTTATAAAAATATTGATTAAAGAGGTCATTATGTGGCAGTTCATCAAATCATCCACAGAAAGCTTCAGAGGCTGATGTGGTGTTTCTTCCAGTTTTGAACATCAAGCAACAAGAGTACCACCTCAAGACCGAGGTCACCCATGTGCTCAATAAGGTGCCATCCATTTAGAATGAGTTTCAATGATTTTTCTACAAGTTTGTGTTATACTACTACAATTTCACAACTTTTTCATTTTAAACTTTTTCAAACATACTTCCAAAAATTAAATTTCTCCCATGTTTTCATCATCCCCTTCACCTACCCAGGTAGCCATCTCACAAAACAGTTTAACCTTCCTTGATCAAATAGACCTTCCTTCTTGGAGCAGGCAACATAAGTTAGCAACGATATTACAGTATCACTTACAATACAGCATCACCATTATAACATCATCATCACAACTCAAATCTAAACTCAATTCAATATGGTGACTTCAAGTAGCCTGAAATAAAATTGAACCCTTAATAAAAAGCTTTGTATTATCAATTTACAATTAATTTATCCACCATAACCCATCACTCAACACCACACTGCATAATCAACCAGTCCAAAACACCACCATCACACCCAACCAGTCCAAAACACCATCTACTCCAAGAATTCACCACACCAGACTGCAGATAACTTTGGTGGACCACAATGTGATGGAGGATGAGGATCTTGACTCCCATGTTGTGAACATCATTGACCACCATGCCTGTCTGAGGAATGACTTGTGGGTGGTATGGGGGAGTTGAAATTCGGGGTTTCATGCCATTACTTTTTTTAATTTTTGATAATAGTTTTGTTATTGTTAGTATAAAAATTGGTGCATAACATTATTAATACTGATGAAGGATTTTTGAAGTTGATCATAAAAACTACAAACTGATTTTTTGAATTATATTGTTGCTAATTAAAATATGAAATAGTTCAAAACAAAACAACCCAGAGTTCCTAGGCTCATAGAGAAGGTTGGGTCTTGTGCCACGTTGGTGGTAGAATCTATTTTGAAGGATGGGGGAGGTTATCTCTGCTCTGATGCAGTCATAGCTGGTCTTTTGTATGGTGAGTTGGGATGTTTTCAAATTGAAAATTGTAATAGTTTTTGTACATTTCCATTTTTGTGATCATTTATTATATAAATGATCACAAAACTCAACCAAAACAGCTGCCATCATCATGGACACCTCGTGCCTCAAAAATCCATCGAAAACCACCCAAAAAGACATCCAGGTTGTTTCAAAACTCGAGAAAGCATTCACAAAACTTGATAGAGAAGGTCTCTTCCAGGAGATGACAGCTGCAAAAAATGACATTTCAAGCTTCAGCATTGTCGACCTGTTGATGAAGGATATGAAGGTCATCCACTTCAAGCCTAAGTCCTCCTCCATCGCTGTCTCCTCCACCAGCCTGCATCCCTTGGTTAGATGGGTGCTGTGTGAAGGGGAGATTTGTGATTCAATGCAGAAGTTGAGGAGAATTATTAAGTTTAGGTTTATTTGAATATTGATTGTTATAAAACTTTGATTCACAAATATTTATATGAAGATTGTTTTTGAACCCTCACAAACCAGAAATTCTTCATCAAAGACACGCCCCAAAACGTGCTGTCATCATTATCATCAGTTGCAAACAAGCACCACATATTAGTGGTGATGTTCATATCTAGCCTGCATGTCATCGAGAGGCATGTCGCATGCTTCTCTCATCATCCTGCACTTCTCAACCAGGTAAGGGTTGGTTGGTGTTGTGCTTTTATAGGTGACTGCTAGTGGGCTTTTAATTGTAAACCACCATACATTACAACATCATCATGTCATCATATTGTTACAGACATGTGACATCCTTGTGAAACACAATGAACCCAGCTTACAAATGGAAAAGTTTGAGTTCAAAAATAACTCACAAACAAAGGACCAAGATTTTGTGACCAACATCGTCAAGAACCCTAAACTGCAACTCTTCCACCAGAAGAACGTAGACGCTTCGAGGAAGGTTGTACTCCCTATCTTGCAACAAAATCTTTCTTTGATTTTCAAGTTCCCAAAGTAGCTGTATGGAGCTGAGCTTCAATTGATCCATCTGTGATATTTCTCGCTATTATGCGATCTTGAAACCGGGAAAAAATACTAAATCAAATAATTCACCGAAGAACAACAATAATACGAACTCGAGAAAAAAATTTAAGAATAATACATTTAAACAAAAAAATCAGTAATATAAACGGTGCCTTGTCATAATCAGCCCAAACCTTTTTTTCACCCCGACTGAAACATCACCTGATGAAACTCTCAATATCTGCCCACATGCCACCATGAACTTCATGTCACCTTCATTTACAACAAATCATTTTCTCTCAATTTTTTTTCCAGTGTTTCGTGTGTGCACTTTTAAAATTTTTCTTTGATGCTATTTTAAACTTCTTCGAGGTTTCCAATGTTTTCCGTCTCTCAATTTTCACCTTCACTAATAATTTGTAATCGTAAATATTTTAAACCAAATATCACTATCAATATCTATAATAATTTAGTTTATTTAAATAAAATTCAAGTCTCTATTGTTTACTTAAACCCAAAACTGTAAAAGCAAACATTTGAATGGTTAGAAGTCTCAAGAGATTAACACCACTCTGATACATTTGTTTCACTAAATAGTTTTAAGGGAGTGAGATAAGAGAAGTTTCACAAAGTTTCAAGGAAATTCCGAAACTCACGCTATTTGGTATCACCGTTTGGGAGGGTGGGTTTTGTTTGGATGCTTTAAATTTAAATGCTAACATCACATGTTAAACTAAGAGCCCTTGTCTTGGCACATTTAATACAAATGAAAACTCTTGTATATTAAACTGAAAATTCTGAAATACAAATATTGGTATAAAATAACAAACGAGAAATACAAAACTTTGTCACCGAAATATCAATAAGCAAAAAGTCAAATACATTGTAACTGCACAAATAGATGAGGGCTAAAGAAGAGATACTCAAGTGTTGTTAAACGTTTTTCGATACTTGAAGAAATATTCCAAAAAATCCTTCAAAGATGATCCATATAATACAAGCCATCAATATTCATATGCAACTCATACTTTGTCCCCTCTGCCAAACTTTCTCCTGAAGAAGCTCTTCTCGTTAGCAGACTCATCTTCTTCCTCGTAATAATCCGCTGGAGCCCTCTTCTTCCTCATTGGCGGGGCTGAGGGCTTGGTTCTGTTGTCATTATTGATCCACTTCTTGTTTCTGAAGTTCTTGTACAGGGCATAAATGAAGTCAGAAGCTGTGATAGTGTCAGCATTCATGGCGATCATCCTCGACACAAACACCCCATCTTTGCCTAGGTAGTGCACAAACTGTTTCACCTGTCAAATAGATCAACTATGAGTCACGTGACATTTTGTGAGAGTGTTTGCGTTTGTCATATACTCACAAAAGTCCCAAAGAACATGCCTTAAGCGACATAACTGAGAACATCTGATTCATACGTTTTTGTATTGCTCAAGTGACGAGTATTAACTGACTGGGAAAAAAAATTTCAAAAATAAAGCATCTACTTGTTTTTTCTTGGCACTCCTGTCATCTCCATCCTCGTCCTCCGTCAAGTTGTCAGCCACCTCTGCAAACTCTATGTGTCTCTTGACGTAACCCACCTTTTTGGAGTAAGGAAATGCATAGTTTACTTTCAAAAAATATATGAAAGTGGATTTGACAAAAAATGAACAATGCTAATTATTCAGGTTTATTTGCCCAATTCATGATTGCATAAAACTGCAATAGATCCCAAACTACAAAAACATGCCCCCACCATTTTAGACATAGGATTCATCCTGGAAATCCAAAAGAAGAGGGACATTACAGAAGTGAACATGACGACGATAAACCAGAACCACAAAAAGATAAATATCTTTTCGTTGAAGTTGTTGATGGGTAAAACACATTGCACGTTGTACGGGTGGATGTTGCCCAAAAACCTCACCTATGGTTTGTGGTTCAGGGTGGATCAATATTCACAGTTGTGATTATTAATTAGATTGAACATTTTAAAAACGTCAAAAAGAGTATAATTTATGAAACACGGGAAAAGCAACAAACCTTGAAAGCACACATAGTGGTTCTGGGAAACCTTTTTGACCACATTTGGGTGCCGTTGTGGATGGAAGACTTTATCACCAGCCAACCATAATTCAAAAAGTCTCCACCAAAGAGAGCGTTAACGAAGAGGAACTGGCAGATAGAGTTGAGGACGAAGAGGAGTTTGATGATGAGGTAGAATGAGTACAAATAGCTGCCCTTTAGACACTGACAACAAGCCAGAAACTGCTTGAAGCTGATGGTCCTGCTCTTGTAGGCACGTTTTTGTGCTTCCGATACGTAACTGTGAAATGTTTACCACATAATTTAACATTGTATTCAAAAATAAATCTTCAAAACTGTACAAAATCATTTTCCAAAACTCTAAAAACTCATTGAAAAAACACAAACCGATCGACTTGGCTGGTCATGTAAGAGATGGTTTTGTCCCTGACTTCGGCAGTTTCAGTAGCGTTGAAGCTCTCTCCTGCGGCCACGATGCTGTTCAGGTCGATGCCAGTCTTAGTGCCAAAGCTCTTCCAGACGGCGTAAGGCATGTAGAAGCAAAGGGCTTGTGCCAGCAGGATGAGAGGCACCCACTGATAATAAGTGATCTCCTGCGGGTCAGGGGGAAGTTATTAGAAAGAAGAAATGTAATATATATAAAATGAAACTGAATTAGTGAAAATATCAACTTTATAATTTATTTTAAAGTTGCATAAATGAGTCTAGAATTCTAAAAAATATAATTTTTTTTATAAAAATATCAAAAAACGACTCCAACAGCTGTAAATCTTTATAAATAAAAAACACAAGAAACTCACATCCTTCCTCTTCTCGTTGTGGTCGGCAGGGACATCCTCGTTGTTGGCTAGGAAGTAGGTGTTCCTGATCCAACAGAAACTGTTTACATAGTCCTCTTGTGCACCTGAGGTTATTGTTATTATTATTATTATTATTATTGTTACAAGTATCATTTTTATTATTATTATTATTATTATTATTATTTCACTTGTTATTTTGTTTGTTTATTTACGCAGTTCGGATCCATTTGAATAAAAATATGTATATAAAGAATTTAAAAATTTTGAGTTGTTATGCAATAAGAAACAACTTGGTTATATTGAAGGTGAATATGCAGTTATAAAGCCTATAATGTTAATTGGGGTAACAATTGAAAACTATGTAGAAGCCCATACTATGTACAAAATTCCAAACGTGATAATTGGCATTAAAGGGTACAAAACTCATAGGAGGACAATTATTTAATGAATCAATTAAGAGTTGTTATGTGAAGCAGATGTTAGTTTGAATCTATGAGTCGAGTTTTTGGGAGAAAAAAATTTTTTTTGAGCAATGCAAATTGTCTTATTATTTCGAAATGTTTGGCAACAATGGTGTTAAAAATTCTGAGTGCAAAACTTGTTAATTAGTAGTTAAGTCTGTCTATAATGATACTAAAAATAATAACAACAACAACAATAATAATAATAATAATAATAATAATAATAATAATAATAATAAGTATTATTATTATTATTATTATTATTATTATTATTATTATTATTATTATTATTATTATTATTATTATTATTATTATTATTATTATTATTATCATTATTATTATTGATTTTCATAGCACACAGTTATCAATTCAAGATTGCTTCAGAGGCGCTCAAGGTTTGTAAGAGATTATGACTTTATTATTAACAATGATAATAGAAATAAAATAAAAAGAAATAATAGAAATAACAAAAGTATAATGATGACTAGCGAGTATAAAAATAAAACAACACTGAATAATAATAAATAAAAATAATAAAAATGAGGAAAACAACAACAACAACAATAACAACAACAACAACAACAATAACAACAACAATAACAACAATAACAACAACAACAACAACAACAATATTAATAATAATAACAAAAATAACAATATAAACAATAATGACAAAAAAACAACGTCACCTGTGAATTGAGCGGGAGCCCAGCACTCGATAGGGTCCCCTACAAAGGTCTTGGTGGTGACGATGATGGCGAAAAAGATTAACATTGTCACTGTGACGTTGCGACTCAGTCTGGAGTGGTGTGTGGTAGGGGTGTATGGTAGGGGTGTGTGGTGGTGGGGTGTAGTGGTGAGAGATGGGGTGTGTTGATGTTAGAATGTGTGTTTTAGTTAATTTTAACTGATTTTTCCATGCATTCCTCCTTCATTCTCTTCCACTTTATTCATTAGACATTCTTTTAATTTTACAATTTCTTCTCCGCATATTTATTCGAGTTTTTGGAATATTATTTTCCAATTTTATTTTTTTTTGCTTCAATATTTATTTTTAAAATTCCAAATTCAATATTCAAGGAAAACTTTTGAGTGAAATAATTATTTATAGATATTTACAAACACAAGGAGACAAAAACATTTGTGTGTGCGAGGATTAAGTTGGATTCTAAGTAACACAAGTTAGAAGGAAGTCAGGGCTGGAACCATGGGATTGAGCAAAGTTTGAAAATGTAGTTGAAGTAGGAATTCTTTAAATTTTGCTATGCTTTGAGAGTATAATGAGATCATAGGAATGAAAAAATTCGTGGGTTATAAAGAGAAATAAAGAAAACGGAATTCAAATTTAATAAGACATAAAATCAATAAAATATAAAATAAATAATTATAATAATAATGATAATAATAAATATAATTTAAAATGGAACCCACAAAAATACTAAATAAGGGCCTCAAAACTGATAGTGAAAGTAACAGTCAGCCACCTGTCAGCTCTGTCGTCATCTCCCCTGTTGGTCGACTTGAGCTTCGACATGCCAAAGAAGTCCAGAATCGTCTCCATCTCGATTGGTGGTCTGGCAACTGGTCAATGAAGATGGTGGGTTGAAGAGGTGGCTGGGAGACAAGGGTGGAAGAAGAAAGGTGGGAGTAAAGGGCTTGGAGATGGAAGGTTGTTAGATGGGAGATGAAATTCGATTGAGAGACTTTGATGACCACAAATCCTGGATTCTTATTGGTTGTTGAAGTTATTGATTTGTGATTGTGTTTCAACCATTTGTGTCAGGTATAATGGGAAAGTTGAATATTTAACGTCAATTCTTGCTTTGTTATTTAAAGTCAAAATTGTTCAAAGTTGCAACAAACTTCAAATTATTTCATTTCTCTTCAATGTTTCATCACTGTTTAATATTATTTGAAACTCAATTCCAATTCAAAGTCAGACTCAAAACTCAAAAGTCAAAATCTCAACAAGTGATTACAAATATATTCTGAGAAACTTCATAGGACTATCAACCAGTCATATGGCAATACTTCTTGTTAAAAGTTCTTAATAAAACTTAGAAACCAACTCACACACGCACACACACACACACACACACACACACACACACACACACACACACACACACACACACACACACACACACACACACACACACACACACACACACACACACACACACACACACACACACACACACAAACAAACACACACACAAACAAACACACACACACACACACTCAATAATATAAACCTAGTATACGGACCTATATGAACTCAGTTAAAGTTTACAAATGTATAAAAGTGACAAGTAATCTCTATTGTTGCCATACGCTTTCATAGCTGTTAACGGCAGGATTATAATATTATGATAATACGCTTTGAATGGATTATTCCAATTTTTCAAATTTGTTTATCTGTTTCGATATTTGATTTTTTGTGTTAGCTTCCAAATAGTTTCAATGATTCCTTTCACATTTCTTTTTGGTTTTGTCTGTATTGTTTGAAATTACAACTTCGTTTACTTTTTGTTACAATAAAATTCAATTCTAAAAAAATAGCAAAAGCATTAATTTGAACTAAAGAGTTTTATATTATCGATCAAGCACGAGGACAGAACCTTCCAGAACTATTTGCTTGCACCCAACAAAATTGTGAATCTTTCGTTGTGTCATGCAATCTTTTTGAGTTAATCTTTCTTGAATCGCCAGGCTATGCATAAATTTACATTAGGAACTAATCACAGAAGTTTTTTGCAACAATAAACAACCACAACATTTTAGTGATGGATGCTAGATACAACTTTTTAAAGTGTTCTGCTGTTCTTGCTGCTTTAGTTTATACTTTGAATAGCTGGAGAGGTATTTGAATTGTCTCTCGTTCAAATGGTCTATTGATGAATGAGGCGATATTTCATGGTGGTTTGTATGCTTTTGTGGTGACAGCTGCAAAGAGATAAATGCTCTATAAGTAGCAAGCTTTGGGAGGTGTTATTTCTAATGCCCAAATAATTAATATAACTTAAACACCAAAGAAAAAACTTAAAATAAGAAAATTTTTTAAATTCTATTCACATTCGAACCACAAATATTATCCATGATGAAATCATAACTTATTATTTCTAATATTTCAACATCGCTATTGTTTAATCGGCGCTAGTTGCTATAGAAACAGCACATACGATGTGCTTAACTCATTGATTTTAGTAAACGCATTTACGTTTGGAACTTGAGTCATTTGCAAAACATCTGTTTGAATCTGCTGTGTTTTCTAGTTGATGTGACTTCCATATTGAGTTTCGTGAAAAAGATTCAACTATCTTCAAACTTTCACCATGCTTTCCACTAAGACAACACATCCCGGTTGAAAGCTTAGATGGAGATGAGGAATTTGTCGGAGTTTACTGTGATTTTCAGTGGTTCATTGCAGTATCCTCTTTTAAAGGAGGTCTTCGACAACATCACAAAATCTGTATCCTGCTCCCGTCTGAATGTGACACCAGTGTCTGACCAGGTGGGTGTGTGGCATTGTAAGATCACACGTTTAAATGTTTGATATGTTTTATTTTAAAATAACAACTATGTCTACAACACCATTCAAACTCATGTGAGCGCATTACAACATATCAACGCATCTATGTTCTTTACAAAGCGATATAACACAAAGGCTGAAAACTCGACAAAATGCCAACACAACAACATGCCAACACAACAACATGCCGCAAACTTTCAAACTAGTTGTGTCACTCTCAAAACTTCCCAACCAACACTTCACCTTCCTCATAACTAAGCCCTCTTCTATCATAATCATCTTCTTCATACTAGACATTCCATTGCGTATCATCATTGTTTTGCGTCATGTATCTCATATTCCATGTGTAATGTATCTCATGTGTCATGTATCTCATGTGTCATGCATCTCATGTTTCATGTATCTCATGTGTCATTATCTTGTGTCATGTATCTCATGTTTCATGTATCTCATGTGTCATGTATCTCATGTGTCATGCATCTCATGTGTCATGTATCTCATGTGTCATTATCTTGTGTCATGTATCTCATGTTTCATGTATCTCATGTTTCATGTGTCTCATGTGTCATGCATCTCATGTGTCATGTATCTCATGTGTCATTATCTTGTGTCATGTATCTCATGTTTCATGTATTTCATGTTTCATGTATCTATTGTGTCATGTATCTCATGTGTCATGCATCTCATGTGTCATGTATCTCATTTGTCATTATCTTGTGTCATGTATCTCATGTGTCATGTATCTCATGTGTCATGTATCTCATATGTCATGTATCTCATGTGTTACGTACATCATGTGTATATAAATACAGGTAGCTAATCGATTGACCTCTAAGCACCTTTTAATGACAATAGGCGTGCAGTTAACGAGGCTTCGTTATGTTGATAATGCATAACCATAATAATAATAATTTTTATTATTATTGTTTTTGTTAATTTTATTATTATTAAAACCTGGTAATTTGATATTATGAGCACACTCTCACATGGAACATGACTCCTAAGTCTGACATCCTCCTTTCCCCCCATCATCCTACCAGGACTCGGTAATCCTTCCACCCTTGATCCTCATCATCTTCGTCATCTTCATCATCCTCATCATCGCCATCAGCTTCTTTTTGTACAAGTTTGTGTTTTGAGTTTTGTTAAATGAAGTTGATGAAGTGGATGGGTGTATTGATACAGGATAATATCAATGAGTTTATAAATAATATTTTGATCGTTCTATTATTACTGATGGTTTCCAGTATCATTTTTAGTAATAATTTTAATGGTGAGAGCGCTTATAGCTTTGATTTCCAACACTTTTTGCTGACTTTAATAACTTCTCCATCATTCTCATGAGTCATACTCAATCATTAAAATAAATCAATAACAAACCTTTAGAAAGTTCATGGGCAAGAACCAGGTCACAATGGCAGATGTTCCGAGCATTAATGCCCAAGTAAGCAGCCAAGCTCATGGGGATGCCAGTGTTTTCAATGCTAACAAGATCAATAATGATAATAATAATAATATGAAAAGAAATATGAAAAAAGATGACTTAAAGGTGATAAAGAACAAGCTTAAAACAAAAAGCAACAATATTCTGCCTCTCTCCATCAACAACAGAATAAAAAATAATAATACTTCGCGTAATAATAACAACATTAATATCAGTGCAGGCAAGAAGAAAGTGTCCTTCATGGGTCTCAAGCCCAGCAAATATAAAATAAATAACTTCAATATAAATGAAAACAACAGAAATAATAATAAACTAAATAATAAAAATAACGATGATATTAATAGCAATAATAACAACAATATTAAAGACCAAAGCTACAGCAACGATGGGCTGGTGGATGAAGTCAACTCGTACCTCTTTGAAATGCCTCCACAAAAAGCGGGCAAAAAAAACGATTGATAACAATAAAAATCATAATAGTTTGAAAAAATTATTATTATTATTATTGTTTTTTTTGTTGTTATTTTTAGTTTCACGATAAACACGTCACATGTTCAATGTTGATCTACATGTGTGTGTGTGTGTGTGTGTGTTTGTGTGTGTGTGTGTGTGTGTGTGTGTGTGTGTGTGTGTGTGTGTGTGTGTGTGTGTGTGTGTGTGTGTGTGTGTGTGTGTGTGTGTGTCTTTCAGTTTGCTTTTTTGGAGATATTTCACATATATGTATGTGTGTTATTTGTACAGTTTTCAAGCTCCACCTTTCTTAGATGCTCTGAACTTTAAATCTATTTTTTGTATTGTTTTGTTTCACTTTTGCGCATCAAAGAATCCTACAATATTTGGAAGGGTTTTTTGAATGACGTCATCATTAAGCTTCAAAGCTTCATCAACAAACATGCGTTGAGTTTTGTGACGTCATTCTCAAACCAGCTTGCTCAGTGCATCTCACTTGAATTGCCAAATCGATTTGTGTGACGTTCATAATTAACCATCACACCCACCCAGTCTCCACCCGACCAACAAACCATCATATCCACCAATCTTCCACACACTTAATCAACCAATCAACTCTCACCTCATCACACCCATCCACCAAAACTTTGATGCAGTCTTGATATAGTATTATTCCACTTTTAAACATCTTCAACTGGTTGTATGTTCAAGTTACGTCTCCAAGAATATCTTGCTTTTTTATGCACCTCGAATCTTTCAAAAACTTCTTATCGAACTCTGAACCCACCCAAACCAGTGAGGTCATCGTTTGTTGATACAAGTGTTCATTTAGTTAGAAGTACCCCCATTTATTCGAGGTTTTGTGTTCAGCTTTTCGATAATCATCTTCGTCGTCATCTTCATCACTCTCATCAACTCTTCATCATCCCCAATACTACGTCATCATCATATTGTTATTTTGACTGCTTTTGCATCACCAGCGTCTCGTCGCTCATCATTGTTTGCTATCATAAATGTTGTCATATGTTGTATGAGTTATTTAAGATCTGAATGAGATATTGAAAAGTTCCATGGATAATTCACACAATGCAAACGTGTCTTTCAGACTCCCTTCATATAGGCTTTTATTATTAATGCAAATCTCAAAAAAATAACTCAAAATTTTCACTTTAAAACTCTTCGAGTCTTAAAATTTGTGATGTAACTAAAAAACACTTTTTGAAACGTTGAAACAACGACGGTAACAAGTCTTCCAGATCAACTTCACATATGACACAGATGCCGAGAAAGGTTTCAGATTTGAGGGTGTGAAGTGTTGGAAAGGTAAAATCGACAGCTAATTGGTTGAAATCAAATTTCAACATCATAAAGACACGATTATAGATGAAAGTTATGTCGAGCAGTGTTTGACGTTCAATTCTGAAGTCAAAATGGATGGAGAGTCTGTAGATGGTGAGAGTGGCTTGGTGGTGAGAGTGGTGGGTCGTAAAGGTGGTTGAGTCAAAATATGCAGATAACTCAAAGCATGAAATTAACAGGTTTGAAGTTTATTTCTCACAGACATACTTTTTTGCTTGATGTTAAAGGGTTTTTTAAAAAGTTCACAATTAAAAAAACACCACACACAAACTCACATACGCACACTTTCAGAAGCACATGTACACAATCGGTTTTACATATACAGACAAATATGAATATCTACACACACAAACAGATGAAGCTAAAGCTGCATTCAAATAGAATTTCATGTGCACATACAAAAAACACATGCATACAATCAAATGAAGAAACACGCACACAAGCATATAGAGATAAGTATATAACGCATTTGAACACACAGACAAAATCTCACATGAAGAGGATTTTGAAGGCAGGATATATGCAACTTCAAAACACACCCACTACTTTTCACGCACACACAACTTTCTGTTATATAAAATCATTCTGATAATGAAATGCCAATGTTTGATTGAAAAAAAATATTCCCAAAAGAAAGTTAAATCTGGAATACACACAGATATAAACTCGAAATCCCGCACACAACACAACCACGCATACGCCGGTTATATAAGGAGCGTATGAAAATGACCAAATTCCAACTGAGTCTACCTCACGTCGAAAAAAAAGTTTTGTGGGGTATAGTTGGTTTCCATTATCAACATTCGCAAGTGTTTGAGTTTTGAGGACCTTCTTCTGCCCTTCCCTGTAGTTGTGAGGTGGGTGGTGGTTGTGTTGGAGATGTTTGAGGAAGAGAGAAGGTGTTATTTCAACATTCCAAAAATCTGGCATTATAAACATGATGGAAAAAGCATTGAAGAATATAAGAACGTTTCCTACTTTCCGATATTGCGAGCTGGTTAATCATAGTTGATGAAGGCGCATACAGACCCGCCCATAACAAAGGCAACTTAAATCTGTCACCACCTATACTAATCAATACACCTACATACAAACAGCATCTTAGCTTCATTTCATTTCTGATGCTCTTAATTAAGAGTCATTAAGATAATTTTTCTTTTTAAACACTGCAAACTTAATCTTTATATTATCGAAGCATTTATATGCAATTTTGTGGTATTTGGTTGAGCAATAAACGTTGAGCAATTGAATGTTGTTGTGGTAGGTGTAATTGTGCAAAGTTATAGTTGTGTTTATAGTTGCACTAAATTTTGTTTCTGATGCGGGAGTTATTAAGACACAAAGAGATGATACGTTGGAAAATCAATAGCATTTCGTGGATAAAAAGTCCAAAGATTTTATTGAAGTTCAAAGCCCCCGTGCACCTTCAGAACAATTTTAAGCCTTTTTATTTTCACACGCATACAACAGTTTTGTATTCTTATTATGGTTTTACATACGCACAAAGCCTTCAACCCATAAGCTAGTTCAGAGAGAGACAACTGCGAAGTTTAAGCAAGAAATTTTTTATCATAACTAACTTTAATCTTTTGTAGTTTTAGTTGTTCGGCTTGAAGAATTCTGTCGGTAGGGTCGGTTTTATGACCTGAACCTCACTTGAGCACCATAACGATAATTCAGTCGTTTTATTAGAAATAAATAAATATTCAACGTGGTGAAAAATATTTTTAAAATAATGGATTTTATTCATTCAAACTCACTTCCCCCTTCAACACCCCCAAAACAACCGCCATTAAAGAAGTATCCATTCAATTGAACTTTTCATTTGTAATAGACCCAGCCCTCCCTCTCTCTCCCACAGATGACAAACATGGTTCTTTTCCTCGTCCTCATCACTTCCTGTTTGGTCCACATCTCCCATGCATTCAACGAAAACATCAACACCTACAATTCAATCAATATGGGCTATAATAACATCAAAAATGATAATAAAAATGAAAATTATAATAATTTTGATATGATGCCGCAAAATCAAGCACCGTACACAGATAAAAAAGTTTGTGCACTTGTGATGTTGTGTGGTTTTGTGAGTGTGGTTATCAATCTACTTTCAACAGAAGTTTATCTATCTACCAGCTATAAATACTTGCTAAACGCAATCATATCCTTTACACCTCTTTCTTTATCTACTTCCCTCATCTGCCTCCTTACATTCTCTTTTTTTTTCTATCTACTTTATACCTTTATCTATCTACCTTCTCTTTCTTGTCTACCCATTCTCTCAACCACCTACCTTAGATGCAGAAGGAGTTGTGTGACTACCCTTGTAAGCCGTGTAGTGAAGTGCGGTGCTTGGACGGTGTGAATGAGATCATAGATGGCTGTGGCTGCTGCACCATGTGTGCCAGACAACAGGGTCTATGCCTGCTTGTCTTTTTGTCTTTTTGTTTTTTTTTTGTTTTTTTGTTAGTTTTTTAGGTTATTTATTCGTCTTTATTTCGTTTTTCCATTTTTTTTTTTTGTTTGATGATATTTTTTTCTCTTCTTTTCTCATTGGTAGTTAAGAAGCCAATGATGCGTGTTAAAGGTCAATGGTGTCAACGTCAACAGCATAAATTCTCAAGTCATGGTACTATACCCGTTTTGTGTTTTCTACCAATTTTTAGAAACATTTTCAAACTTTGGGGCAAAAAACTTTTTAAAAAATGATTGGAGGTGGATGCACATGCTGCTAATAATTAAATTTATTTCATAATACAAGAAATATTTTGTCACTTAATCTATTTTTAGAAATCCTAAAAAAGCGTGTTGTCATTCTAAACTTGATCACGAGTTGCACATTGAATTGCACCATCGCCCCAACATAACACTGTTATTGCATTTTGAAGTATATTTGCTGTGTTTTTCATTAAACAATATTTCCTCTGCTGCAATCTTTTTATAAGTTGTCCATCAATTTCTGACATAACTCAACACAAATGGACCACTATTAGATATCTGTCTGACTGGTTTCACACACACAAAACCAAAAACTTCATAGCCTTCTCCATTTTTTCCATTCTCTTCTCACTATCACCTTTTCCACTCTTTCCATTCTCTTCTCACCATCACCTTCTCCACTTTTTCCATTCTCTTCTCACCATCATCCCTCTCACTACAAACCACAGGTGATCTGTGCACACAGCAAGAGAAATGTGACACGATAAAGGACCTATACTGTGAGATGGTGGTGGATGGAGGCAACAGGGGAATCTGCAAAGGTGGGCAGTTCATGGCCACCATCAACCCAGTTGCAATCATATATAAACATTCAGTCCTCGACGCTCATAATTAAACTAATATTATATGTTTCAAAATCATTATCATTAACCTGGTGCTTTTTTCAAATCAAAAGGTGGTTACGAACAAAAACTCACAAAAGAACCCCATAAAACCACCACCACCACCACCACCACCACCACCACCACCACCACCACCACTCACCCCCCCCCCAACACTCCCACCACCCAATGAGCAGTGAAGAATGGCAGATCTTGTAACATCCAGTCAAAAGTGGTGAAAGATGGTGACACTGTCAACCTCAACTGCAGCATGAAGTGTTACTGTCAGGATGGCAAGTGAGAGGATGCATTGTAGTGATTTGATTTTTTTGATGATATTGTTATTTGAGCACCAGCTTCTCTATATCTCTTCTACCGTATATAATAACTTTTCACATTTTTACATACCTATGTTTCATGCTTTATGGCGTTATTTGTATGATAGATTTTCAAGCTCCCGAAACTTTAAAAGATTCTATTTGAAAATATTTCTCACAATACAAAAGTTCATAACTAACATATAACAATCACTAAAACATCTGTTTAACACCCAATACAACTTGGGAATCAGTACACTATGATTAATACCCAATACACCTCAAACCACCACCCAACCACCAGGTACGCCTGCACCACCTTGTGTCCTCAAGAACTTCGCAGACCTTCCCCCACCCACTGCAAAGACGCACAACTGGTTGCCATCAAAAACAGGTGGATGAGACTACTTTTACCAATTTGAGTAATAATAATAACGTAACAAATAATATAGGGTTTCATAAGAATCATATGACAGTTAAAGTTGTATTTATTGAAAAAGAAGACAAAAATACTCATGGGAGTAATTATAAATTGGTGGCAGATGCTGTAAAGAGTGGGTCTGCCCTCACCCGCACAACCTCCTCAACCCTGACGAGCCATTTGGACAAGCTTGTTAGTGTGGTTTTGTGTGTTGTGGTGTTGTGTGTTGTGATGTTGTGTGTTGTGATTTTGTGTGTTGTGGTGTTGTGTGTTGTGGTGTTGTAATGTTGTGTGTTGTGGTGTTGTGATGTTTTGGTGTTTGTTAAGAAAACATTGCGTCCCACTTGAACAAAACACACAACTCAGACATACACACACATAACCCAGACAACAACGACAACGGCTGCAAAAAGCACGTGGCTAAATGGAGTGCCTGTGACAAGCCGTGTGGTTATGGCGAGTCAGTGAGGTTGACGAATGATAACGTTCAATGCCAGACTGAAAAGGAAGTCAGGATCTGTAAAGTTCGACCGTGTGGTATGAGTCTTGATGTGAGTGGTCTTGATTGAATGTTGATCAACTTTGTGATTTTTAACCTTTAATTTTCTATTTAGCATGATTTAAAAATCTCCATTCACTTTTGTGCCAGTTGTCATCGGAGGCTGGAAACACACAGAACTCGAGCAAACGGTGCAGAGCCACAGTGGCAATGAAGACTCCAATCCACCTGAAGCATGGAGACTGCATAAGTACCAGTGTCTACAACATCAAATACTGCGCTCAGTGCAAACGATGCTGCGGTCCAGAAATAGAGGAGACGAGGGAGGTTGAGATGTTGTGTGGCAAAGAGAAGAAAAGCACCAAGAAAAAGTTCATGTTTATTGAGAAATGTACTTGCATCAAGGGGAGTGATCAGACGTGTCCTTTCGAGTGATGGTACGGTAATGTGGCATGCCAGCTTGTGAGTAATGGGACTTTTTGCTATTGTTATCGTTTGTTAGAAATATTAACAGAATTTCAAAGTACTCTTGACTATTCACCTCACCAGATAAGCACCATTAATTTTGCAACTTGTAGTGGTAAAATAATGTTGTTTTTTAACTTTTGCACAATATAAGGACTATATTTTTATTCTTTTCGTGCAGTCATGTGTGAATAATTTTTGTGGACATAATCAAAACAATAATAATTATAATCAGTATTACAAATGAAAAGTTTAAATATGTCCCAGGTATTTGAAATAAATAATATGAGTGCTTGATTCCAAATAAACTAACCATTTTGAGGTTGTTTTATTTTTAAACACAAAATGAAAAGCCCAATTTGAATCATTTATGATGACGATTCACGTTTATAGTACTTCTGTCCCAAATTAGTGGGGTTGAACGTTCAAAGCATTAACTTTTGCTTCCAGCTTTGTCTGTCAAGATCCTTTTCAATAGTTTGCTTCAAGCTCATTTTCAGTCTTCCTTTACCTCGTATACCTTCGACGTTAGTCTCATACCAGCTTGGGCCACTGGTATGGTTTCATACTCTCCAGGTGTCTATGCCCAGCAAAGTCTAGACTTCTTGATTCGTAAAGGAAGGGGTTAGATGTTTTTTATCTCTGGGTAGTCTAGTGATTCTACAAATCATGTATGACTTTTGGCTTGCACACAGCATATAGTGGTGGGGTGATACTAACCTGATATTACAACACTGTTTCTATGAATTGTAAAGCCCTAATAAAACTTAGATACATTTTGAAGTTTTAGAGGCAACATAATTCATATGCCTGTTCATGCTTACAATTCCAAAGATTTTGAACACGTTTATTTACAGCAAACAATTTCTCACAAGCTACACTCTACCATTTCCACCCACCACACCCTCTTCTCCTCTACCTCCAACACTACCTACGTCCTCTTCTTCTCCACCCACCCCATCATCATCATCTTGCAAATAAGCGAACAAAGGATTGTGTTTGAACTGGGAAAAGTTCACCCGGCTGGCATTCAAGCAGTTGATGACGTCATGTGGGTCGTTGGTCTGTAAGGGCACTATGGAGTCTTCCAATGTATACATGCCGTATCTGTACAGTGGGTTGATGGGTAGATAGATAGATAGATAGATAGATAGACAGATAGATAGATAGATAGATAGACAGATAGATAGATAGATAGGTAGATAGATAGATAGATAGATAGATAGATAGATAGATAGATAGATAGATAGATAGATAGATAGATAGATAGATAGACAGATAGATAGATTCACTTTTAGCAGCCGTTCTATCGGTTTGTTTTTGCTATAAACTGCTTTTTCTCCTTTTTAAGGTATTTCATTTTCAATTTTTTGTTTTCATTAGTTTATTTAATTATTTTTTCTACAAAACCTTAATTCCTTTCTTCTTCTCTTCTGTTCCTCGTATTTACTCTGAACCTATGCCCTGCTTTCGGGATTTTCTATTTAGTCTCTTTAAATTCTCTTCTCCCTCTCCTCGGACTGTCAGGCGGCGCGTTTTCTTCTTCAATCTCAAATCTTGTATTTCTTCTTCTGTTCTCAATAGTATTTCATCATCCACTACTTCTACTTCCTCCAGTTCTACATTCCCTCACTCCTCTCTTATCTCCTCTTCTCACCTAAAATCTAAATCTTCTTTTCTCAATTCTAATTCATTCAGCTCATCTCATAACTCTTCTAAACTTCTTAAATCCATTAATATATCTTTTCTTAACATAAGATCTCTTAATAACAAATTTATTCATGTGTTCAAGCTCCTTTCTGACTCCAACCTTGACTTTCTAGTTCTCAGTGAGACCTGGCATGAATCTGCTTCTTCTCCTTCTCTCATCTCTGCTTGTCCTCCCTCTTATTCTTTTTTTGAACTTGCTCGTGCTTCTCAAAATCCCCTCTCTACCTCTTTTTTCACTTATGGAGGAATCTGTCTTTTTTACAAATCTACCTTTTCCTCTTCTAAAACTTCTCATCCTAATTTTAAATTTTTTGAATCCTTTGTCTCTTCTTTTAAATTTGGTACTCTCACCCTGTTTATTGCTGTTATTTATCGACCTCCTTCTTCTTCTCTCTCTTCATTTATTAATGATTTCTCTGCCTTACTTGAATTTTTATATACTCTTTCCTTTCCTTTTTATATTGTAGGTGACTTTAACATCCAATTTAACATCAAAACTAATTTCTACACTAACAAATTTCTGGAACTTCTTGAACTTTTCAATCTTTCCCAACACTGTCACTTTCCCTCTCATTCCTCGGCAACACCATTGATTTTCTCATCACATCATCCTTTATCAAATCCATTAGTATTCTTGCTCACCCAGTCTCCTTTTCTGATCACTACTTCTTTCCCTGCCAGCCCCAACAAACTCTCCTCTACTGTCAAGGGATCTACTCGTTCTTGGTCTCAACTCAACAAAACACTTTTCATCCAACTTCTTTCGGCTTCTTCTTTTGACTCTTCTTCTTTCACTGATCTTGATGACTTTGTTCTTGCTCTAAACTCTCTTCTCACTAATACTTTGAATGTGCTTCTTCCCATTAAATCTTTTACCTACCATCTTTCCTCCTTCAAAGCTCCTTGGTTTGATGGTGAACGCGTCACATCCAAACGTACTTTACGCAAGCTCGAACGTTCTTATCGTTCCTCTCCCTCTTCTTCCTCTCATGTTCTTTGGCTTTCTCACCTATCAACCTATCGCTCTCTTCTCCACTCCAAACACTCAAATTTTTTTATTTCTTCCATCAACTCTGCTTCCTCTTCTTCCTCTCGTTGGCAAAATCTCAATCGCATTCTCTCCAAACAATCCCCTCCTCCTCCTTTTTCTTCTCAAGATTTTCATGACTATTTCCACAACAAGATTCTCTCTATTAGAACTAATCGCTCATCATCTCACACTCCTCAAGCGTCTCCTTTTGCCTCTGTCTCTCTTTCTAACTTTTCACCTTCACAGACCTCATCTCCATCATCAAATCTGTATCTTTATCTTCCTGCTCCCTTGACCTTATTCTTCAAAAAATTCTTAATGATTTTTCCTCTTTCTTCTATCCCATTATTTTCAATCTTATTAGCCTTTCTCTAGCTTCTTCTAAATTTCCCCCCTCCTTTAAATCATCTATCGTTACTCCAATACTGAAAAAACCTTCTGTGGATCCTTCTACATCTCCAACTACCGTCCTATTTCTAACCATTCGTTTCTCTCCAAAATTCTCGAAAAAGCTATTTACCTCCAACTTTCAAACTTTCTTCTTTCTAACAATCTTCTACCCCCTACCCAATCCGGCTTTCGACCCTCTCACTCTACTGAAACCTGCCTTCTAAAAATTTCTAATGATGCTCTTTTAGCTTCCGACTCTGGTAAGCTTTCTCTTCTCCTTTCTCTTGACTTCTCTTCTGCTTTTGATACTGTTGACCACTCACTTTTACTGCAGCATCTCAACTCCTCTTTCGGTATTTCCGGCTCCTCACTTTCCTGGCTTACCTCCTATCTTTCTAACCGTTCCTCCGCTGTTTCTATTAACAACTCTTCTTCTTCTTCTCTCTCTGTTCCTTTTGGTGTTCCTCAGGGATCTGTTCTTGAACCTCTTCTCTTTATTCTTTATACCTCTCACCTCCCTTGTCTTATCGAATCTTTCTCTTTTCAAAATCAGCTACCGACGACACCTACATCTTCTCTTCTTTTCCTTTTTCTTCTCTTTCTTCTACTCTTGATAGGCTTAGCCTCTGTCTCTCTTCTATTCTCTCATGGAGCGACTTCATGCATCTAAAACTTAATCCCTCGAAATTTAATTTTATCTATCTTTCTAAGTCTAAATCTCTTCCTTCCTCTCTCCCTCCCATTATAAATTCTGACCTAACTATCTATCCTTCCTCCACTATTCGCTGTCTTGGCTTTTTCCTCGATTTTTCTCTTTCTTTTAATCCTCAAATCCTCTTTGTTGCTTCTTCTTGTTTTTTTCACTTATGTCGTATCAGACAAATCTCTTCTTATATCGATGATGCCTTTCTTAAGATTCTTGTCTGTTCTCTTGTTCTCTCTCGACTTAATTACTGCAACTCTTTGTACTTTAATCTTCCTAAATCTACTCTCTACTCTCTAGTTAAAACTTTCAACTCTGCTGCACGCCTGGTCTCTCATACTCCTAAATTCTCCCATATCTCTCCATCTCTTGTCGATCTTCACTGGCTACCTCCTCACTTTCGCTTTTCTTTCAAAATCTGTACTCTTATGTACAAAATTTCTTACTCTACCTCGCCTTCCTATCTTTCTAACCTCTTACTCCCTCCTAAACGTGACGGCCTACGGTCCTCTACTCGTTCTCAACTTTTCATTATCTCTCTCTCTCACTCCAATGCTGAATCTACTTTTTCTTTTTTTGGTCCACTTCTCCGGAACTCTCTTCCTCCTTATCCTAAATCTTCTTCCTATCCTATTTTTTTTTAGAAATTTAAAAACCTACCTCTTTAAGCAGTTCATAGCAGAGCGCCTTTAAACGATGCGTAAAAGGCGCTATATAAATATCTAATTATTATTATTATTATAGATAAATAGATAGATGAAAAACCTGATTCTTCTGAGTTGAGTACAATATGCAGTGCTTTTGAGCTCAAGACCTGTTTTAAAGAAGCAAAAAAAAAAGAAAACAAAAAATATTAGAACAAATATTGTAAATAATATAAGAAATTACATAGTAAAACAAAGAACAACAAAACAACAGCACCAATGTTGTGGACAAGATTAAGAATGTACTGGTTTGTTTCGTTTATCGAGTGCACTTCTGTGGTAATATGGGGTAGTGATGATGATGAGGTTGATGGTGGGGGTGATGATAATGGTGTTGATGATGATAACAGTTACTAACCGAGGGTGAATGATGGTGGTTTGAACTCAATGCACCTGGATGATGGGTCATAATGGTGACGTGATACTCAGTACATATATATATATGAATATTCTTCTTATAAAAATAACATTCTCTTTTCAGTTATACTTCAGTATACAGAATCTTGCATTTTTTATTGTTATTGATATTTATTATTATTATTGCTATGATTATTGTTGTTATTATTGTTATTGGCGCACCTGGACACCTACCCACCTTATGGCATATAACACTGGTCCCTTGTGTTCTGCTGAAGGCCTCATAGCGCCTTTTGACAATAATAATAAAATAATTATGTTCTCATTATTAGTGTTATATTTTTATGCTGTCATGGTTATTATTACTCACCTTTCACAGCCAAGTCATATGCTTCTTGGGATTGGGGATCTACTCCTGAAGCTCTGTTCAATAAAATTTTAAGAAATGACACTAATAATAATAATAATAATGATTATAATTTTATCTCACATGAGCATGCTCCTGTGGTGGCCAGCCTGCACAGCACTCAGCACCCTCTCCATCCTCGTTGAGGTCACGTGCGCTTTATAATAATAATAGTATAATATTTAATATTAGAATATTCTAGTTCTGATAATAACACTAATTTTAATGCTAGCGAAAACAAAAACAATATAACAAATAGCCAAAATAAAAACCAATCAAAGAGATCAATAACGATGACGGCAAAAATAAAAAATCACAGTAGTTGGAAGTCTGCATGACCTTGCCTGTGACCTTGTGGTCCAGGGTCGCCCTGCCCAGCATAGCCTTGATGTGGTACACCTGTAAGTCAGCATGGTTAGTGAAATTATGACAATGATGATGGCAACCAGAATAAGGGGAAAATATTAAATGCTCATTTGGTTATATAACAAGGTTATTTAGTGTCATTATTGTTATCAAATCATATATGCCAACCCTCATGAGCTTGGCATTGTAGACATCAGATATGAATTGTCGTCCTCCATTTAATGCCAGTACTGGATTGAATGTCAAATTGGTGTGATGAGGAAGCTGGTTTAAGAGTGAATTTATATAGAAGTATGAAGAACATGCAGTAATAGAAATGTTAATTATACAAATGAAAATCAAGGTAAAATATTTGTTAATGTGAAGATGAATATAAAAACAATTGACCAGTGACTCCAGAAGCAAATGAAGTGAGTGCATCAATGGGAACGATTTTGAAGTGGTCTGTGTTGTACCTGGGACCTACCACTGGTATGGGTGAAAGTAGATGTGGTGTGTAGCTGTGTGTGAGCAGATGTAGTTGTAAAATTATTCAAAGAGTTATCTGATTATATAAACATAGTTATCTAATTATATAAACATAGTTATCTGATTATATAAACATAGTTGGAACTTAATTATTTTTGTGTAGATGAATACCAAGAGGGTGGTCAGAAAGATCAGGTACAGAGATCAAAGATGTTCCATTTGATTCGTTGCTGAGAAGCAGGCGATTCCTTATAGGTCGGCATTGCAGGGCATTCAGTGCTATGAAGTGATTCAGAAAACAATGCATAATTGAGATTTAAATTAGAATGTTTTAGAATTTTAAAAAGTTATTTTGCTATTGAAAATAATTTTAATAAATCTTCATAAACTTATTATTAATTATTTTGATGTTTGAATTCAGCTTGAGAGAAAAGAAAGACATACCCCTGGCAAGGTTTATACTGATGAAGTCAGTCACTGATCTCATGCTTTTGTTTGGAGGTTTGTATATGGGAAAGACACCGTTCATTAAACGGTACAATTTGTATGCTTGATCCATCACTTAATGTATTTTCAGAATTAAAAAACTGATTTAAGTTAAAATTTTATTGAAAAATTATATTTAAAACTTGAATGAAAGTTTGTCTGAACAAGAATAACTTGCATCGTTTTACATCAAACTTTAGAGAACTTGTGAATAAAAAGTGGATCTAAAGCTTTAAAAGTAAATTTATTAGAATTGTTTACCGCCTTGTTTTATTAGGTTTACGATTTGAAGTTAAGATTTGAAAATTCAATTTTCTGACTATTTTTTTCTATATTGCGTTTTTTAAATTAAATTATTATTCTTTCCATTTTAATAATATTATGTTTTTTCGAATATCATTAATATTTTTCATTTTCAAGTTCAAAGTCTATTATGTTTCTTGGTTTTCAAACATCAAATTCATGCTGGCATATTTTTCATCTTTCGAAAAAAAATTGGCGAGAGATTTAGATTTAATTTATTTTAAACTTCTCATTATAAAACAAAAAATGCAGAAAGTGCATCAAAATTTGGAAATATTTGAATATTAAACAAATATAAAATTCTTCCACATAAACTGTGTAATTCTGCCTTGGGAGCTGTAATTTCAATATTTATTTTATTATTTTTATTTATTAATTAATTATGAAAGAAATAAACTATAATAAATTCAAAGATAATAATCTTGAAACTTTTTCAAATGTAGAACTTTAAACCACTTCAAATGTATTTTAATGACTTGCACATGTGAAGTCTCTACATTTTAAAATTATTGAATGTATGTAAAATAAATATATAAATATATCAAAAAATGCTTCTATGTAAATAACACATCTCTTATAAACACAACGTACCATTTACAAACCAAATCAATATACAAGTAAACAAATAAGTGAATGAACCAGTAGTTTATGTGAGGAGCTTGATGAAAAAGCTGAGGAACTCATCTTTGGCGATCTTGTTGTCCTTGTTTTTATCAACCTCCTTTATGAAGTCCTGTCGGTGCAGTGGGTAGTGGTGAGGAAGGGTGGATGGTGGTGATTGGGAAGGGTGTATGGTGGTGGAGAAGGGTGGATGGTGGTGGAGAAGTGTGGATGATGGTGATTGGGGAGGGTGTATGATGGTAAGGAAGGGTGGATGGTGGTGGAGAAGTGTTGATGATGGTAAGGAAGGGTGGATGGTGGTGATTGGGAAGAGTGTATGGTGATGGGGAAGGATGGATGGTGGTGTTGGGTAAGGGTAGCTGATGGTTCAAATAAAAACAATCATAATATATGCAATAAACTTACATAATAATAATAATAAATGTAATATAATTAAAATACCCCAAACTGAACGTTGAAACATAAAAAGTCATACATCGACATCTTTCTTGAGGTCCCCAGGGGACTTCTTGCATTTGCAGTGGGCACTGTCGTTGAACTGCTTCAGCACTTCGAAGATCTCCTGTTGCGGTATTCATCATGCTTTGTATTACATTCATGAGCATTCAACTCAACCATCTATTTGCTTTTATTTATCAGTGTTATCATCGTTATGGGTGCTTGCTTCCCTTATCATCATATTCATCTTTATTTGTCGTCATATTTGTTTCGTCCTCGTGAATTTTTGGGTGAGACGCTAAACGATGATGATGAGGATGATGATGATCGAAAGAACATTCACAATCGGCGATGAATATTCATGAATTTAATATTATCTCTAAACAGATGGTATTACCGTGGAGTCCAGAGTGCCACTCTTGTCCTTGTCGATCTGGTCAAAGCATTCAGACAAAGCTTGTTTCAGTTCGGCTTCACTCATGTTGGTGTTGATAACTGTAGAAGAAAGTTGTGTTCTTATCACATTTATTTCATATCAAAAAGATAACGTTGTTGAATATTTCACTATGCTTTTATGTAACTTTTGAGGCATAGCATCTGGTGCACTAGTGGAAAAGATTGCATGTTGCTGGATAAATACGTGCTGGTTGCTTAATGATCTAGATAGATCGATAACATCTATGGTAAATGTTTGAAGATCATTATGAGGAGGTCGTGAAAAGATCGCTCAAACAGGTTCGCAAGATCGACCAGCAAATTGAACACAAAATTACAAAAACAAAAGAGAATATTGATTAGTAAGGTTTTGCGGTGATTAAGGGGCAGACTGGTATGCTTGCATACATTTATTATTGTATAATTCACAGTTATTGGCTTTATGAATAATCAAAATGATGATGAATTTTTATGTATCACTAATAATTTCAATAAAAGATACCACATACCTGAACAATAAATGAAAAAATAGCGTTAGATAAAAATGAATCTATACGCATTCAAAGCTACTCTACTCTTGCAAGGCAAACAAATATAAAGCAAAATGCTTCTACCTGAGTCTACTTACCTGAAACACACAGCACAACAATACAAAAGCAACACACCAAATGTGAGTTTAAAATTAAAGGTATGTGAAGTGTGTGAGAAGTGGTTTATGTGAAGTGTGTGAGGAGGGGTTTATGTGAAGTTGTGTGTTGCAACGTTCAAATTATGTAGGAGTGTGTGAATATATATGTTTCGTTTAAGTAGTTTGAAGGTGCGTGCATTCACATGGAGGGATGTGTGAAGGTGTGTGAATTCATATGGAGGGATTTGAAGGCATTTATCCAGTGTAATTTATATTCATATAGGGTTTACGTCACTTTCTATAAAAATGTGTAATTTACGTAGAAGTTTGTACAAAAAACGCAAAAACCTGTCAAAACATGCAAAATGCACCTCACATATGAAATACAAATTTGAACACATGTGAAAGGTATTTAAACACACGAAAATGTACGAGATGATATGAATAAATTTGTACCGTTATGCAATATTGCAATGTGTCTGGTCGATGTGGATCGATGGCGGAAATTATGACGCCTGTACGGCAGGTCTTATCGATTAGGAGGTGGATGGATGGGCGAATGAATATGATAAACGCAAGTATAATGCTTCAAATAGTTTAAAATAAATATGAAGTTTTTTTAATGAAAATTCAAGGGTTCGGTCATTTAAAATATTCAAGATATTGCAAGTTTGCCACACTTTGTGCAGTATAATTTATACGGAAGAATCGAAGTTGGAATAATTAATAAGAATCAAAAATTGTGGGGGTAAAACCCAATAAAAATATTTAACTTAAAAACGTAAATAATAAAATATAACTGCATAATTTAATGGAAAAAAATCAAATTCAATAAAAAAACAAAAAATTGAAACAAAAAAACAAACCTTTAAATAAGGTAGAAAGAATGGAAGGAGCGAGGTTTATACGAGAGCCCAACCAGTGTGTTATATAGGGCCCTCAGCTGGGCTTGCTACCACAGCTTATAGAGAATTAGCGCTGTCATTATCTCTCGTAGCACCGAAGTATTTGATAATGCGTTTATGAGTCATTTAAAAGTACAGGTAGAACTTTGATAATAATTCAATTCTTCTTGATCACCTCTTGTTGATATGAAAACTAAAAATTTTATGGTACTGTAAATTTAATTTTTATTCGATAAAATTTTTTGCACTAAGGAGTGATAAATTTCAATTAGAACCTCTGCTATCCTTCTACCTGTCAACTTTTTCAACTTCCTAACCACATGAGACCATTTTTAATGTTTAATTATTTTCTAATTATTCTCACAATATTTTAATTTCAAACCCCTTAAGACTTCTGAGAAAAGCTAAACATTTTCAAAATTAATCAGAATCCCACATTACCTACTCATTAAAATTCTTTTCTCTTCAAGTGTTTTATCACTTTTAAACATATAAATAATAAAAACACACTAAAAAATAACATAAACTAAATATATAACAGAGAAACACACAATCCTCACAAGACATAACTATTTGTCGCCATATTGTATTGGAAACCAAGGCAACAGCTAAGAGTAGTAAAAAACATGCCGATATTTGTACGATAATATTATATGCATTCTTTATTTATAATCGTCTCATCGCCCGTTTGTTTGTTTAAGACTGCATTTGAAAACGTGGCCTCATACATTTTAGGCCGGAGATTATTGATTTTAAAATTACCGCTAGCTGCGTTTCTTATGATGTTTAATATATTATGACCAGAGTTTGTACTCATTTGTTTGAAAGTTTCATATTTGAGAGGAATCATAACGATAATGCATCATGAACCTTATTTGATTGAATGACATCATCATATTTGCAATGAAAACATTTGCATTGTCTTCCGCCATATTGGAAATATTACATTAAAACACTTCAAAACAGCATTATGACGTCTGAAAGCTTCTTTATTAACATTCTCGAAAGGGTTCTTCATTGAAGGGTTTAGAAAGGTTCTTGATTAAGAGATTCTAACTAATTGCTGAGATATTTGAACAATTTGTCATCAAAATATATCAAAAGGCAATAGTTTGACCTTTGACCTTCTGAAGACCTCGGCCACTTCTGCCTCACTCACCCCTCTCTGTGACATTTTATACAATGCATCTTAAGGATTTTTGTTAAATCCATATTCAATTTGATTTCAAACATCGACTCTGTAATTCAAAAAAAAAGCAATCACCAAAGAGGACTTGTATAAAACCCCATGAACATTGGAACGCACCCAACCAATAAAAACAACACAAACTAATAAATTGTAAATCAGAACCTCGTTGCTGCAGTTTTGATTGAATTCACTTTTAATCGACAAGGCCCTCTCCACAAGCTGCCGAGGAATGTGTGATTATTTAAACTGGCATTCTGTGAATTCTAATTGAAATTTCAAAGTCCAAATATGCATATTAACATTCCAATAACGAAAACAAAACTCCGAAAAGCTGCAAACTAGAATTCTGAGTTTATAAAATAAAATCAAAACATTGAAAATTAAAAAAATAGACTTTGGCAAGACAATAAAAAATTCAAAAGCTTTCTCACGCTGCTGAACTCCAAGCAGATATTTTTTCATTATTTGTATACACTTTATTGTTGAGCTATCTGAACTAGTGAGTTTCAAGATCACAGACATTAAAACAAACACACACACGTGCATAACCTTGAAACACACAAACACACACCTCTCCAACAAACTCATAAGCGAGAAAGGCAAGTATTTCTGAGAGTTGAGGGTCGAGGGGTGTGGTGGTGGGTGGAGTCATATTCGAGAAAAGCCAATCATTGAACTTGCTGTAATTTCCCTGGGGTGCTGTGTGTTGTATTCTTCGTGAAGTTTTCAAAAAAATGTCAAACTATGTAGTGCCACACACACAATAAAACCGGAAATAGACAACGATTCTAACACGAACATTTTCGGGCTTGCAATTGAAGTCAGTTTAAAAGATTTGATGGCATAAATCTCCGATAAAACCCTCGAAACCCCCACTAAAGACCCACCGAAAGAGGACTGGCGGGCCTCAGTGAATGCCAGATACTGCTGACCACTCATGCCTCGCGTAACCTTCTCCAACCGCTGTAGTGGTGGGCTTCCAGTGAGTTTAGAAGAATATCGATATATGGTTTGAAGTAAATATAGCAAATATATATTGAATCGTGGCTCTGCAGAACCTTATCCCTCTTCTTTCTCAAAGCATCCTCGTATGACTCATTCTCTATCAGTTCAGCCATGTGTCCTGATGAGAATCATGACAGAGATATTATTAGCAATAGGCACCAAGATTAACAATAATATTATCAAAAACACTCACCGGTGGGATCAATAGCTTGAAAGAAGTTGAGGCAGAAGTTGAGTCTGGACTTGTGGGCTGGTGTTTTGGGGCCCTCTGATCGGTGGTGATGACGCCATTTTTGTATTGTTATCTTTTTGAGAGCTTTTATAAAATGTTATTTCCTGTTCTAATGAATTGAGTTGAGCAAAACATATCCTGAAATGTTATTTAAGCTTTTTATTGTTATTATTATGTGTTTATTATGATGTTTTCTTCTTTATATTATTCAATTTTTTAATTCATAGGTGTCTGAAAATATTGCTGATATTAGGTGAGATGATCATAATTAGGATTCACCTTTGAAGCATAATCACCTCCATTTGTTAATAATATTTTCTGCATTTTTATGAAGCTTGGAGCAAAACAAAATATTTTGAATTTTTGTTCACAACATACCACTAAATTTTTAGGAAATAAAAATGAAATAATGATAATAATAAATAATAAAAATAATGATGAATTCAGCTCAAAACACACCAGCATCTGCCTTAATTAACATATAGGATGTAAAACTGCTACAATGATGACATTAAATTGTTTATCGATAATTTGGTCTTATGAATGTTTTGCACTTTCCTTGGAGGTTTATACATTCCTCTTGAATTTTGTACAATTTCTTCAACTTGCGAGAATTTAAAAGACAGAAGTTTATTAGGATCACAAATTTTCAATGGGTAAAGCTCATCATAATTCATTAGCATCTTTCTGTGATCAATCATTATAAAAGCCTTATCAAAATCTGCTTATAATCAGAACATGCCAAAAATGACCTCATAATGTTGAAATTGATAAAGTGCTAACCATCATTTTCTTCATTATCTGGCTCTTTCATTGAATCTATCTATATTCAGAAGAAAGAGAATTTATTTTTGAAATATATATAAATATATCTGATATATAAATAGACAAACATGTAGTCATACAGACAAGTATGAAAAAAAGATAGATAGCTTGACCTTCAGATAGGTACAAAAATATAAATAGTTGACATATAGGTAGAAAGAAATGGTAGAAACAGCAAGACTAACATATTTGACAGCAGAAGACTTGATGTCTTTAAATTTGAGAAAGTTTATGATCCTCATCAGCTTGCTCTGTTGTCACCATTATTATTATCATCATTATGTAGAGATTTTAGCCATATAAATGTGATGATACAATTATTAATAGAAACGAACATAATCAGAACGATAGATAAAAAGGATTTCTTTGAGGGAGATGACTGGGAAGCCACATTGCACACACAATTCATCCAATCTGTTCAACTTTTAGCCATGGTTCCACTCAAAACTTTATATCATTTTCATGAATCATCATTATAAAATTAATTTTGTTAATTTATATTGTGTGAAACTTAATTTATCTAGGACCTCCTAGCTTTTGAAAAAAAAATATCAATTTGTGTTTTATATATTTCTGAAATTTGTTATAGTTTTACAAAGAATGAAGGTGACAGGTCTGAGAATTTTTATGAAAAAATTAAATGGTCATACTAGGCTGACGAGTTGTTGGACAACAATCTTTCTGATGAGAAGAGCCGCTTCTTTGCTTGGCTTGCTGCAGTCACCGAAACTGTACCTTTGGCAAGAAAGAGAAACATTTAAAAGACATTGAAATAATGAAAATGTTCAATTACATCATTAAAAGAATTTCTTGTATAAAAATATCTTTTTTCAAGACTTTGCTTTCCATTTTAAAAATTCAATTACACTTTTAGTAAATTTTAGGCTAAAAGTAAACTAAAGATTTTCCCTTAAAAATATAAAAAATTACTTTCTTTTAACTGATAGTATAGTAAATCAAAAATTATGACCTATATAAATGTCAACTTTCACTTTTTGTTTCTATAACAACCCCTAAACAAAATAAAGATAAGGACTTTATGAAAAATGAATGCCACAGCTGATGTTGAAGTAAACGCTGTCAAAAAAAAACGTCAAAAAAAGAAATCGGTGGCACGAAAGCTAGCTGACAACTTAAAGAAACAAAACGGCTTTTCAGAAGACCAAAGACTCGACCACGTATCTCGAGACCACTTAGACATTTTTGATATATCAAGTCTCACTTCCAATCAAATTCACCATTCCAGCAATTCTCGAAAACTTTCCAGGAAGGACAGTTCTTTTGGTGAGGGTTATGATAACAATCATCTCATATTCGAATCCACTTCTCTGGAATCCATCAACGCCTTCAACGACCTCGACAAAGACCACTCCAGCAATCAACTCTTCAATAAATTGAGAGGCACGAAGAAGAATTCTAGTTTGAAGCTACGCACGGCTTCAACCAAGTCTCTCTACAGTAAACTTGAAGAAGACTCCGACTTGAACGATAAAATCGATTCCATGGTCGATAAAGAGTTTGATAAGATAAACCAGGACCAGCATTTGAATGAGTTTGATCATGTCTCGAAGAACAACGTCACTGACAGCTTCGCAAAGAATTATAACAACCACGCAGATTCTTTCGATCATGAAACTTATAATACCGAAGCGTATTCAAAAAAGTTAGACAGAATCAAAAAAAATGAAAAAGAAGCAGAAAACAAAAACTTCAGCAACAGGATTCAGAGTTCAAGACGTAGGAAGGTGAGCGAAGATAGCAATGACCACTACAACTCCCACCTGCACACCCCTGACCTGTTGAACCCTCTCTCCAAGCCCGCCCCAAGAACCTCCGTCATGCCACCCATCTCAGTGCAGAAGACCAGATGCAAGTTGTCATAAAAATTTTCAACCATTTTAAACTCATTCAACTTCTCACTTTAACCTCCCAAAGAGTTAATATGCAAGGAATAGCAAACGCCGAAACAAGCGGAGAAGCCGAGTTGTGTAGATATTTTCCAGACAAAACTTTATCTCTGTACGCTTGCACCTGGAATGTCTGTGAGATGAAGAACCCTCCCGTGGAAAACCTCCAAGAGCTGGTTCTTCCTGATGTGAGCGCAGTTGTGTGTCGAGTGGATGTTTAAGCTTTTTTTGTAACAGATAAAAACAAATCAAATATTTGAATTTCAAACCAATCACCTCACGCAGGTCAGTGATGCACTTTTCGACATTTATGCCTTTGGCACCCAAGAAACTGCCTTTGACAAGTTTGTCATGCTTCCTTATCAACAGTTTATATAGTTTTACAAACTTCAACCTTATTTGGACGGTTTCAAGATTGACATAAAAAGGATTTGATATATTGGTTGACACCCAGGAAAGAGTGGAACATCATCTTACAATCCTCTCTGGGAGGCAACTTTGTGTTGTTCAACACTACTTCCAATGGCTCCCTGTTGCTTTCCTTGTTTGTCAGAAGGGACCTCATCTGGTATTTGTCAGGTTGGTGGTGGGTCTTAGAAGAATTCAATATTTCCAATAAACCTTTATGTTGAATCAAAAGCTTAGAGATATCCAAACCAGTTTTCAACTCCCTCACTACGCGCCCACTCTCTCACAGAACCAGAAGTATCAATAGTGAACACAAGACCAGTCTTCACAAACATTAAAACAAAAGGAGCGGTGGGCGTGGCTTTCATGTTGTTTGGCACCTCCTTTCTCATCATCAACTGCCACTTAAGAGGTTTGAATGCTTACGATGCCATAATTATTCAGAATAGTGTTCTTTTATAGTTTTATTCAATTCTCAATGCACTAAACCTCGAATGCTTTAATAAACTTCAAGCCATCTCATAATACGCCTTGCCAGCACACGAGGGAAGGTGTGAGGACAGGATCGATGACTACAAGAAGATCTCCGCTGGCCTCAAGTTCTTTCACAACTTCAAAGAGTCCAAATACAGAGGAAGTGCTAACGGTGTGAAAAGTTCTTTTCATAGCGCTAAATTTATAATATAAATAATTTCAATTTATAATGGTATGAGAAAAATTTGTTACAAATGAAATGAGATTTAGATGAACTAATGAAATATAATTGCTTCGATGCCTGCAGACATCACGAGCCAGGCAGACTACACAGTGTGGGTGGGAGACTTGAACAGCAGGCTGGAAATTGAGAGGGACAAGGTAATTGATGCGATGGACAGTGCAAGAAATATGGTTCAGCAAGTCTACTCCAGGGATTTCAAGACTAGGAAGAGTTTCAAGTTTGAAGAAGAAAAAGAAAGTTCAGAAATTAATTTGAAGGGAAAAAGTGAAGCCCAGAGACGAGAAGATGACATGATGAGGAATCAGGTTTTAGTGGAAAAATTTTTAGAGCTGGACGAGCTCAAAAGGATCATAGCAAACGGTGAGAAGTCATTTATGAAATTAAAAGTATTCATTATTGTAATAAAAAAATATCACCATGAATTTCACATTGAACTGCACACACAGCTCTTGCCTTCAGCGGCTTCCTGGAGGGCAAAATCCGATTCATGCCCACGTACAAGTTCGACATTGGTACTGATGATTATGATACTTCAGCCAAAAACAGAACTCCTAGTTACACTGTATGTGGGGCATAGAAGAAAAATATTTCAAACAAGAATGTTAAAATTTTTAAAATGCTCAAATGACTTCCAATAAAACATGCAATGAATGAATACAGGACAGAGTGTTGTATCGATGTTCAAACAAGGGGAGTATGGCGTGCTTGCACTATCACAGTGTGCCCACCCTCATGCAATCAGATCACAAGCCCGTCTATGCTGTGCTCGAGATCAAACTCAAGGCAGCCATGGATAGGTTGGAGATATTTGGATAAGATGAATTGATGATATTTTATAGTTTTTCTATATATCATGAACTTTTTTATTTTTTCGGTCCATATAGCTAAGAGGTAGAGCAATAACTAAGTATCTCAAGTTAACAAGTTCGATCCCGCGTGAGCTGACAATCAGCACCTGTTTTCAGTTTTTTTTGTTACATTGAATTTCTAGCAAGTATTTTGCTCTTCAAAGAAAAGCGCTTCATAAATACCGCATTAAATTATATTATAACATTACATACAGTGTGGCAATAACGGGAGGAAGGTTTGATCGAGAAGTGTGGACTGAAGGTTGGCTAGAAAATCGATTTTTAAAATTGAATACAATCCTTTATTTCCACTTAAATTTGAAGGTCTAAAGAGAAGAGCCAATGTTAAAGTGTTGGAGAAAATTTTGGAGAGGAGTGTTGTATGTAGAATTATGTAACTAAATCATGATTTTGACCTTATAAATTAGGAATTTTATTTTATTTTCTGCCAAATTTTTTGTAAAGCAACGTTTAGTTTTAAAAAATAAAACTTGTCCACTTAATAAATTCTAAATTTTTTTCATGTATTTTTTGAAAAGTGGATTTCCTATAAAAAATCAATCAGCCCCTTTAATAAAACTAGAACAAATTTAGGTCAGTTTGAAATGACTGGAAACAAATATGAGTAAGTGTTCATCCACTAAATGGGACTTTTATTTTCAAGCTTTTTTATAAACCAATCATATGCTGAGTTTAAAAAGTATGTCGTAACCAGCAACTTTTGGTTAACGATTGAAAAAATTCTAGTTTCAATTCAATTCTTTACGATAAATATATGAAAACAAAAATAAATTATAAAAAATGTAAAAAACTGTCTCAAATGGAAGGTAAAAGTAAAAAGTACTGTGTGGTATGTGGCATTAAATGCAAGGGCTTCACTGTGAAACTGCACAACAACCATTACGTTCACAACCAGTGCTTTGTGTGCCATTGTAAGTCACCTTATATATCCTGTCAGCCATATAAGTTTGTTTCATGTGTTTAAAGCATTTTCTTTTAATTGAATTTTACCCAAAATTTCCATTTTTTAATAGAAACTTTTTTTCTGTTTTAGTTTGAAGATAATCATTCTTATTCCATAACTCAACAGTATGTTCAGCTCCACTCGACTTGCAAAAGTTTTATACAAAAGAAAATCATTTCTACTGCCCACATGACTTCAAAAACTATTTTTCTCCCCATTGTAGTTACTGTGGCACGACAATTGAAAAAGAATATGTGGCTTGTCTTAATAACAAATACCATTTGGGTTGTCTCAAATGTTCTGTTTGTGGGTAGGTTGGTGTGTGGCGCTGTTATTTTGCTTTTTACCAGTCTAATTGATTCAGTAATTGTAGCTATTGTTAGTTTTGTGGTTCATGTTATCACAAGGTTTTTGTTGAAAGTTGTGGTTTTATGCTTGAGTTATTGTTGCATATCTTTACATAAAAACATTTAAATCACACTTCACAACAGCACATTATGCAAGCAGGGTGACATATTAAGCTATGATGGAGGCAGATTCTTCTGCCAGAGATGCTCTGGAGACTTGGAAAAAAAAACAGAAAACAACAACCCCACCCACAAAGATCATTCAGTGAGCAGTGTGGGTTTCTTGCAAGACTCAGAAAAGTGTGTGGCACTGGAGAGAAGCAAGAGTGGTGGTATGCACGAGACTGATGCAAGCAATTTGAAGAAGATGATTCTGAACCACCAAAATACCAAAAAACGTGGTGTTTTATCTATCTATCTATCTATCTATCTATCTATCTATCTATCTATCTATCTATCTATCTATTTATTAATCTATCCACCTCCCATGGGCACAGAAGGGGCACGAACTGCTTCCCTCAACCACGACAATGCCTCCATATTCTCCCAAGCATCCTTCAAACTTGTCTCTCAGGGTTATGGTGGGTTTGAGAATAATAATAATAATATGAATAAAAATAATAATAGTGATAATTTCTTGAAAAATAAAAAAAATTATTTTGATAATATGCGAAACATGAATATGAGTCATGAGATTTTGTAAGTTATCAAGAATAATCCGACTTTTTTGAAGGTTTTGCAATTGAAATACTCATATAGCAATAACAATAATAATAAAAAAAAAAATAATAATTGTAATATTTATAATATTAATAATAAAAATAATAATAATAATTGTAATATTTATAATATTAATAATAAAAAAAATAATAATAATTATAATATTTATAATATTAATAATAAAAAAATAATAATAATTATAATATTTATAATATTAATAATAAAAAAATAATAATAATTATAATATTTATAATATTAATAATAAAAAAATAATAATAATTATAATATTTATAATATTAATAATAAAAAAATTAATAATAATAATATTGTTATTATTCCTTAATTTTGGAACTTTAAAGTTATGCAGTTTTCAGATACATTTATTACTCAAAGCTCTATAATGTTAAAAATGTTCAGATTAAAAAGTTTCTAAGATGTCTCTAAATTATTTTATTATTTTTTTTGCTTTCATATTTAATTCAATAATAATAATATTATTATTATTATTATAATTCCAGCCTTGAAACCAGGCTATGGACTGAAGCCCATAGCTTACGCCTGTTTCAGCTCGCCCTCCACTCCCATGGTTTTACATTATTAGTACTAATATTATTTATTATTATCATTTTTAATAATACTATCAATTTTTTTATTATTCTTACTCTTATTTTGAATGTAACTCAAATTTTAACACTATCATCATTACCACCAACATCATAATCATCATCATTATCACTACCGCCACCACCATCTTCATCACCACCATCATCACCACCGCCTACCATCAAACTTCACAGAAGACCTCCTACAGTGACTCAGTATCATTCGAGGCACCTGAGTTGAAGAGTGCTACCTGTGATGCTTTCTGTCAGTTTATCTATCTCTCTATCCATTTATCCATCTATCTATCTATCTATTTATCTATCTACCTATCTATCTATCTATCCATCCATCACCTCCCCACAGATGATGAAGCCCTGAATTATGACATCGATCCATACACGGGTCTCAAGGTTGGTCACATTGATAATAATAATATTAATAAGATTATTATTATTATTATTATTTTAATGCAGAGAACCCCTTTGCGGCTAGTTTTACCGACTCATAAAAAAAATGAACAAAAAGACAAAAATAGAAACAACACTATTAACAATAATAATAATAATAAAAATAATAATAATAATAATAAAAATAATAATAATAATAAACATAATAATAATAACAATAATACCAAGGATAATGATATTAAGAGCTTGAGGGAGCTAGTGGAGGGCAGGAGACCCATCACTGTGATTGATCTGCTCAAGAAGACTAAACCTCCCTTGGATCAGTGAGGGGAGGAGAATAATAACAATAATAATAATTTTATTATAAATAATATTAATAATAAAAATAATGACACAAATAATAATGAAGCATGATAATGATGTCAAATTGCTTACGTCATGATTGGGCTTGAAGATTGCGTAGTTTTATTCTTCAACTTGTTTACATTTTTCCAAATTTTTGTTTACATTTTTCCATGGCTTTTGTTTTTTTGGTATGTTTTGATATTGTTTTGTTGGGTTTTGTTTTGTTATTTTATTTTTTGTTTATATTGTTTTTTAACTGTAACTTCAAAGGGATATTTTCATGCATTGTTTCCATTTTTTATTATTTTTGAATTAGCATTTAACTGTATAATAATAATAATAATAATAATAATAATAATAACATTAATAATAATAATAATAATAATAAATAATAACTAGAATAATAATAACCTTAATAAGAATATAAAAAGTAATACATTAATCATAGTAATAATAAACCCGCACATCACTAATAACTTAAAATTCAATTTGCCAATAATAATAATAATAGAATAATATATAATAGAAGCAGTGATAGATGTCACAAACACAGACACCTGTATTACAACTTAGTCGTTCACCTTCAAGTGCTGTGAAAGTTTATCTCTGTAGAGGCACCTTTCTTATATGCCAGCACAAGCACACACACCCACACATAAATTCACATAAAAACACACACCCAGACTCAACTCATACACAAGTTCACGTGCACAACAGATATTCACGCACACACAAGCTAGTAATAGCTATAACAAGTTTGCTTTCTTCCATCTATCCTGTCTATATAGTTCTGTTACTTTCGAAAAATTTATGCTTGTAACACCTGTAATTACATTTATATATGTAACTTTTGTAATATAATTTCTAAAAGTAATTCTTGCAATAAATTTCTATTTCCTGTATTTATATAAATAGATCCGCCATGATAGTTTTTTAGTGACGTCATGGTGGTAATGAAAGTATTTGTTAATCAAAATAACTTAAAACTATAAAATGGTTCTGTTTTTTGAGCACTCTTCCAATTTTTGATTCCAAAATGTAAGTTTTCGTTGTTTAATATTTTTATTTTTTTTTGATTATTTTTTAATATTTTTCAGTATTATTTTATTATTATCCCCATCCAATGTTCAGACCACCGTTTCACCACTAAATCATTTGCTATGTGAGTAATCATGGGAGCTAGATCCGTTATTGTTGTTATTATTATTATTATTTTAATTAATGTTTCATTTGTTATTTTTCAGATTTTTTTGATTATTCCACTATGACTTTATACTGATATCCTATTGGTCGAAGGTGAAACTTTAATTTTATATTCCAGTTGTCAATATCGATGGTTCCCTTCAAATCCTCATAATTTCATCGTTTTATTTCATTCTGTGTAATTTCACGATTTAGTGTTTTTGTTTATCCTTCAGTTTCCGGTTTTGATCATGGCTTCGAAATATAATTCCATTTTTAAACACTTTGCAAATAAATTTCACATGAGTTTCATAGCTTTATTTTGCAAATCATGTATTTATAATATTATTCGGTGTAATTTATTATTATTGCTATTATTATCAACATTATTATTGTTATAACCATTATGATTGTTCACATCATCATCAACTTCTTCCTCTTTCACAAAGTTATCCTCCTGATAATGATGACGTAAAATTCAAATTTTTCCAAAAATATTCAATATTTAATATTTATTTTGTTTATATTACAAATGAACTTTCATTCGACTCATGGAGTCTTCGATATTATTCTCAACATGTTGAGTTATCATAGTTTGGAAATCATTCAAAAAATTCATTTTAATATAACTTTATAAGCAATATCAACAGTTTTCAACGTCAATTTATGCGAAAAAATTAGTACATTTGTTGAGCAAAAAATAGCTATAATTTTCGATAAGTTTAGCCTTAGCATAAAACATTAGCGAAAAATTTCATTAATAAATAATAATAATTAATAAATAAGAATAATAATTAATAAATAATAACAATAATTAATAAATAATAATAATTAATAAATAAGAATAATAATTAATAAATAATAACAATAATTAATAAATAATATTAATTAATTAATAATAATAATTAATAAATAATATTAATTAATTAATAATAATAATTAATAAATAATAATAATAATAATTAATAAATAATAATAATTAATAAATAAATTTACATTAATAAATTTTCGCTAATGATAAGGCTAAACCTATCGAAAATTATAGCTATTTTTTGCTCAACAAATGTACTAAATTGTTCCCATAAATTGACGTTGAAGACAGTTGATATTGCTTATAAGTACATTAGGATGTCTCTAAAAAGTTAAAACTTTATATGTTTTCCATGTTGCATTCATAATTTTTATGTTTTATATAATATGTATAACATAATATAATATATAATTTCAATATCATAATCTATAATTTAAAAATGCATTTAAGTTAATTTCAGGTGTTTATTCTTCATAAGTATTCATTGTTATCAGAGTCATCTCTTATCAGGTCCTAATGATATTCTGCTTCAAGTTGTGATGATGTCACAGTTACAGGGGAGAATCTTCTATCCTCCCTCAATAATGTCCATTTGTTTCAAACATGAGCACTATTCTCTCTTGGTCAAGCTTTGTCTCATTATAGCTTTTTTTTAAATACTGTTACTGCTTTGAGCTTTGCCACATCTCATGTATCGCACTCGAACGTTTAAAAGTTGATATTAGCATCCAAAGACTGAATTTTTTCTATTTTAATTTAAATTAATATTTAACATTTTTTTTTTGGTGCTTCACATAAATATTTTTTCATTGAAATAAAAGTTTGAAAATTTTCTGGAATTTATAAAAACATCAAAAACATCAGGAACAACACAAGGCCCACCTGAAGGCATGGTTGTAGTACTTCCGATGCCTCCTACTCTGGCATCGTTGCAAGCTGGTGCTCCCCACCTCACCCTCCTTCCCTCCATCCTCTTCCCCCTCTTCTATAATCTGATCTAAGTTGAACTTTTCAAAAGAGAATCGTTTGACCAGCTGGGGTTTGTTTGGATCGACCATTGAGTCTTGGGGGGCTTTAATCTCACCCTGGTTTGCTTGCACCCCCTTGCAGCTCGTTTGGGTCACGTGGGTTTGTGTACAAGCGTTTTGATTGATTGGTGTGTTTTGTGGGTTGGTGGTGATTGTGTCGTTTTCTTGGAGGGAGTTTGGTGCAGTTTCATTGCTTAGAAGCGTGTGTTGAGCAGTTTTTGGGATTAATTGGGTAAATGGTTGGGTGGCTGGGTAGTTTGAAAGATATGGGAATGTATGAGAAGGTTGGTTGAAAAATTTTGGTGTTGAGCTTACTGGGTTGTTGCGTGTAGTATGTTGAGATGAAGGGTGGGTGGGCTTGGTTTGGGGATTTTTATTTTTAATACCATTTTGAAATTTGTTTTCACAGTTGACCTCAATACAATTGGTGAAATTCTTTTCGTTTGTAACACCCGGCATAGACTGACGTGTGAGATGCTTTTCATGGGCGTAGTAAGTGCTGCAAACATTACCTCCCGCAGAAGTTGTTTTGCTTGCAAACTCATCTTTTTGTTTGTTATTAGGGCTGCCAGACTGATAGTTGATACGTTTCAAACAAGCTTCGCCATGTTTATTTTCCCTCTTGCAGTTATGCTCGGCTTCGTGTCGGTTCATCTTTCCATCTCCATCATTTTCATAAGTTTTTTTCTCCATTTCGGTGCAGAAGCTTTGAGACAATGCAGGCATGGAAACGAAAGATTCATTCAGAAATTTCTCCTTTTTCTGCTGACCACACCTTGTGCACCTCATCAGTCTTCTAGAGGTTATGGTGCCTCTGCTCACGAATGACGTCATGTGTACCTTGTACTTATTTTCAACATTGTGGTGTTCTGTTTTGTCACCAGGGATGGCTTGCACTTCTTGCTCGTTTGTGTTGTTGACGTTGTGTTCGATGGCTTTGCACTCTGTCTCTTTGTTATCCTCCTCGATTTTTTTGCTGAACGTAGCTTGTTTGTTTTTAATATTTGAAAAGTTGCTTTCAAATTTGTTGATGCTATGATGTCTCCTAGTGGACCTGCCATCAAAGCTGCTGTTGAGGCTGAGAGAGCCTGAACAAAACAACCTCTTGCAGCCTAGAGCTTCCTCCACTCTGTTGAGGGAGGTGCTGCTGCTACGGAAAATGGCGACTGCAAGCACTTGGTAGGCCGCGTTGAGTTCTTCTTCAGTCACTGCTGTGGTCACGTAGTGTTTCTTCACCACAGCACTTTTTTCAGATTCGGTGAAAATGTTTTTGTTGTTTATGCTGTCATTAATGGGAGTATTGTCGTTGTTGTTGTTGATAGGATTGATATTGTTGTTGTTGTTGAGCTTCAATGAGTTGCAGTTGATGTGTCTGATTGGTGAGAAAACATGTTGAAGATGAAGGGTAGAAGGTGGGTTGATGTGAGGTCTGTTTGGGTGTGTGTGGAATGGTGGTGGTGTGAGGTGTGGAGGTGGTGTGTGGTTGGGTGGTGGTGTGTGGTGTAGAGGTGGCGTTTGGTGTGGGGGTGGTGTGTGGTGGGGTGGTGGTGTGTGATGAGGTGTGTAGTGAATTGGTGAAGGTGTGTGGTGTTTTATAGGAATATTGTTTCTGATTTTTTCTCTCAGAACACTGATGTTGTTTTCTTTTTTTATCTTTTCAAATCTTTCTTCATTTATTTTGGAATTTTTTCCTTCATCTATCTCATCATTTTCCATCTCAACCTCCTCCTCCTCTTCTTCCTCTTCCTCCAACTTAACTCCTTCCTCATTTATAGCTCTTATCACATTTTTTGTACACCTCAAAAGCTTTTTAAGATTAGTTTTCACAAAAGAATTTTTCTGGAAACTCAAGTTGAAGTTGACCAAACCACTGTTCATGAAGCCAGAGTCGTTCAAATGAACCTCGATGCTTTTCACCAGGCTTTCCAGCTGCAATCTGATCTTGTTGAGTTTTCCAAGAGAGGCAGCTGTGGGAGGAGAGGGACAGTTCTTGATCTCTGTCATTTTGAACACGAAAATCAACAGAGTGTGATTATTCTTTTCTCACATTTCTGTGGGTGGTTGTGGTTTTATAGAATCATATTCATGCTTCAAATTGACTTTCATGATTTGTTAAGTTTTTACTTTTGAAATAAAATAATTATTCTCGAATGCAGCATCTTCCGAGGTGTTTTCAAAGAATTAATTACAAATAATGCCATTCCTCTGAGTTGAGTTTCTCGGAAACGAAGTTACAATAAAGATAAGAAAAAGCAAAAAACATGCAATGATCGCATGAAAAAAAAAACAAAAAAAACAAAAATGAATAAAATCGTTAAAACTAAAAAAAGCATCAAAGATAAAAACTCATGTAAGATAAACGCCATAAAGTGCCTTAAACCCTTGATGATAATCACTCGAGGATTGGCAGCCACCAGACCTCTATTTCTCATAACACCTCATCCTCCTCTCCATCATCAATTCTGCTTATATTAGTGTTCACTAATTGCACTGTTATTTATTTTATTTTTTATTTATTTTATCTTGCTATTTATTTTTTTTATTATTCATTTTTAAAAATTTTTTTCTGTTTTATCACCAAATTTTTTTTGTTTCTAGTTTAAGACTTTATTAACTATGCTTTGTTTTATGTATTTACCTGAACAGTAATTCGGGTAGTTTTTGGGATGTATAGTTAGTTATTATGGGTGAAATCCAATTGAAAATAATTTTAATTAATTAAATTGTGAAGAGTTCAAGCTTTTTAAAATTTTAATATCTTTGTTGAACTTATCCATTTTATTAAAAACCCGCCTTGGTTTTCTTCAGAATTACAAACTCAAACCTTCAAAAATCATTCACAAACAGAAACCAAACAGTGAACCAAACAAATGAATTTCTGAAATCAATGGAACTCAATTACTAACAAACCTCCACAAACAGATCAAAACAAACAGTTAGCAAAACTTGAACAAACTAAGATCGAAACTTACACAAAATCAGCCTCGTTTATCTTATATAAAGACTCAAAACACGAGAGAGAAATATTTAAAAATATCCAGCAATACATGCTAGAAATTATGGAGTGTGCTTTGGCGCTGAAAATAATATTAATAATTTCCATTGCTCATAATAATAATAATAATAATAATAATTATTATTATTATTATTCTTATAACTTTGTTTTATACTATTTCTTTTTTATCTCATATCAATTTTTTTATTCCATTGTTTTTCTGTATTATTATCCTTCATAAATATTGATTTTATTATTATTCTTATTATTCTTCTTATTATTATTATTTACTTCCACTATTATTATTTCCAGAATGAGTCATCATCATTATCAGCAATATAATTATAATTACCCTTTCTTGCCTCTCATCTTCAAACCATGGACACCCCAACCACCCCCCCCCTTCTCACACCCTCACACCTTCTGTAGCTTTTTTTGATATTATTATCCTTATTTCTATTTTAAGGTTTATATTATTTTTGTCTTGTTTAAACTGTTATTTATGTTATTATTCTCAATATTATTATTGTTATTATCACTGATATTATTATTATTATTGTTGTTGTTATTATAGCTATTTCTGTTGCTATTATTATTATTCTTATTATTGAGACTGAGGGAGCATAGCAGATCTTCATCAGCGAGTGCACAAGTGTTGTTTTTGTTTTTTTTCAATTTTTTTTTGATATTTTTTATATTTTTCTATTTCTATTATTTAATGAATTTTCGATATGATTCCCAAAATTTTTAAAATCTTATAATGATTTCGCCTATAAATGTTTCATTGATGTTTCCACCGTTAGTAATATTGTTGTCAGTAGCGATAAGTTTTCGTTTCTGTTATTTTTGATGCATTTTTAATAAAATTATTCATTCATTATTAAAATTATTATTATTATTTTTATTATTATTGTTGATATCATCATTCTCATTTTGACCCCATTAGAAGGAAAGGTCAAGCAGGCAGTATTTAGTGCATAGAAACTTACCTTTCCACGTTGGACCGATGCATGAGAGGTCAAGAAAATCCTTTTAGGCTTTAACCTATTTGTTTCATTAGTTTCATGTGGGTATCATTCAAATAACTTTAAGCGCGGTTGCTCTAGCGATAAAAATATAATCAAACGAAATTTCAAAATACTTTATGAATTTTTGGATTTTTTTTTCGAAAAAGGATCTGCTTATTGTAATATATAAAATTTTGTAGATTTAATTATGTTTGGATTTATTAATTAAGCGCTTCGTAATCACTTCTGATTCACTTTTAGCTGAAGCAGAAAGAAAACTTCGTTGCGAGAAGATGCAGAGAGGTTTAGGAGAATAAATGTTGAAGAGTTTTATGCAATACGATGTTAAGTCCCAAGTTGTTTTGAGGATTTCGTTGTGGAATATAATTATTTTTATTACAAAAAAAATCGTTTTAATTACTGAAATTAAATAAAATTAATTCATTAAATATTTAATGGATAAAAGAAGAAACAATGAAAAAAATTGTGTTATTCCCCTGGAACGATTCAAAAGTGAGTCAAGCAAATTCGATGAAATTATTTTAAAATAATTTATTGTTTTATATACTAATAATTAATATTAAATAAAAATAAGAATTAATAAAAAACAACGAAAACATAAACAAAAATAAGAATAAAAGATGGAATTCATAATTAAAATCCACTATCAATAAAATTGCGATAAAACTTCATAGATTATATAGCGCAATTTAGCAAGTAAGGCGCGTATGATTCACACTGGGTATGATAAAGGTTCTTAGAAGCACTGTTTATTTGATATGTAATGTCTTATGATAATTAACAGATCTTTATTGATAAGACTTATCTTTTTTTTTAGTTTTTCTCATCTGCGCTTATCTGTACGCTTCGGGTTTTTTGCTGGTTCTCAGCCTTTTAATCAAAGTCTATTTCTGGCTTTTATTTATTTTTACAAGGAATTATTTAATATTGGGAGGCATGTAGTAATAAAAGGTTTATTTTTTTTGGAGTGCATTGGTTCGAGTGCTTGTCGATAAAATTTGAGGATAAAGATGCCAGAAGTTTTCATTTCCGATGGTTTTTTTTTTGCTTGTTATACTTATTATAAACAATTAACTCTTTTTATACTGATTCAAATCTTTCAGATGAGTCATCCAGATAAAGCAGGAAATTGTTATTGATAAAGTGCTCAAAAAAGAACGTCAAAAAGCATGCCCCCGTGCCTGGGCGCCAGTCTTAGATTTCAAAGCTTTTAACAATTTTCAACAATTCGAAAGTCGAAAAAATATGGACTTTTTCAAAAAAAAACCCACCATAGGCCCGATTCACAAAAAGAACGCAAGCAGAACTATCTTCTCAGCCGAGGGTGACTACAGCAAGCATATGAGACTGCAAAGCACATTGCAGAAGGAGGTGCAGACAAGCGCCTTCACTGCCCCTCTTAATGGAGGGTACCATGCTCTCAACGACAGGTCGGCAGACGACCTCAACATTCCCGACAACGATGCTATGCGAAGATTCCATGACTCTACCTACAGACGCAACACAACACGACCTCGGATCGACTCGTTTGGGTCTTATCCCACTTTACATTTTGACAACTCTAAAGATTCCACAAAATTCTCTTCCGATGAAGATATCTTCAATAAAAAATCAATACCTCTTTGGCGCAGAGTGTTTTTTTCATACAAGTTTCCATCCAGGGAGATGGAGAAGATATTCCAAATGTTTGCCTATCCCTTTGCCTTCTACTCCCTCAAATGCCTACTGATCCTTCTCATTATTCTTACTGTAAGTTAATCAGAGTTTGGACTTCAAATGATTTAAACATGCAACACCTGACAGATATCACTGGCCCTGGTGAACCTGGTCTTCGTGGGGGGATTGAGTCTTGAAAACATCTCCAACACCTCCCTCTGTTTCTCCTTCGCTCTTATTCTTGTCTGCATTCACACTAGATTCATGAACGAGAAACTTCTGCCCATCGTCGTTGTTCTTGTCGTTCTCCTCATCCTCATCTTTTGCTCTATTTCCTTCGCCATTGACGACCGCACCCTCAACACACCCCCATTCGAGGCACGCAACTTCAGAAGACAAATGCTTTCAGACAAGACATTGTTCTCGAGATCTGAAGCTGTCTGGAGAATGAGTGTCTGCATGATTTTTATGTACTGCTTCCTTCCTTTGCGCTTCCACCTGCCTGCCTTCCTGGGTGTCTTTCTTTCCATCTCCCACTTCCTTCTCTCCCTCTTCTTGCCCGTCAATGGAGAAGAGCTGGAAAACTTGCTTCCAAAACAAGTGAGTGAAGGGGGAGGGAATCTCAAGATTGGGATGGTTTCATTCTATAAATACCTTAAAATATTTATTTTTGGTATACTTATCGTTACATGGCTTTTGGAATGTACAAACAGATAAAAAACAAATGGAGACAAAATAACGGGTGAAATAAAAAAAATTAAATAAAAAATTAAGTAAAAACAAGGATAATAAAAAATATGGGAAAGAGAAATTGAACAAAAACAACAAGTAAATAAAGATAAACGCACAAAAAGGTGCCTCTGACTCACACCATGCCGTTTTGCTTTTAATGTTGTTTCCGTGCTTGCAATCTTTTTCTGATTAATTTAATTTCCAATCATTAATTATTTAAGTTTGCTTTTCATCATATTTCATTCTCAAAATTCTTTTTTCTTTCTTGTTAGTTCATTGCCTCAAACGAAAGCTAACCACATAACTCCATTTAAAACAAATATGTAAATTTCTTCCCACTAAATTCCAACTCCTTCAATGAACGTTGGATTCATTTCTTTCTAATCGAGTTATGATATCTTACAAACAAACATTTCTTGCTCCTCATCGCAATCAACACTGAATCCGGTTTGAGGCACACCACCCAAATGACTCATCTTTTTCTCCATTCTTTCTATCTTTATTTTTTTTTAAATGTTTAAAATTTTTTAAAATATATTTTTAAGTTTATTTTTAAAAATTCACAAAAAAAATATGTCCGCTTCTAAGTACAAAAATCAACTTCCAATAAAAAATAATGTTTTTGAACATTGTGATTATTACGATTATTGATGTTGACCTCACCATTATAGCCTCTACCATCATCATACCACATCCCACCAGCGTCATCACCCTTAAACTTCAAACCCTCCCCCCATTCCTCCACCAATCTTCCAACCACCCACCCTCAATCTCCAAACCACCTTCAGGTGACAGGAAACTTGGTAATCTTCTTGATGGTAAACTTGGCATGCATGTATGTGTATCGGTGGAGGGAGAGAGAAGTTAGATTGGTTTTCCATAACATCCGGAAGAAGAACCTTCTGCAAGTGGTCACCCAAGATGAATCAACCAAAATGGTGGGTTGAAAAAATACTAATATAAATATGAACTACATAAACATATTTATTTCAAAGTTAGATACTAGTTATATAATGATGATTGAAATAAGGATAACTTGATGGGCATGAAGAGACCATAATATGGTGTGGTGGCGTGGTGGGGTGGTGGTGTGGCTGTGTAGTTGTGTGGCTGTGTAGTCGTGTGGCTGTGTGGTTGTTTTGAGATGTTTACGTCATCATGGGCACGTGGGTGGTTTTACGATGCTAAATTATTTTAATAGTATTGTTATTTTTTTATTGTTTATTATTTTTATTTTTTTTATTGTTTATTATTGTTATTTTTTTATTGTTTATTATTTTTATTTTTTTATTGTTTATTATTGTTATTTTTCTGTTAAATCAGTTTTTAATAGAAGCAGTTTGAGCTCAGTGCAAATTTTTTTTAATGCTGTTTTTTTTAATTTTATTCTGTTTCACTGTTATTTATTTACATTTTTGTTATTTGTTTTATCCCTACTATTATTATTATTATTGTTATTATTATCATTATTATTCACGTTATTATCCTTTTATTTATTTTTATTTTTATTATTTTCTTTTTATTTATTATTGTTATAAGTTTAGTAGATGTTGTGTGTTAGAATTTGAGCTATTAAAAGCTCCACTGACCTACAAAGATAATAAAAAGGTCAGTGTTAAAAGTGAATCTAAACACTTTGCTTATTTTTTCGTGCAAAAAAAGATTAAAGATAGACTAAATTATATTTTTATAACATATTGTTGTATTTATCATTTTTATTTATTTTGTTGTGCAAAATTAAAACACGGAGCCACTCTCAAACATGGAAGCAAGCTGTGTATCGGGTTTCAAAAGGCTCTTCCAACATCATCTAAATTATTTTCTTTTTTAATCTATTTTTTTTTTATTTTTTTTTTCCTTTTTTTCACCACCCCATCCCACCACACCACACCACCACCCCACCACACCACACCACCACCCCACCACACCACACCACCACCCCACCACACCACACCACCACCCCACCACACCACACCACCACCCCACCACACCACACCACCATCCCACCACACCACACCACCACCCCACCACACCACCACCACACCACACCACACCATCTCACCACACCACCACCCACCACCGCACCACACCACACCACCACCCCACCACACCACACCACCATCCACCACCCCACCACACCACCACCCCACCCCACCACACCCCACCCCACCACACCACACCATCTCACCACACCACCACCCACCACCGCACCACACCACACCACCACCCCACCACACCACACCACCTCACCACTCACCCACCACTCCACCATCCCACCACACCACACCACACCACCATCCCACCACACCACCTCACCACTCACTCACCACTCCACCATCCCACCACACCACTCACCCACCACACCACTCACCCACCACCCCACCACACCACCTCACCACTCACCCACCACACCACCTAACCACCCACCCACCACACCATCTAACCACCCACCCACCACCACCATACCACCCCATCTCACCACCACCACCAGAACAAACTGTTGAGCTACTTGGTACCTGCAAGTGTGGCCCACCTTTTAAAAGAGGACCTCCCACTCAGGAGTCAATATCAGAGGGTGTATGCCTTGCAGCATGATGACGTCAGGTAGGGCGTCTTTTATTGATTGGTCTGCTTAGTGTTTCCAATTTTTGTTCTTATTATCCTTATTAATATAAATATTATTGATAGTAGAATTAATTTTTACTTTATTAATTCTACCTATATTACTTTGTTTAAAATATTTTCAAAGTTTTGATAGACATCGCAAATAAGCTAACAAATTAAAGTGAATAATCACTCTCAAATCAAATTGATACTCTTTGAACCACACAATACAACACCCTTCTGAAGTTTGGTGTTTGGAGATGTTTCCGGTCTGAACTACCTGCAGACCCAGTGCTCCTCTTTAGAGTTCGTGCGTTTCCTAAATGAACTCTTCGGCAGATTCGACCAGCTTGCTCAGGTTTGAATCCTTTTTTTGGTAGATTATTGATTATCATGCTTGAGTGAGTTTATGTCTGTTGAGTTTTGAAGAAGGGTTAATATGGAGTATTAAGATGGGGTCGTTGTGTGAAATGAAGATAAGAAAACTTCTGCTCGGCTGGCACATAAATCGATGTGAAAATATATGATAAATCAAAAATTTTTCAAGAAATTTCAAAGGTATGAATTATAAACTCGAAGAAAGATAATAATTTGTCGAAAAAGTTTTGAGTTCTTAGCGATCTATCACTTCAGCTAATTTTTCTTTCACATCATAATAGGAAAAATCTACTTCCTTCGTCATCACTTCATCATTTAAGATGTTTTTAAAATCTACAGCTTTAAAAGCAATACAATATCTTAATATTCACATTATGGAGCGGTATTCTAATGGGGTTCTAGAATTTTTTGTGATATCTAGAGTTATCGCATAAATTCTGAGACCTTGTAAGCCTTTTTAATTTTGAGAATCTCCAACAATACATCATCACAAGATATTAAATCATTTTTTCAAATTTTTTGTTTCCAGACCAATAAAATTTCTTGTTATAAGTAGCTTGTGTGTTGCATATATGTTTATGATGTAAATTACGCGTTGGAGTGGATGCAGAGATTGATGGTGGCGACGATGGTTTTGTATCAGAATGTCTGCAAAAAAATGCCTCCTATGTTGATACAAAATATTTTTGCACATACTCACGTCGAAATAAATAAAATCTCATTTTGAAGCTTTTCACACTATTTTGAACTGATGGCTTCAACTTCATCATTTAAAATCTCCTTTATATGTTGTTGCCAGTGATAAGACTGATGGTTGTTTAAACGGAGAAAACTTTTTGAAGTCATTGTCTTTCAATAAGATTCCCTCACTAAAACCTCCACACACCAATAACTTCAGAGCTTAACATTGTACCTTTTACATTGAAAACACCTTGTACCCTTCTCAGGAGAATGGCTGCACCCGCATACAAATCCAGGGAGATAGATATTTTTGTGTGGCAGGCCTGGGTCAAGAGAGATGCAAACATGCCAGAAATGCTGTTGAAATGGGCCTGGATATGATTGACTTCGTCAAGTGATTGCTTTTTTTAATCTTTCATCTGTGCTGGTTGTTAAGTTTTTAGTTAACTTAACCACTGGGTTTAAAAGCACTAATGGAATTCACCATTATTATTATTTATTATTATGATATTTCAATCAAAATTCAAAAAGTTTTACTAGCTCCAAAAGATTTTATCAACATTCAACTCATCCTTCCACCTCACCAATCCCACTCCCATCACCACTACCACCCCCTCAACCCTCAAAGTTTTCTGGCCACTTTGTCAAGCATCCCACTGAAGACCAGAGTTGCGGTGCATTCGGGAGCTGTGACGGCAGGCGTGGTGGGCACTGAGCGCTGGTGCTATGATGTCTGCGGTAAAAACACTTTCATCGCATCAATGCTGGAAAAATTTGGAAAACATGGGTTAGTATTTGAGTTTTCTTTTATTATTTTGTGTTCAATACATTTTTAATGGTTTTAAATAAAGTGTTTTGAAACTTCAGAAAAGTAATAGTGACAAGCAAAACACTAGACCGACTGGAAGGCAAGTTTCCAGTTGAAATAAACAACGATGAGTTTCAGCTGAAGTTGAAGTCCTACTTCATTGTCAACCATCATCCCAGAAAGGTCCAGTTAAAAATTCAATTATATACATATTTGAACCATTCATATCAACATTAAATTCATTGGAGATTAGTTAACATTGAAACTGTTCTTACAGCATTATTTTCTCCCAAAAACGACAAGTTACCAGCCGAACAGAACTCTGTCCTCTATCTTGGCCTCCATCAAGTTCAACGTTGAACAGCCCTTCACAAGTCTCCCTCAAACTCCTGACCTTAGACCCATTTTCTCTGTAGAGTTCTTATGCTTTCTTGTTTTATAAATGGAAATACATTAAATAATGGTTGAATATAATTTCAGAACACTAGTAAATTTATTAAGATACGAGGCTTTTCGTTAACAAAGTAACATTTTCAAGTATCGTTTTTCGCACTTGAAAATGTTACTTTGTTAACGAAAAGCCTCGTATCTTAATAAATTTACTAGTGTTCTGAAATTATATTCATTTTACGGTTTGGCTTTTGAAAAAATTATAATGGTTGGATGCTTTGTTAATTTAATGTCCATATGATCCAGGGTGAAGCATTAGAAGGCGTTTTGAACAACTACAAAAGGTTTGTAACTTGTTCATACCTTCCAAACAATTCAAAACACCCTTCTATACTGAAAACATCCCAATGCTCACCCCTACCAACAACACTCAAGGTGCAACCGAGGTTTGTGGGAGAGGTACCATCGACACCTGGTACAGACGATCAAAGAGTGCTCCAACCATCTCACCCACACCACCCACGCCAACCTCCTTACTTTTAAGTTCAAAAATGCTCAACTCGAAAAAGAGGTTGCAACCTATTTAAAATAATGGTCGTGTAAGAACCAGCTTTGTCAATAAAGTCATTGTTTTGATGTAATAAAAACTATTTGAATTCTTCATGAAACCTCTCCAAGCACACCACAACCCTAATGAAACAGCACAGTGAAAAAGCAGACAAGACCTTTGTCACCGAGCTTATCATCTCCCTCACCCTCCTCGTCTTCACCCTCATTTTGCACACACTACTTCTTCCCAGGTGCTCTTTAACCTTTCCATCCTCCAACTTCATATTTTTATTATAATGATGATTGTGTTGATGTTTGCAGGTCTTTGTTTCTTTTGTTGTTCTTCCTCTTGAGTTTTGCATGGACGTGCATCGTTCTCATGCTGCTCCTCGCCTTCAAACTCAAAGTTTTAATTTTTATGTCTCACCAATTTTATTGACACTTAAAATTTCAAGTTTTTAAAAAATTGTTTTGAATTTATTTTTAGAGAGGTCTTTTATATTGATTTTTTAACAATTTCAATGATTCAACCTTCAATACATCTAGTGCATCAAATGGAACCTGTGGTCCGCAGTCTTCTTCCAGAAGTTAATCACCATTTCAACCATTTTTCTTCACCTCTGCATGGCTCTTTCCAACACGGTGAAAATCTTATAGAACTATTTTCTGTATTTAGATATAAATTTTTCATATAAATAATCTTAAATGACTTTTTTTCAAGTTTTGTTGCCGTGGCAGTTTGTTCTTCCCCTTATCAACCTACCCTCAACGATACCAAAGCAGTCTCACCAATATTGTTTCTTTTTACAAACCATCTTACCTCGTCTGCTACCTTCCTCAGTACATCTACCTCAACTCTCTGTCTTGTTTCCTTGTGTGTTTCATTTTCACTCGTCTCGCCTCCATCGTTAAGCTAGCAATGTGGTTGAGTACCACAGTTGCTTATGTGGTAGTGGTTGAAGTGACCAACAAGTCATTTTTTGTGCAACATGGACCTAAGTTTGGGTTGGTTTCTGCTCCAAATATATTAATATCAGAAAATATTTGCTTTTTATTTGAAAATAATCTAATAAAGAAATTTAAATAAGATAAAATTTATTAAAACTCTGAACTTAATTACCAAGCAACGAGGCACCTGGAGACAGTGCAGCGATTCTGATGCTGTTGCATCTGCTGATAGGACTCTACCTGTGCAGTCGAAATTTCGAGTGGATCTCCAGGACCAAAACATTCTGGCAGAGTAGAGTTAGTCCTCTAAATCATATTCTATTCGAAAATCGATTTAACTTCTATGTTTTCAATAAAATGAATTTGAGAAATAATTATAAATTATTGCAAACTTTTATCAAATTGCACACTTTCCACCCATCCAGTTGAAATCCGACCGGGAACGCTTGCTGCAGGTATCAGACTGCAACGATCGACTGCTCAAGGCTTGTCTCCCTCCTCATGTGGCATCCTCCCTCCCTCAAACCACCATCAACAAGGTTGCCCTTCTGCGGTTGTGTGCTGCTTCATGTTTGTTCAATCTCCATTAATGAATGTGTTTATAGAGATTTATTTTATTTTTATAGAATACTTGACTCAGTTATTTGACGAGTATGATATGTGTTAAAGCTCAAGAATTAGAGCATCGCACAGATGCGAGCTTATTGAAATATTTCTCACACTGAAACCACTAGGGCACATACTGGCAGGGGCATGAGGTGGTGGTAGTGGTGAGTTTGACTGCATGGCAGGGCAAGAGCTACCTCGAAGACATCAAAAGCATCAACCAAGTTATCAGTACTTTAGACAAGGTTGAGGTTCGAAATAATAATTGTCCAAATGCTGAATGAAATTAAATAATGTAGATCCAAGCAAGTGGTGGGTACCAGTCCCTTTTGAAGCTCAAGTCTTTTGGGGCCACCTACATCATCACCTCTGGAGTCAAGCCTTCCCACAAAATACATGTTGGGTTCCTTTGTCTTGTTGCTTGTTGAGTTTTTTGAAAAGATTATCGCTTGTTTGAAAGCTGTTTCAAATATGGCATATTAAACCCAAGTATGTTTCTTTGATATATACCTAATGATAACTTGATCAGTACTTATAAGCTTGGCAGTTTCATAATTTTCATTCTACAATCTATCCCAATGCTCAATCACACAAAATAATTTGAAAGAAAAGTGTGGAAAGTCAGAGAAGTCACTTGGTGAGTCTGGTGGATTATGTGATGGAAGCTATGGTGGCTGTGAGAAATACCACTCAAGATGGACTGAAGCTCACTGCTGGTTGGGTTTCTACCAAGATTATTTTTATAAATGAAATATAATTATTGAATTTATATCAATTTAAATTATATTTATTTATTTTATCAACGCCAAAAATTATCTTCAAAAGACTACTAGTAATTTATTTTTGAATACATCATACTCACCACAACACCTGCTTCATGAGCCACCCATCTACACACCTCCACATCAACTACACCAAAGCACCATTTTAGGGATAGACATGGGACAAGGATTGAGCGGGGTCATAGGAGGGACTCGACCCCATTTTGATCTTTGGGCCCAATGTGTCAACCACGCCTGCAAACTTGATGCTTCTAGCCTCCCTGGGTCCATAATGGTTGCGCTTATATTTTTTGTTTTTGAAACAATTTTTTCCATTCTTTTTTTGCCCGTTTAGACATTTTCTTTTCTTATTATACTCTGTGTTTTATTTTTTTTCAAGTTGACTGTATGCTCTGAAAGATCAAATGCTTCAGTTGCTTAGCGGTTAGAAATGCAATCCCATAAACCCACAGACCTCGGGAGTGGTGCGGGCCTGCTTAGAACCTCTGTACGAGTTTCAATGTAATGGAGAAATCCAAATAAACAAGAACCAAAAACAACTTACATATTTTCTGATCAGACCTAGAAGCAAAAACCAAGAAATGCATTCAAATTATAAAATCAATAATAATTTGATGAATACAATGACTTTGAAGGATGTGACTCTCTCCGGAAACAATAGGAGCTTTCCATCGTCCAAACGCAAGTCTTCATCTCATGGCAACACTTTGTTGGAAAGTTTCACGGAGACAAGCTTCAGAAGTAGTGTGGATGGTGAGTCAATGGAGGGCAATTATAGAGATTCTAATGGACATTCACTAAACAACAAAACCCCTCAACCCGATGTAATCATAACAGAACACAACACAAAAAATCACCCGCCTCCAGATCAGCTAATTACCAACTTAGATTCTTCATACAACAACGACAAACAAACATCTATTCCGCTCAAAGAGATAGGATTTAAAGCAATAAACAGACTGACAGAGAGTGACTTTTCGACTACAGAGTATGAGAGCAACAGTGGGTCTCCATTGAACTGCACCAACCATAAGAACTATGCTCAGTGCAGAAACCCTTGCACTAATATTCTCCATAGTAAAGTCTCTGTCGATGACTCATCCCACAAACCTTATGATAATGTTTCTAAAACTTCATCTAACACTCATCACCCTCCAAACTTTTTTGAGAAACAAGGAGACAAAAAAGTTTCTATGAGCCAGCACATCAAGCCCACTCGTCAGTTATCTCTCATATCTGACTCTTCGTACAAAAGAGAAGCTCAAAGCTTTTTCATAACAGACGACCAGCCTTTCAGAAATCCATTTAATCGTAATGAGCGCCACTTTTCCGCCTTCAAACCACTCAGCAGAATCAACAGGTCGGCCTACTCCGTGGTAGATGGCTCTCATAAACATATGGAATTTTTGAAAAACAGCAAAAGGGAAGATTTTAATGTCATAATAAACCAAACATCTTTTGAACTTTTTCTCGAAAACTATTCTAAACAGTTGCAGGCTCAAAACACTCAAGCCTCCAAAACTTATGCCCCCCAAGAGAAGCTAGAAGAGTTGAGCAAGTTCCCTAGTGTCAAGGGTACACATGGTGGTGAAGTGTTAAAAGCGAATATAAATTTGGAGAATAAAGTTTTTGTGAATGACAACAAGGAAAAAGTAGAACCTCTACAACGAAGCCATGCAAGCAGCGAGAACGTCAGCAACTTTTTCGAGAGTGATTCTTCGTTGGACTTTGAAAATGGAATTATTTTCACAAAGGAATATCGCGACAAAACGAAGAAAAGCAAAACTCCATGCGCAGTAAAGGACGACATTTTGCCCACCAAGAGTGCCAAGAGTGTCGAGAAAAGTTCGAGCCAGTCTGGTCGAGGAGTCAGTTTGGGAGCCAAAAACAATGACGATTACACAAAACTTTGTTCCTTTTTAAAATCAAAATTGAAAAAAGAACTTGACGCTGAAAGCAATGATGAAAATAAAACTTTCATGAACAAAAAAGTCACAAAAACAAATTCGGAAGAAAAACTGATCAAGGACGGTAAGAGTGGTAGTAATATGAGACAGAAAAGCAAGCTGAAAGTGGTTCTGCTCCAAGACAAGTTCAATACCACAAACGCCGAAAGAGGCGGCACTTCTAGCATCGACCTGAAAAAGAAAATTTTCAAAAAGCCTCAATCACGGAGTCTCAGCTCGGACGCCATTGCCTTCTTCGACGTCAACATAAACCAAAACAGCCCGAAACTTCTACATAGAGCAACAAACAAAAAAAATATCTCTCGCTTGACTTCAGAGCTTGAATCCAGGAAGTTCCTGAAAGAGAAATTGTCTGAAATAAAGAAGATACCTCGTGGAGACAAAAACACTTTTCTACATCACCTGGAAAACCTCAGCATCTCTTCCCTCAACAGCGAGATGTCCCACTCAGACCCTGTGCTCAGTTGTGAGTCAGAATCGGTCATCGACTCAGAGTATGACAACTATCGGTCAGGGATGGCGAGTGATGAGGATTATTTTGTTTTTGAGGCTGTGAGTGACGTTGAGCTGGATACATTCGATGACTTTCCTTCATGTGAACACCCTTATGAAAATTTCAACTATAATTCCCTGCTGAAGAAAAAATAAACCGATAAATAAATCAAGAAATTATTTTTCTACTTGCTAGGTGTCTAGATGTTTGTGACACGAAATTTGAAATGTTTTCACATAGATCATTTTTTGTTAGCTTCTTCAACTGTTATTGTTGATTGTTATTTGATTTATTAAACGGCCATTCAAAAGTCTTCACTTGAAATATCTTAAAATTTTTAAAATCATTTTTGAAGGTTGCGCCATAAATGATTCAAAGTTGTTTATAATTTTTTTTTCGAAATCCTGGCACAATGAATTCAAGAAAAAATTTATAAAAATGAGAAGCAGGCTCAACAAGACAACAACAAGCACCATTTAAATATATTCCCAATAACAAAGATAAAAAATTTATTTTAAATGAATTGAATTTTTTGAATCGTCACCCAAAACATATTCCAACATTATGACTTCTCCTAAATAATATTGATATAGTCTCTGATGCAGCTTGCACTTTCTCTGAAGCGCGCTATATAAATCCAAATGCAAAATTACATTAATATTTTGGTGACGTAGAATAGCCTAAATCGAATAGTGAAAGAAACAAACACAAAGTATTTATCAAATTAAATCACGAACCTTCAATTCATGGTGAAAGATTTGATGGTACAAATGAATAAATATTTGGTCCCTTAACAAATGTGTCGCAAGTTATTATACACGGTTAAAAGCCTTCGAGCTTATACCTCTCAAGCCCGTCAATGTAAAAGCCAAATAAATTACTTCTTCATCGTGGGAAGAAACCTAGGTTACAATTGAGGCGTTTACAATCTAATCCTCAACTTGCATCCATGCTTTGTGAGATGCTGGTTTGAAAATATTATTAACATATCAACTGTACTTTATATTATAATTAAAAATTACTTTTGCCTATAATATAGTGATGGGAATATAAATATTTAAAAATATTGGTAATTATCATAATTAATTAGTAATGAAATGAATAAATTGGATATTTTCATAATAATAAACATGTATAGCTTAAATCAAAATTGTCCTCAATCTCTTTGGTTTTAGGTAAAATCGAATGAATAGTTGGAGAATCACATCTTTATAAGAAAGAAAATAAAAATAAACATGAAGTATTTTGGGTGATGTTTGAAATGTTTTCAGTTCGAAATATTTGTTAAATAATATGGACCTGAATAAGTGTTTTCATTTATTTTTGCTCAATAATTAATTATTTTAATTTTTATTTATTTATTATTACTATTATTATTTAAATTATTATTATTAAGCAAATCTTTGATTTCTTACTTCTGCACATCCCGCCATATTAACTGTCAAAGCTTCATACTTTGTTTCGTCACTAATCCCTTTACATATCTTCTTTTGTTCGACCATTTCTTTCTTGTCAACACTAAACAACATAATAATATTAATAATTATAAAAATAATAATAAAAACAATAATAATAACAACAATAAAAATAACAATAGCACTTATGTCAAAAGAATCTTCAAACTAGACTTCTAATTCGTTGACAAGAAATGATAGATCATTATCATAACTCATCATATTATACTAATAAGAGCGCATAACTATGACGTCAACAAAAACATGAGAGTGCAACTATTGTTGGAATTATTAATAATTATATATATAACTATATTTATGATAAAACCATAAATTCCAATATTTTTAAATATCATTAATAAAGATTTTTTAAAGACATCGTATGTTCTTTTTTAAACTTGAATTTCATCTGTAAGCTTCAAGTCATGAGGACTTATAAGAACACGTCAATAAATTTTTACTGAGCTAAAATTTTCAAAAAGTGAAATCCTGGCATAACTCATTGGCAAAGTTATAGAGAAAAGTAGAGAAATGAAACTTTTCTCTATAACTTTTTTGAAAGTTTTTGAAAGCACTTCTCCATGCACTCGCCCTTTTGCATCTTCACATTTCAATTTCAAAATTTTAAACTGATTCTCAAGTTATTTTGTCATCTGTCTTTTCTCCAAATTTTGGTTTTTTATGAACGTGAAAAGTCTAAATTGAAGTTTATGAAATGGATGAAAAAATCAAAGAAAATGATAAACTCCAAATCTCAATCTCAAAATCTGCCACGTCAGAGAGGTCTTCTATTAGGGACGTCTTTAAAACTGTTGCAATTGGCTGACTCAATAAAGGCATTCGATGATTATAAAAAGCGTTTGATTTAATGTCTTGTTTATTTATTGAAGCGTTTAGTTTTTATTTTTAATTCTTTGAAATAGTTTCTTGACTAACATCTTGCAAGAGATTGGAAACTCAATATGGAGAAAACTACCCCATTCAATCTTTTGAGTTTATTTCTGTTCCAAAAAATTATTTTTATTCTTTAAAATTGAATTTTCACTTACCACAAATATTAATGTTTTGGATAATATAAAAACTAAAATTATTAACTTCATTAACGTGTTTCGACTTCAAATTGTTATAACAAATACAAATATGCCTATGGTGGCAATAACTTCAGGAGTTTCTAGGCCATTCTATTCATGTTTTGTGTTGAAATTATTTTTTCTATATTTCCAGATCTTAAAACTGAGATTTTTCATTTAGTTCAAATTTTTTATGTTGGTTCTCAACAACTCCAACTTTTTTGCTCTTTCCATGAATGAGTGTGAAACCTCACAATTTTTGCCCAGTTTTTTATTCTCAAAATCATTTTATTCTCATATTTATTTCGTTTATATTTGGTGTGGAATTTGCAAAAGTGCGTAAAGGGAAGTTTATAAATAATTGACGCTTTAACCCTACACAAACTTTTGGCGGCTTTCTAGCAAATTGGCCAAATACAACAAAAAAGTTTGAGATTATTATCTTAAAAAAATTTTTTGAGTTTTGATTTTTGAGCACTTGACTCGCTCAAAAATGGTCCAAATATGAGCAAAGATGGAATTTAAAATTGGAATTCAATGGAAGAAATCAAAAAATTTAATATATTCAATAAGCAAGTTAAAAAAGGCGAAAGCTAAACTAATTATTATAAGCGTCACTTTGATGGTTCATTAGTCAAATCAAGTGTTATTCACTATTGTCTAAGAGCTATCTCATAAAGGTCATAAAAAGTTATTTAGTTTCAGTGGAGCTACCGCAGGCAATCATTTATCTGCACGTTTGGATGGAGTCATCGTACGTAAGGCCAGGGGAACATGGCATAATGTAACAGATCATCAGAGTACATTGCACAAATTTGGTTGGGTCGGCGTGGGGGTAGTGAAACTTGTTGGGCACTATGGGCTCTAAGCCATAATACATACAAGGGCTGTTGCTGCCACAATCGTAACCTGAAACAGCTTGTCCAATACCTTCTTCCTCTTCTTCCTCTCCTCCTCCTCCTCCTCCACCAGAAGGAGCAGCAGTAGTAGTAGTAGTAGTAGTAGTAGGATCAACTGATGAGAATTATTAGTATTATTCAAATCTGTTATTTAAAGGGAAATGAGGTATACTTACCCAAGCAGTCACTGAAGGGAGATGTGATGGTTTGAGAGGTGCTTCCATCGGGGCAGATGCACTGGTTTGTTTCTGGTGTGGTGTTCTAAAGTCAACAAAAAAGTCGTGGTACTAATTGAAGAATTTTGTTTGTTAATTTAATGAAGTATTAACCGAATTTTATATTTCAGAAAATGAAACGGAAGTAATTATTCACCGATGTTGAAGGTCACAGTAGCTCTAGCGTTTGCCACAATGGTGATGTAGATCTGGCCTGAAGCAGAAGCAAGGAGGTATACATCTTTAGCAGGGATCAAATCGGATCTTGTGTCGTACTTAGCTGGGCTTGGTTGGAAGCCAGTGCCGTAGTAAATGATGGCTGTGCCTCCAGTGATTGAGATCTGTGGTGGTGTTAAAATGGTTGTTGTTGTTTTCAAGCTAGGGGGTTTGAGTGATAATTCCTACCTGTAATCGTGTGCAAGCTTCAGACACAGTGTAAGTGTAGTACTTAACACCATCTTCAGAAATATCAGTAGTCGTGCCATCCTGTATCGCCGTTTTCACTGGAAGTTGATGGCGTTGTAAGAATCTATTATAAACATGTTAAGTATGGTGTTACCATTGCAAATTCTCTTCTCTATCTGATTGATCACATTGTCGAACTGTAAGAAATCTTTCAGGATTGTTAAGTAGTTACAGTTTTCATCAGATGCTATTGCTTCCAGTTCAATCTGAGCCAAGTTGTCACCCACTCCAACGACGAAGGATCTGATGTCGGTGGTCTTTAAGATTGCGGCTGAGTCTAAAGTTTTTTGCTGTTCGGTGGAAACTCCGTCAGTGATGGTGATGAGAACATCAGTTGCCCCTGTAGATATTGGCAATTTCATTCATCAGACATTTCAATACTAAGTATAATTCTACTATAATTTTTACTACGCTTTTTTGCATTATTTAAAATCTTTGACAAATTTAAATAAATTTAAAATAATTAGTCACTCACAGTCTCTCCCTCCATTAGCCGCGGTAAAGCTGTTAGCCATGACGTAATCGAGACCTTTGTCCGTGCGGGTGTCTGTGGGATGGGTGTGTGATGCTATAAAATCTCAAAACAATTGTTTGATGGAAACATTAAAAACAAAACCTACATCTTCTGGGCCGCTCAATGCCATCGATCTGAGGCAAGAGTTCAGAGACAGTGAGGTATTGGGACAGAGTGAACTGAGGATGAACGTTTGTGCTGTATACCACCAAGCCCACCCTCGTTTTGTCAGCTGCCACGTTGATGTTCTGCACGAGGTTTTTCATGAATGCCTTCATGTAGCCATACTCGGTGCTATCGATGCTGCCTGAGCCATCCACCAAAAAGACTATGTCAGCAGCACCATCACAAACTGAGAACATTTTTAGTTATTTTCAATGAATTTCCAAAACTGATTATTTGGCAAAAAATGAAAAAATAATAATTTTTGAGTGATTGATTAAGTCACCTGATGAGATAGATGCATCAGCGGTGGTGTAGACGGAAGCACTCTGGCCAGTGAGCTCACTCCAGCTGGTTGCTTGATCTGCTAGCGATATAGGCACTGAAGCTCCGTGTTTTTGATGGATTAGAATTCTAGTGGCAATGACAGAGTACAAGGGCTTTAAGAGGTCTTCCCACGTTGAGGCATCCCAGTCAATGCCAAACTTAGCTTGGATGTCATTTTTAATCGCGTTTGAAACCGATTTCGTTGCAGTGTATTGAGATTGTGTGATCTAAAAATTGAAAAAAGCTTTATTAGTTTCCAATAAAATGTTCAAGAACCGTCAAACCAACCTGCCAAATACCGCCGTAAAAGCCGCTTGAGAACGTCACAGCGGATTGACCATCGTCGCTTGAAGCCTTGGCCCACCTCCTCAAAAACTGGGCGTCATCCACAAAAATGCAGGGTTCTTGCAAGATGGATAATGCAGACTCTACCACAAATCTTCCATTGGAGTTTGCCACCAAAGTCAAATCAGTGACAGCCTCGCAAGTGATCACGCAGAAAAACAAGAAAGATATTACGCTTTTCATAACTTGAGATTAGAACTTTTACAAATAAATTTCACTTGCTTCTAACTCTTTTTATACTACTCGAGAAATGATTTATAACTTGAAAGTATGAATGTTAAGAGTCACAAACAAAAGAATGACGTCAATCTATTGTCTCCTAATTGAAGCAGTTTCGCAATGCTGTCAAACTCGAAAGGAAATATCAGTCTCAAAAGTTGTCACTACTAGTCTTTCTTAAGTTGTGTTGACGAGCATCTTCAAGCATGAAGCACAACTCCGCTGTAGTTAATGCCAAGTAATGGAGTTATCAGATTTGACCATAGAAGTTTGAAACTTCGATATTTGAGGGCAGATCGGGTTTTATCGTCTTTTAAAAAGAATGGAGAAGAGAAAAAAAATAACGACAATTGTTCACATTGTCCCAAAAGTGGAAAATTACTGCGCGCAAATTATATTTGTCAAATCAACCAGAAGACTAATGTTTTTAATAGTTTTCAAAAATAAGAATATGGTCTTGTTTATTGAAATCATCCATGTGAAAACAAATAAGTTTTGAATTTAATAGTTTTCTAGAAGCAAAAAGTGTTGAAAAAACATTCCTGTAAAAAAGTGAGGTTAAGTTTCTGAAACTATTTACATTTGGTAAAATTTCAAAAATTTTATTGCTTTCAACAATAAAAACAAAAATAAGAACAGTAAGAATGTTTGCTACGTGCAAAAACCTATTGTTTTGTTAACGTCATTTTATGAGGTGGCATTCTTCTGAAAACAATCACAAACGTCGAAACATTAAGAAAGGGTTTGAGAAATTCACAAAAGACACAATATTCCTTTTTTCAAGACAACAATTCACTCTCCAAAAACTAATTCTGAGAAATTCACCGATGAATTTACAAGTATAAACCTCTTAAACTGGTATGAGTTTTGAGGATGATTTTGTGCAAATTCATCGGTGAATTCTCAGAATTAGTTACCGAAGTGTCAATTCACCTCTTGAACTTTTAGCAAGGCTGACTTGAAACGCCCTGCAATACTTCGTTACGAAAATTTTGACAGATTTCTTTTTTTTTTTTGATGTGACATGATTTAAGACTATTTTTAATTGGTTCTATTGAGTTTCATGACTAATTGAGATGATTATAACAAAACATAAAGGTCTTAATGAAAATTTTCACCTTTTTTAATAGAATTTAAAATGAAAATTTATACGCTAGAGTTAAAATTTAGAATTAAATTTAGATAAAAATTTGAACTTTCAAATAAAAATATATTTTATTTATAAATGATTATTAGTTTCTTCAAAAAATAAAATTAATTTTCGAAATACTTTTGAATAAATATTTTTTTTTGACCTAGATTTTTGAGCTACCATTGGTTTCCATAAAGGGGGTTTCAAACGCTTGTATTTAATTATATTTTAAAGGCCTTTGCAGTTGGAATAAATGCTTGGGCCATTTTAAATTTTACTTTTTTGCATTCAAATAATAAAAAAATTGTAATAAAATAACATCGGTTTATAACACAATGGAATCAAAAGTAAGGTTTCTTTCATGAGTTTCACAGCAATTAAACGATCATCTTAACCAGAACTTGAAACATTAAACCACTTCAGATGTCATACGTGGAAGCGGAAGAAGAAGAATTATACAATGTGCGCATGAAAGAGTATGAAGTGCCGTGGTGGGTCAGAGTGGTGGCATCCATCCCCAAGAAGGATTTGACTTTTGAGTCAGTCAGCAGTGGTTTCAATGTTTTCGACCCCAAATACAGAGAAGTTAGTGCATTTGAGTTTCAAAAATTCTAATAACGGGAAACCTATAAATGTAAAAACATACTTAATTTCCATTAATTATAGAAATTTTAACATTTGGTTTTAGACTGAAATTTGTTTCATTAGGAATAAACTCATTCCAACAGGCAATCTTGTTTTGGGTGGCTGTACCCACACTATGGCTTTTACTCACTTTATTCTTTTTCTTGATTTATTTCTGTTATCGGTGTTGTCAGTCTGATGTATATAAGAGAGGGAGACTTTCACGCCTCAAATGGGTTCTCTCCATCTTCACCATCATCACATGGTTACCACCATTTTACCATCATCATCATATTTGTAATAACCATCATCAAAATCTTACAGTTTATCTCTCATCAAATTTCATTCAATTTATTTTTAACTAAGTTAAATTTTATGTGCACCCAATCTTTAGAATAAACCAATTATTACTATTATTGTTATTACAGCACTTATAATTGGTCTGATTATCATCTTCACCATCATTTTTTTTACAAAAATCATCACGTGCACAGTGGAGCAGTGGCAGTAGGCATCTGTGGAAATGAAGATGCTAACAAGGGTGTCAGTCAAGTGTTGTCATCAGTTGACGATGTTCTTATCACCATCAACACCATCAGAAATAATGTAAGCAACATTGTTGTGATTTTTAGCAACATTGTTATAGTGCTGATACATGATGTCATTAATTAAAATGTTCACTAAATCAATACTACAAAAATGGTGGGTAGATGAACACTGATATCATGGCTATCACAGATCAACCAGGTGCTGAAGGAGACCAACAAGACAATCTCGGGAGATCTCAAGAAGCTCAGGGAATCTCTAACGTTGGTGCTTTTAAATCTATATATGAGCACACAAACTACAGTGAACACACTCATAAACTACAGTAAACACACTCACAAACTACAGTGAATATACAAATCACAGTAAATACCCACACAGATCGAATGGTTCTCCTGATGAAAACAGCTTGTACTCGATGGTGCAACACACTATGACCACCATGACCGACTTCAGAGCAGACATGCAGAAAAACATTGCTGCCAAGTTTGACTTCTTCCAGTTCCAAGCTGAAGTGGAACTCACCAAGAACTTTGAGTATTACAGGTTTGTTGTGCAAAATAATGAGGTTTTAGATACTTTTTAACAGGTTCATATCATATTTGTCAACATTACAAGTTATCACAAACTTATTCACGCACACAGACGTTCAGGCACATTGGGGTTGTTTGGTTGGTTCATTTTCATCCTCCTCATCCTCCTTGCTGGCATTGGCAACAACTCAAGATGTGTCCTTCTCCTGTTTGTTTTGATTGATGTGTTTGTTTTGTCTTGTTCACTGTTTTCTTTAATGTTTGTTTCTAGATGCACCAAACTCTGTATATATTCATATAACATACTTGTCTTTAGTAACCTGACGTATATGTTGCATGCATGATGGACTGTCACCATACATTCATAAATCTCTTGACCAATCACCAGGTTTTGTGCATTTGGCATCTTCTCATTGGTCCTTTCTGGCCTCTTTTCTGGCTTGCACCTGGGCCTCTCCATTGTGAGATTATCACATTATTCTTTATTATTATTATTATTATTCTTTATAATTATTATTGTTGTTTGTAATAGGATTAGTTTACAGGCATCTGTCAAATAAATTATTTTTAACAACACACATCACAGCTGCTCGGGGATTTCTGTTCTGAGCCTGATGCTGTGGTCTCCAGTTATTTGAACTCTCATGTCGATCAAAGTGAGTGTGTGTGTATGTGCGTGAGTGTATGTATGTTTGTGGGATGATACTGATGATATGTCAGTTATGCTGGGCTATGAGTCATCAGGATCTCTATCATTATTCTTTTGTTTTTCTCATTCAATTATTATTATTGTTATGTTTCTTTTCAGAGACATTGTGTGTATTTTTTTTATATTAGTTTTTTCAAAAGACATCAAAAATTAAGAATTCAAATACATTCATAAAAAAAATTTTTAATTTTCGAAAAGTTTTGCTTTAACAAAACGTTAGCATAAAATGGCTGGTGTTTATAGGTTTACATAGAGAGTCTCCAATTTTGATTTTTTGAGAAATTAGAATGATTGCCATGTTATTTGTCATTAAATGTTTAATGATAGGATTGCAGACGTCATAATCGTTGCTGTGTCCAAGCGTCATTTTCATGCTAATGCTTATAACAACCTCTTCCATAATGGCCATTTATGATGACTCACCACAGGCACCTCAGAGTACTACATCAGATGTGACATACACATGATCGACAACCCCTTCTCCGAGGTACCTCTTGGCGTTTGCTTGTGTCAAGTTCAGAAAGATTGATTGGAAATTTAAAAATTAACCTAGAAAAGTGTATCAGTTTGTTCATATTTGCCTCCACCACTACCATCGTAAGCAACAAAACATGGTCAACACACCCAGGTGCTGAAGAAGGCCACAGAGAGTCTGATCAATGCCAACCACACCAGCATGCTGATTGCCGTCAAGAGTCAGAGGTTCATGAGTGACAGGGTAGGTGTCTCTATAATTGTTTGCCTGTTTATTTGTGTGAGTGTGTGTGTTTATATTATGTTTTTTATTTTTTTGATTTTATGATCTTATATGGTTAATATAATATTTGCTACAAGCCACCTAGGTTTCCAGGTTATTGTTTGACGTTATAATACTTTCATGATGGCGTTGTCACTAAACAGCCTGGCCAGTCACCCAAGATGCCAGACAGTGTGGTGAAGTCGCTGTCTTCCATCAGGACCAACTTCTATAGCCTGGTCAGTCTGGTTGAGTGCACCAACATACATAAAGACTATTTGGACATCCTGGAGGGAGTCTGCTATCAAACCCTGTGGGTGGTGGTGAGGGGAGAAGGGAGTTCTGAGGGAAGGAGATAGGTTATAGGTGCATTTTAGAGTGGTAGATTTCTAGAAGAGGAGGAACAATATGAGAGGGTTGTTTGGAGATTGAAGATGCTTTAATAACATGATTATTAACACTCACAGGCCCGGTGTGCTACTGATGTTGATATCTTCATTGGCTACTGGAATCTTCTTCTCCCTTCTCATCATTCTTGCCTCCAAAGTCTGGAAGCTCTTCAGCGTCTAGTAAGTGGCATTTAAATGACCCATCTGTATAACAAGCATTGAAACGACTGATGATGGTATGGTGAAAGCTTGTGCACATGGGTGGATTGTGATGGTTCATTCCACGACTCCAGGATAGTGCCAATATAGAGATGATGATGATGATTTTCGTATTAAATCAATATAATATATATTGCGCCTCGGTTGCTTTCCTCCGCGCTATTTTAACTGATATCATTATTGTTTTTATTATTATTCTTATGAATACATGGACGCATCTTTTACTCCCGCATGCTCACATAGTCATCGGGATGATTCTCCGTGAGTTGTTGTTTTGCATTCCAAACTAGACTTCAATATCTTTTAAACTATGTCTCTGTGAGATTAACTCACTTTATCATTTACCTGCTATCAAAGTTTTTGTTGTTTATACTTGTCCATCCGTCTATCTGTCTGTATATTTATCTATCTGTCTATACATCTATCTATCTACATATCTATCTGTCTCCATCTATACATTTTTAAAGTAATAATTAATTTAAACTGCCCTACCAAGCAGTAAGTCATATGGGGAGGGAGATGAGGATGAGGGTGGTCCATTTATCGCTCATCAACAAAACTCCTCTCCATCCTATTATGGGTTTGTCTATCTATCTCCGTTTGTATTGATATACCTATTTGTCTGTTTTTCTGGGGTTATCTACTTATCTTTCTATCTGTCTCTTCGTATTTCTCTCTTTCTGTCTTTCCATCTGCACTTATTTATCTACCTATCTGTCTAACCACCTACCTTTCTACCCAGGTACCCCAAAGCGAGACCACAGTCTTCCCACATAGCTTCATACAACCGCAGAACCACGCCACCACCTGCTGTTAGTATCCATATTATTTTTCTCATCATCGTTATTACTAATCAGTTCCATTTAATTAAGGTTTTTGGTGATCTATTAATATGTCGATTGATTGATTTTATTGATTGACCCCTGCAGTACAACAGCAACGAATTTTATCGCCAGTACAACAGTGACATCAACAACGACAGGAACAACTACAATCTCAGGGAGTCTAACGCCTGAACATTCCATTCCCTCTTATTGTATATCAGCATAATTTTCTACTTGTGTATGTTGTCTCCATATGTATTCATTAGTTTTCATACATTTTATATAACAATATCCATATATTTCACTTCCACTGGGTGTACTGCTGTGTTGTAAGATGTGGTTCATCTTGTAGTGTGAAGGTCATTGAGCGTGTGTGTGTATGTGAGGTTGTTGAGTAGGTGTGTGTATGTATGTTTGTGTGGTCGTTGGGCGCGCGCGCGTGTGTGTGTGTGTGTGTGTGTGTGAGTCGTGCTTGAGCGCGTGTGTATGTGTGGCCGTTAAGCGGATGTGTGCGTGACATCCTTGTTGTTGCAAGTATTACTCTTGTTATCATGTAATATTTATCGTTTTGTTATCAGTTTTGCATACTTTTCTTCGTCTTTTTTTCTATTTGAAATTATTTTCCATCTTAAAATGAACATTTTTAATGGAACTATCATTTCTTATCACTGATAACTATCATCATCATCACTCCATCTAAATTTACTTTCAAGTCTGTTTGCATTAAAATGAACTTTTTTAAGATATAAAACATTTATAGCGCCTGTATTGCAGCTGAGACGCTGAAGGCGGCAAATGGAGATAAAAAATTCGAGGCTACATGTTTCCAGCTGTGCCGTTTTGCGTTGTTTTCCACGCGTTATATAGCTGCAAATGAAATCAACAATTTCATATTTTGCTTCTAGTTATTTTTAACTTCTAGTTCTGTAGTATTTTTTTGTTTCAGCGTGCTCTAGAATTATTCAGTTAAGACTGCAATAATATTACGTTCCATTGATATCCATATAGTATTGACTTAAGCGTATGATTAAGGAATTGTTTAGTTCGGCAGTATTTAAACACTACAATAACTTTAGTACTTCCAAGTTGTAGTTGCATTAATATTATTTATTGCGCCATGTTAGACTTACGTAGTTGCCACCTTCATTCGAGGTCGTTGGTGACTTCATGAAACTTGTTTTCTAAATATATTCTCATTGTCTCTTTGTATCAGATGCCATTCTGCAATAAGAATTTTTTAACGACTATTCAAGAAAATTATGTCAAAATAAACTCGTCAACAATTTTGTTTGGCTGTCTTAAAAGTTCCAACAAAACTGAAAACTATTGGAAGTTCATTTTTAAATACCTGTTCTATTTCGATAGCTTAATAATCAATTTTAAATCGAAATTGAATTTTTTCTAACTAAATAACCTATATAAAATTATCTTTCAACTAAAATTTTTTAATTCCATGATACGGGGTAACAAAATGCAATCAGTACGGATCTACGTTGACGATCGAGACGAGTACGTTGAAATTCCCATAAGTTTCAACACCACATTCAGTGATATTATCAATTGTTGCAATGTTCAAGAAGGCAACTCTTACTTTTTGATCAAAAATGTCAACGAGATTTGTGGTGAGTTAGTTTTTAGTCTTGAAAGGTATTGTTATTTTCAAGCTCCTAACAGTGTCATGTGCCACCAAATATGATTCGAAAGTTGAAAAAGTTTCACCAAAATATTTGAATGAAAATTAAACGGTTTACATAACTATGAATTTGCTTAAAACATCATTTGTGATTCCAGTAATTTTAATCAAACACAGAAAAAGTGCTAGATCTGGAATCAAACCCTATGAACCAGTTTGGAACAGATGTGGCTGAATACACTTTACACTCCTTGAAACTGCCTTTTTCTTTCACTGTAAGTTGTTTTCTAGTTTGTAGGTGTTGATTTGGTTCAGTTTCTTTGTTTACTCAATGTTAAAGAATGTCTATCGAATGGTTCAATGTACTTTTCTATTAATTTGAGAATAACTTTTTAAACCCTAACAATTTTTTTATTGAAACAGCCCAAATGTAATTGTTTAATACCCAGAAAAACTCAAACATGCAAGAAATTGGTGAGCTGTTGAGAAAGAATCGAAGCTTGCTTGAATATAACAAAAGGGTTTGTGTGTTTGTTACTTTTGTTGTTGTTCGTTATGTTTGTGTTTTTTGATCATTGTTTTCTGTTATTGATTTTTATTTCTATAGTTTCATCTGTTTGTATGTGTGGCATTGAAAGATTTTGAACTGATTTTTTAATATTTTACATAACCTGACCTCACTAATCATTGTTAAGTGACCAATCAGATAACACAGAACATATATCATCATAAACATAAAACAAAAAACAGAGAACTCACTTGATGAAGCAAAAAATGAAAATTTTGAGGCTGAGCACAAATAGGAGATCTTACCAAGACCAGTATGTGTTAGTTGCATCATTCAGCTTTGAAGTTGATGTGATGTATCTAGAAAGAAATGATAAAAGCTTTTGCAGTGTTTTATTGAACCATATCTTGCCAACAGAGGCACCAAGGAGAGAATGGAGAGGAGGTTGAGAATGTTAAGGAGTGGAAAAGCACCTCCAGACTTCCATTCTGGTATCTTTCCCATATGTTGCATATCTATCGTTTATACACTTTGTAATGATTTCTTGTTTTATTTGACTTGTGGTTGGCATAAGAATTCTAGTTTCACTTTTTAAAAAATTTTGTTGAATATTGAAATTATTTTATTTTTTATATGATTGATTTTAATCGCAATCAGCTGGAAAACACCTTGAGTTTCTGAAGGAGGCCTTCCAAATGGCCCAGGAAGACTTGTATTTGCTGGCAGAGAAAATAAAGTTGGAGAGGGAGTCGATGAATAAAAAGGAGATAAAAGTGGAAGCAGATGACAAGTTGGATAGTTTGCGCAGAAGTGATTGGCTCTTCAACAACCAACCAAAAAAAGTTGGTTATTTTGGTGGCTTCAATGTTATTTTAATTTACTTCATTTGTTTTGTAGGAGGATTGTATGGTGGGATCAGAAACTCCTAACATGGATGAATGGAAGGAGAGTCTGATGCGGAAGGGGGGAGGAGAGACTCGACCACAAACCATGCTGGCCTCCAGCGCCAAACGAGCCTTTTTCGGCCCGCAACTCTCAGCCACAGAAAGACTCATCGGCTCCAGAAGTTCCCAATTCTTTGAAAATCAAATAACCCCAAAACCATTTTCTGGAAACTTTGATCGTTTTTCCAAAAGTTCTTTTGATTTTTCCAATGTTGACAAAAAAACCCACATCCCCACTTTCCCTCTCAGCTCAGCTTCGACTCAAATGTTGGTTCCGAGACCAAACAGTGTTTTCACACCTTCCCACAAATATTCCACCTTCCCCTCACCTCCATCTCAAACTCGTGAAACACCCAAGAACGCCAATGATGATGCCACAGTTGCCTACGACAGAGACAGTGCCTCAGAGATGAAACTTTCCAATCTCATTACACAGACGTCAGAAGTTAAGAAGGCGCCAAAAAATCTCACACCAAAACCATTACACAAAAAGAAGGAGAAAAAGATTGATTTTAGCACCAAACCTCCACCAACCAAGAAGTCTTCAACCAAGAGAGTTTCTGCTCCCCCCACTTACAACAACTCTGGGTCCCCTATCCACCCATTCAACCAAGCTTTTCTCAACACCATCAGCAAGTTCGAAGAGTTGTCTTCACCAACTGATTCTCAATCAGAGTCCACTAAGTTCCCCGAACAAAAAAATACCGTTATAAACAATGCAAAAGTACTAGAAAAAAAAGAAGAGAAGTACAAAGAAGAAAAGGAAGAAGAGGAAGAGATGAAGAAAAAGAAAGATGCTGAAAACAAAGGAGTTGCAACAGACCAAACTAGCGCCACCTTCTCAATCAGCCAATCAGAGGAACCTCCTCCTACCGAAGTCATTCCACAAGACTCGATAGAAACAGATGTGGTTTCAATGGAGGACAGTACTCAACAGATTGAAGTCACAAACAACGATATCCATGCTGAAGTTACAAAACAGGATGAGAATGTGATTAGAGATGATAAAAAACATTTTAAGGATGTGATTGTTGAGAATCAAAATAAGGATGATGAGACTATGGGTTTCATCAGAACTGGCAGACGAGATTCTTACAGAGAAGGAGTAAGGTTTGATGGCGAGGATGATGATGATGATGAATGTGATGATGATGTCAGTGATGTGAATGATACTGATGAAGATATAGATGATATTGAGATGAACAATTATGGGATGGCTGATCATAAGATCAGACTCAACTGTGTTGCAAAAAAAACGGAAGAGAAACAAAAGAAAGAAGACGAAGAATATAAAACAAAAAAAGAAAGAGAGGAAATTAATATTAACAGTTTTAACCTTCATACCGACACAAGCAGCTCAAACAACAATCCAAATGTAAACAGTAACAACAAAAATAGAAATGTTAACAACGAGGCAAATCACAAATTCTTTAAACGGCCCTTACAAGATCATCATCAACACCATCATGACGTCAGCAAACGCCTTGTGGATGGCTTGATCAATGGTGAAGGTGTGAAACAAGAAATACTCGAAGGAGATTCATTCTTCTCTATCCAGACATCATTCCCCGCACACCTTAGTGACGAGGAAGAGGAAAAAGTTGAGGATGAGGGTAATGGTGATGAGGAGGAAAAGGAAGAAAAAGGAAGTACAAAGGAGAGGACAAACAACGATACTCAAGAGTTTTCGATGACTGAGTTGCTACAGCAGATGGATGGCTCACTGCTCAGACATCCTGCTGTGGGTGTGAGGTCATTGAGGAAAAGGGATTCTTATGAGGATCATCATCATCCTCACCACCAAGATAAAAAAAACAATAATGATGATAAAACCACTGGGAGTGGTAGTGAAGATGATGAAAGAAATGAAAAACTCCGCAAGAAGACAACATTTAAAAAATCTAATGAAGGTAATATCGAAGGAGATGATGGTAGTTATGGAACTGAAAATATTAAAGAGGTTAGAGAATCTAGCGGTAGTGATGAGGATGAGGAAGAAGAAGACGAGGACGGTGATGATGATGATGATGATGATGACAGATACTCACCTCTTATTGACACGTTTACAGCTGCCACTTTTGACGGTGACAAAAATGAGAACAAGAAAGACGAAGAGAAATCTGAAACAGACAAAAAAACAATCCTACCACCTCCACAACTGCTGAGAAGGAGGTTCTTGGAGTGCCAACCCCCTGAAGTAATGGGTGGGGGAGTCATTCCCTTCAAAAGTAACCTAAAAAAAGACACCAAACTGGACAAAATAATGGAAGCAGAAAAAAAGAAGATGCATAATAACACACTAGCTGAAAATGAAGATGTTGTAAAGACAGAGAAGAATCCAGAGACAAATGATGAGGAAGGAAGGAAGGAGAAAAGGGGAATCAGTTTTGATGCAGTGTCCATTTTGCTGGATGCTGCATTGCAGGGGGAGCTGCAAGTGGTGAAGGAAATCATTGCTCAGGTCTTTTTCTTTGCTTCTCATTTCTGTTTTAGCTTATTACAAGCACACACACTACTACATCACATTCCAACCATGCCACACACACAGCACGGACACGAGGGCATGGCAAACGAGGAGGGGATCACAGCCCTTCACAACAGCATCTGTGCCTGCAACACTGAGATCAGCTCCTTTCTTATCAACTCCGGCTGCGATGTGAATGCTCCCGATGCTGATCTCTGGTCTCCTATTCGTTGCTATAAATAGAATATCGGGAAATTTAAGCCAGTTTTTTTTTATTTTACATATATATTGAATTTTCCACCAATAGGACACCCCTACACTGCGCAGCCTCATGCAGCAACCAATCATTGTGTAAGCTGCTGATCGAGGGTGGGGCTTGTCCATTTGCACTGACTCTCACTGAGGATGAAAGCTGCTTCGACAAGTGTGATGAGAACGACAGTGATGACGAAGATGAAGACTCTTGTGCTCTATACATGAAAGGTTTCGATCTATTTTGGCATTTAGCCAAAGACTAAAATATATTTAACGTTTATAATATATATATTTATAAGTTTATAACATATATCGGCAAAACTTCATGATATGTTGTATAAATATTAAGAACGAAGTCCTTGAAATGCAATGTAGTAATTGTGACGCAGGCTTGGAAGAGCAGATGCAAACGGAAGGAACTAAATTGTATGCTGCCTATGACTACCAAGCACAAGCAGACAATGAGCTCTCATTCAAAACCAGCGATGTGCTTGTTTATTTGAAAGGAGAAGAAAATGGCGGTCAAAACTGGTTTTATTGTCGCCATTTTGGATCTGAGACTGAGGGTCTGGTGCCAAGAAATTATTTAGGGGTGGGTTGAATTATTTCGAAAACGTTTCAAATTTCAATTGCTTTTAATATTTCCAGCTTCACCCGCGAATGAAGGTCTCATGATGATCATTTCCAAGTGGTGACATCTCTGGGAAGTGTTTCAAACTTACCTCCACGAAACTCCATCTGTGATCAGATGGTTCTGTCAATGCCAGAAATTTGCCTTTCTTCTTGTTTTTTTTAACTAATTTTTATTCAGTCCTAATTACTTGAGTTTTTTGTTTAGTTTTGATTTCGTAACTTGTATAAGTCTCTTCTTGAAAATAAAACCACTTATTCCATTTATAGAATTCTCTGTGAAAAAGTTCTAAGATTTATTTATAATTTCAAAATAGCACAAATTAGCTCACATATTTAAAACTCAGAAAAATAAAAGCAATTTTATAAAAATCAAAGAAAACTTCAAAAACTTTCCATTGATTTAATGCTCATTAAGTGAGGAGTTTTTTTCAGCCATTCAACAAAAACATGGTTTGAGTGGGAGAATGAATTCAGATGCAAATCGTTTAGAAGCTTCTTTATAGCCAATCAGGTACCTATTTGATGCTTTTCAATCGTTTAGCGGCCCAAGTAAATGTGGGTGAGGTTTGGAAAATAATTGCTAGTTGCTTTTTACTTTATTTTTTATTTATGGCTTGAATAAAAGAAAAATCAAATTCTAGACTGAGTCACTTTTAATGGGCTAAAAAATTTTTGAGTTTAAAACTAAATTTAGTGAAAATAATTACTTTTTTAAAGTTTTTGAAAATGCCAAACGACAGACTCATAACCACATCCCTCGAAAAGTAAGTGGAGCTTTGTAATAAAGACAAGTCTCCGTTTTCAAATAAAACATCTCTTTCAAACAAATATTTTCCAACCATTCTCTAGCCCTTCACAGACCAACTCATCTGGTAACAATGAGGGTTCCGTAATGATATACGTATAATGGTTATGACTAATCCTTGTGATGGAAATGGTCAAATGAAGTATTTCTGCCACCAAGGGTCTGTTTCACAATTTTTGTTTAATACTTCCCAAGCCCCAACTTAAGATCACTGTTGTCGCCACACTCCACTTTTGAACATTAACACGTGGATAAAAAGCTTTGATCACTTGTTGATTCTTTGAAGTACTCATGGCAACTTTACAGCTCATAACAGCAGAGAACAAGAAGCTTCGATCTGAAGGGTGGAGTTATAAGAGAAGGGGTTTAAGATGTAGAAACGATTATTTAAGGGTTTTGATACTGTTGAGAGGACTGTTTTCCACTCAAGGATTGAAGAGTGAGAGCATGAAAGATGCGTTTGGCTTACTGTGGGTTCTTTAATAAAACCTTTCTTTTGGCCAGATGAAGAAGAGGGAGACAAAATATATTTATCAGATGATGGTTTCCATTTCTTGCATTTGAATACCAGTTTCTTATATAAAATTAATTTTCGTCTTTAGACATAATCACAGTTAACAATGAGTCCCAATAATTCCTCGATACGCATCTTTATCGATTTTTTCAATGTTGTCCATGTTTAATTTGAGAGAGTTCATGTCATTTATTAATGTGTTGAGAAGAGTTGATGGTGGTCTGCCTCTTTTTCTCTTCGAATTCTTTAGGGCTTTTTCCAAAATGTTTTTTTCTGGCGGGTCGTTACGGCATATGTGTCCCAGCATTTTCAACCTTCTCAGTCTCACTTCCTGGTGCAGAGGTGGTATGAAGGAGTCGCATTCTTCGTTTTTCATAACATTTGGCCAATGAACTTTTTCTAGTTTTCGTATGTGCTTTCTTTGGAAGGAGTCTATTGAGCTTCTGATGCTTTTAGAGGCTGCCCAAGCACTGCAGCCATATAGGAAAATTGAGAGAACATAAGCTTTATAAATTCTTATTTTTTCTCTATACTTATCCCACTCTTCCAAATTAGGCTTAATCTGTTCATCGCTAGAGTTGCCAGAGTTTTCCTTTTTTTGATGTCCTCACATGTACCGACGTAGCTTCCAAGGATTTTCATTGTCTTCCACACAGTGTTCTCTTCATTAATCAGCCTTTCTTCCGTTTTACTTTTGTTGAGCGTAAGACCCCATTTGCGGAATATTGCTTCAATTTCATCTAGTTTAATGTCACTTGGTGAGACGAAATTTACGTAATCGGCGTAAATGAGTTCATAGGAGTTTTCTGGGTAGGTGGTTCTTATCTCTTTCATGCATGCTTCTAAGTATACCGTGAACAAGACGGGGCTCAGAGCATCTCCTTGAGGGCATCCTATGTTTGTGGTAAAGCTTTCGCAAGTGTTTTTATTGTATCTTATGGCTGAGGTGGTGTTTGTTAAAAGAAGTTCGATTATTTTGAGTTCAGATTCTGGGATTGTGGTGCTTAAAAGTTCTATAAGTTTTTTCCTGTTTATGGTGTTGAAAGTAGATGACAGATTAATGCTGGTTATTTTCATTGTACATCCTGATTTCACTTTGTCTTCAATTGCTATTTTATGAGCTCATAGGATGTCTGTTGTTGACCTAGTTGGTTTGTATGCTGCTTGGGTAATGGGAAGATATTTTTCTATGAAAGGTCTTATTCTATTGAGTATTATTAATGATAAGAGTTTTCTTATTGTGTTTAGTAAGATGACAGGCCTTGTGTTTGCTGGAGAAAGAGGTTTGCCTTTTTTTGTTATTGGTATAATAATGCCATGGTTGAAGATTGATTGAGGAAAACTATTGCTTTGAAGCTCTTTGTTTAATGCTGCTGTAAGTGTTTTTTTCATATTTGTTCCTAAGAGTTTGAGTTCTTCACTGAAGATGTTGTCTTCTTCTGGAGATTTGTTGGTTTTCAGTTTCTTTATAGCATTTTCTACTTCAAAAATATTTATTTCATTTATTTTGCTATTATTGTATTGTTGTTTTGTGTGTTGGTTGTTTTTAAAAAATTTGTTTTTCTAATGTTGCATGAGATCTTTCATCTTGAGTGGTTTTGCAGTTGTATTACTTTTGATACTCAATTATTTAATAGCTGCATGCATTTGTTTGTTATAGTCTAAGGTTTCTATTATTTTGAGTTTTGTTTCCAGTTCATCATTGTATAGTTCAAGACATCTATTTTTTATTTGAGTTTTGATTTTGTTTCTTTGTGTTTTGAGGTTGTTGATTTTGTCAATTTTTGTAGAATTTTCTATTAGGTTTCTTAGGTTTTTTTGTTTATCAGCCAGTGTGTGTAGCTCGTGGTCTTCATATCTGTTTGATGGTGTTTTTTTGGATGACTTTTTGAAGCAAGTATTTGATACTTGTTTTATGCTTATTAAAATTTCTTCAAGTGAAGTTGCTTGGCTTGTTTCTATTGATTTTTTGTAGGCTTGTTGGGTGATAAGGTCTCGGAAATTAGGTTTTTTATTGTAGTTTTTTGATTTGTTTGGGGTTTTTAATTTGAACTAGCAACAAGTTATGATCACTCTGAGTAAGAGTTCTTCTGTATGTGTTACTGTCTTTGAGGAACTTTTTCAGTTTTTGGTGAATAAAGATGAAATCTATTACATTGTAGATTGTTTTGCCTCTCAGATGACCCACCCAAGTGGTTTTCTCCTTTGATTGCTTTTTGAAGGCTGTTGGATGCAAAAAGGTTGTTTTCTTGAATGAACTCTTCCAAAATCAACCCATTGTTATTCTGGCAACTTTTTTTATGACCTCCTTGTGTACTTGACTTATTTTTCCTAATTTTACTGTTGAAATCTCCACCTATAAACCATATATTTGATTTTAGGTTTTTTATATAGGATTTGAGATTTATATAGAATTCTTCTAGTCCTTCTGGTTTTGAAGATGTTAGTATGTTGGTTGGGGCGTACACGTTGATGATGTCTATTTTTTCCTTATCGTTTGATTTCGAGGTAAGCTGGTAAAAGCACACACGTTTTCCATATTCTGTTATTTTCGTAAGTTGGAATATTTTCGAATTATAACATATTCCTAAACCATAGAACTTGTCAGAATTTTTTAAAGTTATTGTGTGGCTGTTTTTTGTTATGGTGTGAAGTTCGGTACATTTCGTTTCTTGTAGGAGACAAAAATCGAGTTTGAAAGACGCATTATCTTCCGGCAGAAAATTTTGCTTGAATTTATTTGTTAATCCTCTTATATTGAAAGTTGAAACGTTCATTGTAACTGTCGTAGATGTTTCCATTTAAGCTAATTTTATCAGAACTAGCACGACGTTAGAGGCAGGAACCGGAAAAACCAGTTTCTTAAATTGAATTTAAAAAAAAACTCATGGACAAAATTATTGGGAAATTTTTTTATAATTGAAAATCAAGTTAGGAAGCTTCCATAGGTTGTATCCCTTATTTCATTCGAACCTTCATTTATATAATTATTACGCAAAACAACTTTTGTGAGCACCACCTTCTTTACACTCCATCTACCACTCTTACAGTCTCTCCACCACCACCCTCTCTCACCACCACCCTCTCTCACCACCACCCTCTCTCACCACAATCTTCTCTCACCACCACTTTCTCCCTCACCATCACCTTCTTTCACCACAATCTTCTCTCAACAACAAACTACAATAAACTACGTATTTTTTCAATTCTTTTTTAATTCAAGCCATTATCGTGCATGCGGCATGAATCTTAAGAAGCAGCCGGAAACTTTTCAGATTGAAAATGAGATAAGACCACTGTAAAATTTTGTATGAATGGAAGAAAATGCACCAATTATGCTTTCATTTGAGTTGTTGTTGAGTTTAAATTGCTCTAAATCATCGAAAGAGCCCTTCTTTGAAAGGTTTGCTGCACTGATTTGAATGGAAACACCTCCTATCCAGTATTTAAAACAAACTCCATGCACACAGTTGATTGAAATCAAGAAAATCTTGAAAAATAATTTCCCCAAACAAGTCCGGAACTTCAATTTTTATCAGCAGAGGACCACTCGAGGCCAATGTTTTAATTTGAATGCCGCAATATAGGCAGGTTAGGTGCTTTGAAGCTGGGCGGTGATCATTATGAGGCATGATTTTGCACCGAATTTTCTCCTTTGCATTAAATTTCTTATCACAGCCGAATGATAATATACTCCTGTAATAGAGACCATGTAAATACGGCTCCTAAGCAAATATTGGACAGTTATCCTTGAATAATAAAAAAAATCAAAATTTATTTTTCAATTATGAAAAATATTAATAATTTTATTCACAAAATATACGAATAATTATTCAAATATTACCCACCCAGCCCCCAACAACCTTGAACCAACCCACGACCAACTCATATTAAATAAAAAGCTGGGTTTGCGCAGAGCAATGTTACTCCGCTTTCAAGCAGATCCGATCTTTATGTAGACCGCCCACCCAACCTCGTCGTCATAGTTATTGCCACTTGATGTTCAAAACCACTTTTCATTTTGCTAAGCCGTCAGTGGTTAATATGGCTTGAGGGGGTTTTATGAGATTCAAAAGAATCGCATGGAAACAAAGTTCAAACTAATTTTATCTTATTTATACCCTTTTGCATGCCTCAAATAATAAGTTAATTATTCAAATCTAAAATTAAATCTTTATGGAATCTTTTATGATTTGGTTGGAAACCGCTTTATAGTGTTTTTAATCCTCTTCGGACCTCGCCTTCAAAATCTCATGTTATTTATAAAGCCATTCCCTTGAGAAAAATTTTCATCCGCCATTAGTTTTTATGTCACGTGATCAAAAAACTATCTTGAACAAAATTAGGCGGTTTCTCATGGAACATGTCCACAGTTGAGTGGAATGGTGTACAATTTTAAACACTTTGGGGCTGGAAATTCTAATATCTCTCAAATATTTTTTGTTTTAAAATGTGAATCTTTTTGTCAGAAGTGAAATTTATGGAGTTTTAATTTAATAATCATCGTCTGTTTTTTGTTTGGGAGATGCTTTGCAGTTTATTTTAGTTCTCGCAGTCCATATAATTTTGATCGTTTGGATGTTATTTAATGAAGGAAACACATTTGGCTTGGAAGACCTTTCAAATGTTTGAAATTTTCAGCACAAAAAGTTGCAACTTCTGCAAACATCAATTACAGCAAGAAAAAGGCTTCATCATTATTGCTTCGAATCTTTTTAGCCTAAATATGATCTATCTATCCCATCATTTTGCTAGAGTTTATATTTTTGACGAGACAACTTCAGAGAAATTAATTGTTTTCAATATTCTGATGCCATCGCAAACAATTTCAAATGAGTGTAAATGGAATTGAGATTTATAGCTCAAATGTTTTTAAAGTCAGAAGGCACGGGCAGTTCAACACCTTTGAATCTTAATCAAAACCTAACGATGTTTAACAATCTTTTCTCTTTTTGACTCATGCCCCATCAAATCGAGCCAAAAACTCAAATTTATTCACTTTTCTTGCATTTATTTTTGTTTTCAATACCAATAGGACCCCAGGTAGTTCATCAGCTCACATTACACCTTCAATTGCTCCGGGACATGCCATCTTGCAAATAACAATTGCAGAACCAAGCATCTCATATTGCCAATGACAACTTTAGATCTGCAGGGTGCCTTCCATTTCGTATCCTTGATTCAATAAAAAGTTTCATTTTATTCTCATGAGTTCATATTTTCATTTTAATAAATTTTGTTTTGAAAAGTTTTTTCATAATATTAGTGGTCATAGGTTGTTTTCAATTACCAGCTTACTATTAAATGCCATTTTATTTTTCTGATAATTATAAAATAAATTTATTTATAAAAAAATTTATATATTTTATGAACAAGATTCTTCCGACACTCTTTGGAGCGAGTACCGAAAGAAACTTGCAGCTTCGAGTTGTTTGTGACTTTTGGTGAGCAGCGATAAAAATGATGGATGAATTCTCGAAAGGCTTTGTGGTTGGAAGCTGACGTGGTTTAGAACTTTTTCGACACTCCTGTTGGAGTGCACACCCGGAACCACGAGAAGGTGGGTTCTTTCACCGGGTTGTTGTTGTTGCTATTTTGGTTGTTTTGGTTTTTGTTGTTGTATGAGGTGGTTGTGGTTGTGATTGTAGTTTCGCTTAAGATGTTGCAATCAAAAACCCACGCTTAAATGTCAATAAAGGGCGTGCTTTTCATTCTTGCATGAAGGAGAGTTCAGGACCTTTACAGGACCGCTTTATGGGGTCTTAACTATTAGTGTTATTGCTTTTTTATTCTTATTATTTTTTTTATTCTTATTATTTTTTTTATTCTTATTATTTTTTTTATTCTTATTATTTTTCTTATTCTTATTATTTTTCTTATTGATAATGTTGTTAGTAGTTATATAATGGTTATAAGCTTCATTGATTTATTATTTGTGTTCATTAATATTATTGAAGTCATTTTCATTCTTTATGTTTTCATTATTTTAAGACAGAATAATGAAAAATGAATGGGTGGATGTATGGGTAAATAGATGAATGAATAGATAGATGGATGGGTAAATAGATGAATGAATAGATAGATGGATGGGTAAATAGATGAATGAATAGATAGATGGATGAGTAAATGGATGAAGCAGCTAAAAGATAAATTGGTGGGTAGGAGGATAGCGTGCTAGGTAACAGCAAAATGGACAATATATAGTTGGGCTTTCTATTTTTTATTGGAGGATCAAGTGATGGAGAGGTAGAAGTTTTAATTGTGAAATAAAAATATTTATTCCAGAGATTGTGAAAAAAAGCTTCATAAGACTACATCTAGGAGTTTGGACTATTGTAAATCAGACACGTGACAAGATTTAAAAGTGAATTTAATTTTTATAAGAAGCAGCACTAAAGGATTTTTTAAAAGCTGCACGAGATAGCTTCGTGAGGAATTCTGCAGGCATTTGTGCCAAGGTTTTCTTCAGTTGAAGCCTTTGTTGATGTCGAGGATGTTGATGATTTTGTTGTTGTTGAGAATGTTTATATTGATGATGTTGTAGTTTTTGATGATGTTTTAGTTGTTGAGGATGTTGATGTTGTTGTTGTTGTAGTTGTTGATGATGTTGATGTTGTTGTTTTAAAAATCTATTTATGGAAAAACATGGAAAAATTTTTCAGTTAGCTTTTGTTTAAACCTTGAGTCTTCCTGATATAGGTTGAAAAGAGAAATTAATTTAGAAATATAGCTTCCTAAATATTTCTTCATGCAACTATCCTCTCGCGGAGGTGAGGCTGGGCAAACATAAAAAAGTATCAAAGAAAAGAATGACGAATCTTTTCATTAAACGTTTCATAAATTTTTGCGCTCCTACCAAATTGATGTTTTTGTTTTTGCTTTCATCTCAAACGCATTCTGCTTTTAATTCCACAAAAACAACAATGTTTCAAAGAGTTGCAATCACTCCACAACAAAACTAGAAAATTTTTCCAAACTACACAACGACATTTAAACTCAAGACAAGAATACGACACGAGAATGATGATATGGGAGGTGCTTGAAATTTGAAGCATCATTACCGGGTTTGATGACTTTGTGATTCAGGAAAAATGATTTCGTGTTGGTGATGATGAGAAGAGGGTGAGAAAGAAGAGTAAGAAAAGGAAAAAAAGAAAAATGGAAATCAAAGATGATGGAAAAAAAATGACGGTGAAAAGCCACATGAGTGGTGGAATACTCAGTTGCAAAATATTATCAAACGCCATTCAAGAATGGAAATACAAATGGCTTTACATACAAATACAATCTACCGCGGTACAACGAACAGTGTCACAAAAATAACAGCTCTGGCATTTGAATCGTTTTAATAAAGTACCAGATAAACTTCCAAAACAACTCTCAGGTACATCCACTCAACAATATCGCTGGTTTGCCTCGCATATTCGATGCGCTGTGAATAAACAGACATCAATACCCATATATTTAATGGGGGTGTATATGAATATGTAATGAGTTTTTATATAAAAGATTTTGCCATTGTCACTGAATATTTTTAAATTTGTGTTCGGATGTGATAAAGATGTGTGGAAGGCATTTTGAATTTTGAAGAATTTCCCAATAATATTTTCATAGCTCGATAATAAAAATGCTTATGACGTCACAGATAAGACAACGAATGTATTTATTTTTTGTCTAAAAAAAGATTTAACCATAAAATATGTTGGGATGCTGACAATGCAACACGCATGCGAAACCTGCTAATAACTCCTTTTTAGAATGCAATAAGACTTGTGCCTGCTTTGCACTTTCATCTGTGTCTTGCAAAGATAATTTGTTTACGGAAGATATCCTATTTCAAAAAAAATTTAATTTCTAGTCTATTTTTAAATATGATGTAAAAATTTTCTGAATATATTAACGGAAATTCACTTTTAAGTACGACAACAGAAGTTCACTTTTACCCTTTATAAGGCGCGTCACATGATAAAACTACCCCTATTCGAAGCGTTTCATGTCACGTTATAAAGCTATTCAAAGTTGGTGTGATTGGGGTTGGTGTGGTTGAGGTTGGTGTGATTGGGGTTGGTGTGGTTGAGATTGGTGTGATTGGGGTCGGCGGGGTTGGGGTTGGTGGGGTTGGGTTGGTGTGGTTGGGGTTGGTGGGATTGGGGTTGGTGTGGTTGGGGTTGGTGTGGTTGGGGTTGGTGTGGTTGGGGTTGGTGTGGTTGGGGTTGGAGTGGGTGGGGTTGGTGTGGTTGGGGTTGGTGTGGTTGGGGTTGGTGTGGTTGGGGTTGGTGTGGTTGGGGTTGGTGTGGTTGGGGTTGGTGTGGTTGGGGTTGGAGTGGGTGGGGTTGGTGTGGTTGGGGTTGGTGTGGTTGGGGTTGGTGTGGTTGGGGTTGGAGTGGGTGGGGTTGGAGTGGGTGGGGTTGGTGTGGTTGGGATTTGAATTGTTTATGAACTCAAATCAGTCATTGCAGCTCAAACAAGTTGTATGGGAAGTTTTATTTGTGATGCATTGTAGGGTCAATAAAGACCTCTTTTGGGCTAGTGCCACTTTTACAAAATATCGAGTTAAACGAGGACAAACAAAACAGGTCTATGTGGTATTTAAAATTAAAAGCAGTTTTAAAAGAGGAGTTGTATAATTGGACCGTTACAAAATATAAAACTTTAAAGATGAAAAAACCTTTGGAGATCATGAAGATGCAGACATTGCTACGAAGGCCAATATTGTTTGGCGAATGGAGAGTGCATGTCTGACAGTTTTTGTTTTGAAACAAAAATAATAATGAAATTAACTTTTAAAAGCTATTGTTGCACACGTTTTAAAATAGTTATCACACGATGTGAACAAACTCCCGAAACCACCTACGATTTGTTATTTAGGTGCACTTTTAAAATTACCTTTTTTAAGTTTTTTGCTTGATTTGACGAGCTTCTTCCGTCATTTTCCCTCCTCTTTATCTTCGATGTTGTGTAGGTAATCTTTTCAATCTTCCTTGTATTTAAATTCACTTTTTGTCTCCGAACTTTTATCACAAGGGATATCCATGTCACTAGGAATATTATTACTGTCATTATTATTATTATTATTATTATTATTATTATTATTATTATTATTATTATTATTATTATTATTATTATTATTATTATTATTATTATTATTATTATTGTTGTTGTTGTTATTATTGTAGTTATGATGGTGATTTTCAATTTTCTTATATTCATCACTTGTGGCATCTCCGTCTTTCTTTCTCACATTCCTACTGAGCTCCCTACTAGTGGAAGCGGGCATGTTGTCGTTGATCTCAACATTGCTTTTTTTGTTGATCTCAACATTGTTGTTGTTGATCTCAACATTGTGGTTGTTGTTGCCATTTCGAATTTCATGTATGTTTTTGTTGTCGAAACAGATGTTGCAACAAACACCACCACAATTCCCTTGACCCCCCAAGTTTCCCTGGCTGGGTGCTTTCTCGTTTTTGCTCTCTTTCATCAAATAATTATCATCTTTACTTTTTTTCTTTCTCAAACTTTCACTTTTGATTGTATTTTTTTTCTTTGATTTTTTATGACAAGAAGATGTGAAAGAAGCGAAAGATGGCTGATCATTTTCACAACCTCCCTGTAATGACTGGTGTCTGGAATAGTAGTAGGGGTTGTGGTCCTGTTGGATCGGGAAAGCTCTGTGCATGCCATGGAGAACCAGGTCATCGTGGAAGGAGGCTGGGGTAGTAGTGGGTGAAACAGTGCAACATGGAAAATGCTTTGTGAATTGTTGGAGCAGATGTTGAAGTGGTTTGAGGGGTGAGCAAGATGAAATACTTCGTAGGAAGGGGTTGAAAAGACGTTTGAGAGCAACCAGGAATCGGTGGTTGAAAAGACAGTAGAGGAAGAAGTTAAGTGATGTGTTGCAGTAGACCAAGAAGTTGGTAATGCATTTGAGGGTTCTGTAGAAGGTGGTGGTGGTAAAATGTCTCAAAGTGGTGTTCTTCTCAGCGAAGAGGAAGTAAGCCACAGGCCTGTTGGAGAAAGCAGATGGCACGATGCAGACGAGAAAGAGGCAGATAATACTGATACACGTCACAGTCATCCGCATCTGCTCGCTAGAAAAGCTTGTGGCGTTCTTGCAATTTTTGTGCCTGCCGAAGTCACTCATGGAACGGGCTGTTCTAAAGAGGTGGGATGGATGGTGGGTTGGGTGGTGAGGTGGATGGTGAACTCTTGAACGCTGATTGAGTGAAAACTTTGGCATGGACTTGTGGTGAGTTGTGTTTTGTTCAAATTGTTGATGTTGTGGTCTGCGAAAAGTACTAAAGTTGAACTTGCGAACTGTTGGCTTGGTCGATTCTTGCCTGATTTGCTCAGCAGCATATTTGTTCTTGGGAAAGATGAGGTACGTCAGGCTAGAATCACTCTCGCTAGAGACATGCCTGTGGTTGGCTTTGTTGAGGAAGGTGGCTGGAGGATGTTGGTGCGATTTTATCGTTTTCAAACTTGTTTTGTATGCATTCTCTTTTTTTCGAGTTTTAAAAAAACAATTTTTTTTTTTTTTTGCTAAAATATCCAACTGGCTGACGATGTCATTTTCGAAAGGCTCGGAGTATCGAAGCTTTCTGCTCAACTTGTTTGACTTTGCATTTAGAAAAATATTAAGTTGATAACTATGATGGTGGCTGTTGTGGTGTGTGTTGGCAGGGTGGCTGTTGTAGTGTGTGAGGGCGTTGGCTGTCTTGGAGCAGAAACTTTTACTCGAAACACTACTCAGCTGTAGATGGCGTCTTGTCTTGTTTGCCTTGATCACCAAACTGCAAAGTTAATTGTGGCCATATTTGAGTAAATTTCGTATATATGTTTTTGAATAGATAAACTCAGTCTTATATTGAAAGCTTTGCAGATAAATATATTCTTTCCATCAATTTTTAACTAGCTTATTTCCATTCCTCAAGCTCATAATTTAAAAATTTTAATTTTTTATTTCCACTCAATTCATTGTCGATAGGTTTTTTTGCGCATTTGAGGTTTTTGCATAAAAATAAATCTAACCTGAATAATTATAATAGCGACTTTTCATTCTAATATTTCAATTTATTAGGCGCCAAATTTAAGCTAGTCATTTTTTCAGGAAATAAGTAAAAAAACGAAAGACAGAAGCGCTTGAACGCAAAAAAATCTGTGGCGAAAATCATAACAAAAATTTAACAAACAACCACATCACACCCCCACACCCCCACACCCTCCCACCCCATCACCACATCTTCCCACCACACTGCACTCTCCAACACCACCCACCTTATAAGCCCCATGTTGAGATAGGCGAGGAGGAGGCATGGAACACACTGCAACGTCACCAGATGGACCCACGTGACGACCTGGTTGACCTTTGACGCCTCGAACTTAGAAGACTTTTTTTCACATTTTTTATCTTTGGAAACGACCTCATAGCCAAAGAACCTGGTGATATTAAAGAGGGAGAAAAAGATGAGGACGCAAGCGAGAGTTCTGTGAGCCAGTCTTTTGGTGCACCATTCCTTGGCTTTCAGAGGGTACTTTACTGAGACGTACCTGTGTGTGTGTGTGTGTGTGTGTGTGTGTGTGTGTGTGTGTGTGTGTGTGTGTGTTTGTGTGTGTGTTTGTTTGCTTGTTTATTTGTTTGTTTATTTGTTTGTTTGTTCTTCGATGTGTGTTTCAATGTACTGTGATGATGTATGCGTGTGCTTGCATGTAGATTTTATGCAACGTTCATTCAATTTTAAATACTTTTTTCTGAGTGTGTTTTTAGTGTTTTTGGTTGCCTTTTTTCATGCTTCAAAGTTTTTGTGGCAAAAACAAAAAAAATTTTCAAAGGCGCATGACATTAAAGACGAAATGATGTAGTGATTTCAAAGAGCAAGTTGCCTAATGAAAAGTGGATTATAAAGATGAGCAGAGGAAGGAAGATGATTTTAAAGTTATACCAACTCTCGTATTTTGGAGAAGATTATCTTTCAGATGAAAAATAGTGAAAAAGATTTGTGAAGATTGATAGGTCAAAAGATTCGCCATTAAAAAGTCAACGCAATTTTTTTCAAGCAATTTATTTCAGCAATAAAAAAACTTTTTCATCAAAATTGGCCATAAATTAAAATTTTTCGAATTATTTTTCATGCACTCAACAAAAATTATTTGAATTTATGGGGAACTTTTTGTGATGCTTCTCAGTCAACAATATATTTTCAAATGCATCTTTTATTTTAGCTTCCTCAAAAATTTTAAAAACTGCACAAATTAATAGAAACATACCTTACAATTGATTTTTTTTCAAAAATCAATAAAGTTGAAATTTTCAATTCTTCACCTGACTAAAACCTTCCAAGCAACATAGCGACTTGCGGCATTTCTCGAAACAAAATTTTGGAACATGATATTTATATCATCAGCTTTTGACCAGATAGTATTTCATTTAGTTTTGGCGTTTTGGCCTTCATTTTGAAAAAAAATTTACATCCCGAAAAGAGGCAAAAAAACTTTCCGAAAATCCCCAATTAAAATCTTGTTTTTCAAAATTGCTGTGAATATTGAAAGGCATTTTTAATACTGATTTGTGCCAAGAAAAACAGGTTCACACTCACGAAATAAATCTCTGATAGCAACACATGTTATTCATCGAAAACACCAACCTCACCGAGGCAACTTCTTCAACTTCCACCTCCCCATGAAAAGATGAGCCTTCAAGCCCCACCTCACCTTCAACTCACACTCCTCCAAAACCCATCTCTCCAAACCCCACCCCTCCAACCCACACCTTCCCCAAAACCACGTAATCTTGAAAATGCATTAACTATACTTGTGAGCTCCAGATACCTTTGTCACTTCTTCAACCACAGCTACATACAAGCCGTGAAGAGTAACGAAGATTTTATACAGACATTTGAGTGCAAAATCTCAACTAAATAAATAAGCTTTCAAATTTAAGCCTCGTTCACCTTTCTTTCAGCCATACATTCATCTAGCACTTTTTTCTTATATGCTCTTTTTTATCTATCCACTCCCTTCTACTTCTCCTATCCACTCATTTTCCCCTCCTTCCTTCTCACTTCTTATTCCTCTAGCACTTCTACCCACCACTTCTCCCCCATTCCATTCTCTTTCTCTTTCCCCCACAACCTTTCTACAGTTAGAAGCACAGTGATCCACACAGAGGAATATGAGAAGATGTTGGAAATTGGGTAGTGTACGAAAGCGTTGTAGTAGTTGGTGAGGCAGGCGTGAGGAAGGAAGAAGGAAAAGATGGTGCTAAGGAGAGAGAGGGAGAGAACCACGAGATCTGTGGTGGCAAGAGCCAGCAGGTAAGTGTAGGGGGAGGTTCGTCTCATGGATTTCTTGGTGAGGATGGTGAGGTTTATGGTGTTGCCGATTACTCCAAAGAGGCACACGGAGGGGATGATGTAGTTGTTGAAAACGTTTTCTAAAGGATTTACCTCAAGTGGGGGAAGATCTGTGTTGTTGTGTTGGGGTTTGTAGAGAAACCTGAGAGTGTTGTTGCTTTTGTAGAAAATGTGCAGCAAATTGAGCTGGTTGTTGAGATGGTGGAAGGTGATGTTGTGGCGGTGGTCTTCTAGCAGTGCCATGGTGCCCTAGGGTTGAAGGAAGTTTTGATTTACATTCAAATTGGTTGATTGATCCAAGTTTATTTGAAATCGATAAAATCCGACTACAGCCTGCAAAGAACGATAAGTAAATAACTTTTTTTGGAATATGTTTGAATGTTTTTAACGAGGTTAAATCGTGTTTTGAACTTGGTGAATCGTTACAGAGAAAAAAGTTTTGAATCAAGTGAATTGAACTAAGTCAAAATTTTTTTAAATTCCAAGTTTTCAACGTTGTTCATTCAACTTTCAACCACTGTTTTTCCACACAGACCTCTCCCTATTTCAAATAAATCTTCCTACCCTATTAAACCATCTTTTCTTCAAACTCAACAAAAACAAACATTTAGAAGTTTTTAATTTCAAATATTGATTCAAAAGTCAACATTTCCAACTTCAACTACTCCCGCAGCACCTCATCAGCAAACCAATGACCTTTATAAACCACACTCTCATTGGCAGATGGAGGTATGACGTCATTTTAAAAAAATGAATTTTAAAAATGATTCATTTTAATATTTATTCTAAAAAAACGTATTGGAATTATAAGGTTTGGAGAAGGTATGTTAAAAGCGTGGAATGGTGAGGTGAAATGGTGAGGTGGAAGGGTGAGTTAGAATGGGTAACAGCTACCATAAGACCACCTCTTTCAGCCAGTACTTTGAGATTTATAAGGGAAAAGATTGTTGCAAATGTTTGTAGCAAAAATTCGGTTTGTTTTATTTGTTCTTAGTTTAAAAATGATATAAAAAAGCAATTAACAAATATTGCAAAATATAGGAAGTTGATGTGGTAAGATTGGGTGTGATAACATGGAGTGAATCTATCAATTTCAAAATGAAGAGAGAAATATTTTGCCATATTGAAAAAGTTGCACGATTGACTGCAAATATAAACTGATGAACCAGACGATTGGTTCCAAAATTAATTTTTTTTAAATTTAAAACTATTTAAAACTTCAATGTGTTCACAAAGGCCATTTGCAGTGCATTCAAATGGCTCCAACATAACCACGTGCCGTCATTTTTTGCGTTTTTTTTTCAAATAAAACTAAAAATTTGACTTGAATTTTTTTGAATATTTTAGAGCTTAAATTTGGGTTTTTTCAAAAGATTCTCTTAATTTTTCGTTTCAAAGTTCACTCAAGGATGATGTTAAGTGAATTAGCCTCCAACACAAAATATTTTGAAATTTTTCAATCAAAATTAAAATTTGCAAACAACGAAAAAGATTATAAAATTGTTAGCGACACTGAAGTTTATCCGGATCTTCACAAATTCTTAGAATTTTAAATAAATTCACTTTCAATTTCTATTTTTGGAAATAATGAAAGCTGCTGGCCAAAACTCCACACCACTTGAAAGCCAGGGTTGCAATAATGAGATTGTGAAGAAAACCGGACAAAAAAGTTTGATTTTGAAAATATTTATTTTGCATACAAAACATTCAAATTTCCAGGTCTATCCGCTCACTCTTAAGAATTCCCAAACACACGCACAAACCAATACATACAAACAAAACTAAACAAACAGAAACACAAATAAAAAAACAAAGTAAAAAAACGAAAACACACACACAAGGCAGACACCCCCACACCAACCATGGGGCACGCCTTCAACCCCTCCAACTCGTTTAATTCGTTTGGATCTGCGCTTAAAGGAAGCGTATGTCACGCTAGACAAACACACCAATATAGACACACACACAGACCGATATTGAGACACATTTACACACACACGGATATATGAAGTGAAACACAATTACTCGTAATTAATATTACTCTAGGGATTGAAGCGAATAATACGGATAATATAAAGGAAAAGGGTTCAGTTTTTTACTGCTGCATGTGGATCAGATGCCTTATCGCACCAAACTCCAGTGGTTGTTCTGTGCTTTGTTTTGATTGTTTATTCAATATTTTATTCACCTTTTGATCTTTTGTTATTTTATTGTGAAAATTCATTTTTTTAGTTTTTTTCGCGGTCATTATTTTGTTTTGATCAGTCATTACTCCAGACATAATTGAATTTTGCACCCATCTCACACCTCCTCCCAAAAACAGGACAAATAAATCTTTGAAAAGAGCTCAAACCGGCCTATTTGAAGGGTATATAACAAGAAACCTGCCAAACAGAGAGCCAAAAAGGTGACACATCAATTCGCGAAGTTTCAAGTTTTTGCATTTTTTGAAGAGGACGTTATAAGGAAGTTTAAAAAACAAAGATATCGTACTTTCTATAACATTTATATCGTTATTTTTCATAGATCCGGTTTCATTTGTCTGCATTTAGCACTCGCAATTTTTATCATTATTTTTAATGAAGTTTCCCGTTAAGCTCATTAAATTCTGAAGTTTGGACAAGTTTGAAAAACAAATACCGTTTTAGTCTTTCAGAGTCCCTAATGCTACTCAAATCAGCTTTGCTTTAAATCTCTCAATTTTTGAGTTTTCCAAAAGTTGTTGGCATTTTTTTTAATTGAAACAATTGATAAAATGAAATGTCTCGAAAAAAAATTCTCAAAGTGTGAATTATCTCAAAAATCAAATTTTCAAAACGTTCACAGTTTCTTCTATCGCTACAGTCTTGCGTTTTCACAATCATCCTTCACTTTTGTCCACAAAACAAATGCATCATCTTATATCTCGTTCACGTTTATCCATCATTCCTCATCATTTTTTTTCTCATTTCTGATCATTATCATCTTTGTCGCAATAGACGGCATACCGCAACATACCACTTCACCAACAACCACCCCCTTCACCATCTCAACAACAATCAACTCACAACATGCACCCCACAATAACATTGTCACTCCACCCACCTCTTCAAACACCACCACACTTTCCCCTCTCACCACACCAAACAACTACTTCATTCTACCCAATTCAAACCCCCATCCCCAACACTCACTTCACTCGTACCTTGTGAGATCAAGAAGGAGCAAGGGATCCAACAAATGTGGAGCTTATTAACAATGTAACACGTCTCAAAACGCAATTAGGAAGAATATACAAAAAATTTATCACATTTTTCTCTTCAAGCTTTCTCCTTCCATTTGCTCGTCTGTTATATACTTCTGTGTGTGTTTTTTTTTGTGTAGATGTTTTTTGTGTGTGTGTTTGCGTGTGTGTGAATGTATGGGTGTTTGAGTTTGTGTGTGTTACATAGACAAATTTCAATTTAAAGATTCTCAACCTAAGCTCATAACTACATTATTTTAAATGCTCCAACCCACCATCTTCACCCTCTTTCTTGCACCCATCATTTTGAGTGGATTTTTTTGGACCAAATTGAATAACGTGCAGTGAAGTTTGGCATGTTTCATTTTAAAAAATCCGATTTTTTCAAAGCGTAAAATCCCCATAAAAGCAAGGGTAAGTAACAGGGAAGCTACATATGTTATGGAAACAAAAACGCAGTTTTTTTATTGATTAAAACGTCTGAGGTGCATGTCGCACTCAAGGCTTTATGGAGCGTCACACGAGTGGAGTTAATATCAGATGTCTTTAAATGTTTAAAATTAACTTTCTAAGTTAATATATCTGGTGTGTAGTTCACTATTCAAAATGGATTAAAAAACCAGACAGGCATTTCTTCATGTTTGAGTAAGGAAGTATATAAAACAAGATGCTATTAAGATAAAGAGCAGGTTTTACTGGGCTGGCAGCTCTCCTTTATTCAATCGTTCTTGCAATCTTTCCATTGAAATATGTATGTTCTGCTCGTAAAATATTTCAAATGATATTCGTAATGTTTTGCAAGCACACAATCCTTCCATGCAACTCAACATGGGTGAGGAACAAGGGAGACTTTTCAAGTTTGCAACAGTTTTGAATTAAAAGTCTACAACCGTGCGTTGTACTTCTGTGTAGTTTTCCTACATGAAAAGCGACTATTTTAGAAATGTTCTTTTGCACTTCTGGAAATCGAGGGAAGTGCACCGTATTTTTCAATTGGAGCACACGAAGAATGTCGGAAGGCAGCTCATTTCTTCATAAACTTTAATAAGTTCTTTAAATAATTCAATATTTCCAAGCTAAAACGCACACCACCACATAGCCTCATAACTGCATCTCATCAAAACACAATATTCTCATTTTGATTTCTCCAACCCTCCCTCCCCCTCATTGCAAACACTGGAAAAGAGGCATACAAAAATGAGTGCGGATGCTTGCCGATGCAACTTTTGATTCATTTCGATTTGTTCAACACACGGCTTTTAAGAACGTGACGTCATTTGGGATTTGTTTATTATGACATAACCTTAATGAAACTTAACTAGAGTGCTATCAATTATATTATTTATTTAATTGATGGAAATATTTATTTAATAAATTATTTAAAACTCCAAAAGATGCGAACAAGTCTACACCATGACCTTCCAAGCCTCGTCACCCCTCCATTTATTCAACATAAGATATATTTGTGTCATGAATATTATTTTTTTGTTGCATTTATAAATATTTATTTATTGAATAAATTATTTAAAATTCCAGAAGATTTTGAACTTATCCACACACACGCACACCACATTTTCCCACGCAACCCCCTCCTCCCGCCCCTCCATCAATCGAATTCCATAAAAATCTTAAGAGCAGAATCTTTCCAGTTGTCATGCCAGTTCCAGCTGCTTCTTTTTTCTTTCAAACACTTCCGCATGCCAACCAACCTCCCATCGCCTCCCGGAAACCCGCGTAACAAATCCTAGGTAGATAAAAAAGTAGATAGATAAGTTTGCCCGAATAGTTTTGTTTTGAGAAGATTTTGAAGTGACGACAAAAACGAAATCTCATTTAAGGCTGGAAAAATTTGAAAAGTGGAAATTTTTTTAAAAATCCACGAGAAAAACTGAAGTGTGGAGAAAAACTGAAATGTGCAGCAAAACTGAAAAGTGTGCAGCAAAACCGCCAGATTGATGGACCAATAAAATTCATGGAAATCAAATTGACTGCAATGGAGAACTATGGAACTGTGAAACAATTCAAATTGAGATTAAAGGTGCTTCATTAACTATGCAGATGGAAAAGCTTTCGGAGTAGCGACGCCTCCTTTGCAATTCCAAATTGAATTCGAAACTTTCACCGTCTACTTTGAATCATTTGCAGCTCATAAACTGAAAATAAAGTTCAATAAGCAAAGATCAAAACATAAATGAAAAAAAACACAGTTGTAAAAGTGAAATGACTCGAAACAAGGGAAAGTGACCAGTTGTTTCTGATACTTCCTCCTCACACCTCACTTTGATGGAAAAAGAAGAAAAGAATAACTTAAAACGCAAAAAAGTTGATAAATAGCCTCTCCTCGGAAAGATAATGCCAAATGCTTTTCCAAAAGCAGTAATTAGATACGATTCATAATCATTAGAAATATTTGAAATATGAAAGTCCATTTGAAACCATGCGTCCCATTTGAAATACATTCCGATGTTATGAATTCCATTACACTTTATGTCAAAATCAATTTGAAAAAATCTTGCAAAACGACATTAATACAATTTCAGTATTGTTATTTTATTATTATTGTCACTACTACTACTACTACTACTCCTACTACTACTACTGCTGCTACTACTACTACTACTACTACTACTACTACTACTGCTACTACTACTACTACTACTACTACTACTACTCCTACTACTACTACTGCTGCTACTACTACTACTCCTACTACTACTACTACTGCTGCTACTACTACTACTACTGTTACCACTACTACTACTGCTAATACTACTACTACTACCACCGACCTTCAGTTGTTGATGCAGTTGATGATGGTCTTCAAACAACAACCCATTCTGCCCATTCTCCACTAACTCACCTATGCTGCAGTGTGACGTTATATTGTTACATACCTCATCCTTTTGTGATATGTTTCTCATCATCATTATTGTCGTCACTCATTTTTCCACGTCCGTTTTCAGACGTTCATAAAACAGAAACATCTCATCAGTTCAATGAACTCAACAAAATATCAAAACAGACATACCACAAAACGTTACCATGGGTACTTGATGGAGCAAACAGGAAGTGCACAACCAAACATGTCCACTACCTGCGTGGGCAATAGGTGCCATTTTTATGTTGGTAATTATGACGAATCATCATCATTACCACCACCACCATCTCCATTATCTTCATCATCATCATCAACATTATGATGAAGATGATATTAATAGGACCTTCATGGGCAGATCTAGGCCACTGGATGACCAATGAAGACTCACCCCCACATCACATGACCCCAATAGTAACGGATATTGGTCGGCTGGTAACCAAACTGTTAATACTCTTACCTGATTGGTTGATTTAATTTCATTTGTTTCATTTGCTATTTTTGCGCAGTGAAAATCTGAAGAATTAGATGAAATACTGAAGTATATGAAGGATGGAAACAAAATTATTATTTTTGTTATTAGTATTATTATTATTCTCACCTTAGACCAGTCTTTCTGGGAAATCAATTTCGTGTAGTGCTCTTTGAGAGGACCTTTGCCTTCAAGCGATGACAAAGTAACAATAATAACAATAATAAAAACTCACTACTTCAATTAAATTCAGAATAATTTACTTTAAGACTATCATCAATGGAAATAACACAAATAATAAATTATTATTTTTATTATTATTCTTATTTTTATTATTATTATTTCACCTGTAACGATGCACACAACGCTGGGAAGCTTGCTACCTTCGATGCTGGCCGAGTCATTGTAGTCTTCAATGTTTTTATTATTATTTCTTTTTTTTTTATCAATTTTATTTTTTTATTAGTGTTACTCACTATCCAAAGCTTTGAATAAAACTTCGAAATCTTCATCAGCTGAAATTTAAAATGTTTATATTCAACGAAAATTCACTCTCATCATATTCTCAACCCTCACCATCACAACCATCCCAACTGCTCCTCTCTCACCACCACACTCACGTGTCCAGCTAGTGCTACTGACAACGAGAGCTGGTCTGTCGTCAAGCAGGTGAGCGCCACCTTCTGCTGAACTCATTGTGCTCACCCCTATTTTGTTTGCATCGCTGTGGGTGTGTTTGTATGGGTGCTTGTGTGTGTGTTTTTATGGTTGCGTGTGTATATGTTTATGTGTGTGCTTAGAGGTTCAATGAACACATTCAGTAAGACAACATCGTAACAGAGCAAGAACCAATAAACAACACAAACAAACAAGAGAGGTGAAAACTGGCTGAAGAACTTGTGCTTTTGTGTGTCATTGAGAATTTTGAATCTGTCTGATGGTCTGTCGTGTAGTGTGGTTGCCCTGTGGGATAGTTGTGGTGGGAGAGATGGAAGGTGGGATGGTGATGGTGACCAATATCACTATGACCAAATGTTTATTATTATTATTATTCTGGTTTATCATAATTGAGTTTTTTAAATTTATTAACATTATTATTCCCCTCATGAAAACTTAACTTTCTCACCACCACCAACTTGATTCCATGGTTGGTCCACAGATCCTCCCTCATCGCCTTGGTTACACACAAATGTTTTGCACACATCCTGCCTAGCCCCATCTCCATCCTCAGAAGAGTGTGGATGTGTTGTTGGGTGAAGAGAAAGCAAACATAACACATTACACATCATAAACACATGGGCGCACACAACATACCATGACAACACAACACATATAACAGCAACACACTGTTTATAGATCTTAACAACAGGAGAATCAGGCTTAAAACTCAAAGCAAGAATGGTGTGACCATAATTATGCCAGTCAATCACCACCATGGCTCCCCGCACCCCTCCCATCACCACACACACCAGCATGGTGGGTAGAGAGGGTGGGTTCTGTAAGAGTTGTTTGTTTTATGAGTGGCTTGATTTTATTTGATTTTGAATTAATCTTATTGATTTTTTGAGTTTTTCTGTGATTCAGAAATGTTTGTGATAGTTTGTGATAAAATAGTTGAAATTAATAGAAAATTCCTGAACTAAATACATAAATAATCAAAATACATTATAACAGAACAAAAAAATAGTTGGCTGGTAATAAGGCTCATGAAATTTCCAACCTGCAAGAGAATGTGTGAAGGTCTTGGAAGCAAGCACATCCTCCATAAAAGACACAACCCCAACCATGCAAACTTCATCAATAAGACCACACTTTTGGGTAACTCTAGCATGAAAAAGAATGTGGAAATATATAATTTTTGAATTTTATTTCTATGTTTTAATTTAATTTTAATTAATTTAATTTAATTTTAATTAATTAAATTTAATTTTAATTAATTTAATTTAAATTTAATTTTTGTGTTATACTTTTGAGCAAGGCTGGAGGTTCGTGAATGGAGCTAATTTTTATGAGAGGGTCATTTAAAACGCACTCATGTGGCGCTGAACCTACAATTTTTTAATACCCATGAGACTATACATTTTCAACATTAATTAAAATTTCAAAATTTTTTCAAAAAACCTGGTGAAAAAATGTTAAAAAATATTACCGGAGTATCCTAAAAGGTAGACTTGGTATCCCTCCCTTGCCAGTGAAGAGCTGTGGTACTGCATACGAGGAGATCTGCCAACATCACCGAGTACCACCACGTGTACAGTTTTTTCATTATTTACAAACCTTAGTTTAAAAATTATATACAAAAGAAAAAGAAAGAGACAAAAACCAATTATCGAGTCGAGCATCTCGGTGTTTAAAAAGGGATCTACTTTTAATGCAGGCGTAAAAGGTTATTATATGAAAAAAATTTTGTTTACAAAAAAAATTTTTTTTCAAGTTTTAGTATTCTTTATTGATTTATTCATAATATTTCTATGTCACCTGCTCACCATGGCAACTTCGATTTTGAATGTGGTTGAAATTTTAAACATAAGAAAATATTTACTTTGAAGGTATTTCCACTTTGAATGTTTCTAAAATATACGAAGAGAATTTCAACATAGCGATGAACAACTTGATAATGGCGACCTCAAGGAGGCGTAGAACTTCGAACCAAAACAAAAGGAACAAAACTCAAAAACTCAGACCATCTTCAGCTTTTTCCACTCTCAACAGAAAACTCAATATGCCTGTTTCTCTCGCCAGCAACAGTAGATATATGAAAGAAACAGGGTTCATAGAGTTTTTGAAAAACAACTATGAGATTAACTCTAAAGAAAAATTTCCAACTTCGTCTACTGCCCCAAGCAGAAATATTGAAGACTACCAAGAAGAATGCTTAAATTTAAAAAAAAAGTACAAGAGTTGTCGATAGAAAATAATGTCTTAAAGATGAGAGTTAGGAAGGGCGAAGGTGATTTGGCAAGAAAGCAGAAAGCCATAAAAGACTTTATAGAGCACCCCTCGAGATGTGCCTCTTCTTTGGCACTGTCTTCCAACAAGAATCTCCACCAGGAACCCGTCATCAACAACCTACAAATCAAACTATTTAAAGTAATTCAAAATTTATGATCTTTTTTGTGGGTTTAAAAGTTATAGAATGTATATATTTTTTGCAGATGGAAGAAAAGTTTCGTGATAAAGAAAAGCAGCTTGATGAATTGAACAAACAAATCAAAACGACCCGAATGAAAGAAATGCAGGTAGCTCTTGACACATTGGAGAAAGAAGTCACAAGATTAAAAAACGAAAAACTCAATCAAAAAAATAACAAAAAACATGACAATAAAAACAAGGAAAAAAAATTAAAAGAATTGACAATGACTATTTTGAGAATAAGTGAAGAAAAAACGAGGCTGATGCTCGAAAATAAATCGATAAAGATTGAAATGCAACGCTGTTTAGAGTTAAGAAACAAAACTAAGAACCAATTTGAGGAAGCAATGAGAGAGATGAAAAAGAAAAACGCAACAATCGGAGGCTTGGGTGTAGAAGATCTGAAACGAGAATTGAATTTCCTTATGCATAAAGTACGAGAAAAAGATGAAACTTTGCAAAACATGGAAAAAAATATAGAAAAACTAAAAGATGAAAACAAAAAATTAGTTTTAAGTTTGAAAGATGTCAAAAAATTCCACAAAGTAGAAAAAGAGAAACACGAAAAAGTACAATTCAGAAACAGCATATCACGCCAAAACACACAGGGGACCTCGGATTCGAGAAAGCCACCCAGAAAAGCATCAATTAATCCTTCCTCCAGAAGGAATTCCAGCTGGTCTTGGGAGGGCACTCTAGATGAGGCAGTGGAGATGGTACAGGCAGTGGTGAAAAACCACAATGGAATGGTTGAAAATCAATACAGCATGATGGGTGTTTCAGAGGAAGGGAGCAGTGATGATGATGATAGTTTGAGAAGGGCTGTGACTCAAGTGCAAACTGCCATCAGATTCTACAATGATGTTTGAGAATTCAAACATTTCAAATTTTTATTAAGTGATATTTGTGATACATGTTCAAGAACAATTATTTACACATCAAAAATATGACGCCAAATAATTTATTTCTCAAAAAAAACAAAATTCATTTACAATTGTTTTTCAATATTTCTGAAACAATAGAAATACTCAACAAATAGACATAATTCAACCAAAAAACTGTCCAAATCAAACGAAATAACTGCGAGGAATCAATTAAACACCCTATCCATCAAATCATTAAATGACCTTCTTGGGTCCACCTTCGTCTCTACACTTTTGCCCAGCATTGGGAAGGGGGCCTGCAAGAGAGCTTCGATTCTTGCCTCAGTCAGTGATGTGCCCCTACCATTTGTTATGTCGTCATTATTATTGTCTATGCCACTTTTAATTACGCGAGATGTTGAGAAGTTTGAGTTTTTTTTGTTGTTGAAGATTTTATTGATGGGTTGGGTAGACAGTTGGGGACTGAACCCTCCAAATGGGTTGATGATGGAGTTGGAAAGCACGAGGTCAGGTTTGGGATGGCAGGTATTCTTTGGGTATGATTGGTGGATCGATGTGTTGTTTTTTTGGCTGGTATATTTCTTCACCAACTCATCATAATTACTCGATATTATATCATTCTCATCATCACTAGGCTCGCAAGCTTTCATTTTCTGCTTTGCTTTTTTTTTGCATAATTTCTCTTTTTTAGCATTTGATTTTTTGATATTTTTATTGATGTTCGTATTGGATGGGTTTTTAGCATATATATTAAAGACAGAATCATTATGGCCATCAGATACAACTTTCTCCATCGCATCCTCGTCAGAAACAACATCATCAACAAGTTGGAATCTTTTTCCTTCCTCCTCATCACTCAAAATGGTCTGATTCTCAAAAAATGAAACATCATCGAAAGCATCATAATCTTTGTACCCAGCACCTTTCGGGACCACCAAAAACCCATTTCCTATCGTTTCATAGTCTTCCTTATCCACATCATCGGTTTCATCATCCTTATGACCATTCAGGTATCTTCCATCATTCTTGAGACTCATGTTATCGCAAGAACCGCCATTGAAACCCGTTTGGTGAAGGCTGTTTTCATTGAAACTGTTGTCAAACTCATCATCAAGCCCTTCATAACTCTCATCAACACAGTTCTCCTCGAAGGCTTCATTGATGCAGGCATCCACTTGACTATCAGGAATGCCGCGGTACTCTTGCATGTCATCATAATCAGCATCCCATTTGCTATCCCAGTATATACCGGTTTTTTGGCGTTTATTTTTGATAACCTCTATTTCAGTTATCTTTCGGAAACCATTATGGTTTCTATTATCATTATGTTGAGAAGTGTTCAGTTGTTGTAATGATTTAGATTCTAAGACATCATTTGAACAGGGCCAAGCATCGAGTTCCGGCAAGTTGTTTACCCTCGTAACAGATGGAGGATGGTTGGGCACTTTGTTCAAGACTTCATACGGGTTGAATCTAACGGGAGGCATTATACTTTTGAATTTAAAATCTTTTGATGGACTTCTTTGAGTATTCACGTTGTTGTTTGTGTTACAGGAAGGTGTTTTTAAATTGTTAAAAGTATTTCGCGAGTTATTTTCTTGACGACTTTGTGCTTTAAATGGAACACCTATTTGAAAGTGAGAAGTGTTTTTAACATACTGGAAGCTCTGTAGGTTTCTTGGAGTCACAAGTGTCGAGCGGTTGTTGAGAGCTTGGTTGTTGCATTTGAAGGATGATATTTTGAACATGGCTTTTTTTTGTTGTATTTCACTGAGGCACCTTTCATACCCATTTTTTCCACTTGACTTTTTGAAGGTTTGAGAAGTGGAGCCTTTAAACGCCTCAATTATGCTCCTTGAACGAGTCTCCATGATATCAAACTGAGGCTTGAATGACTCACAAACATCTACACCTACCCAGTCCTGGCTCATCAGGTGTAAAGTGATCACACCATACTCACCACTTTTTGAGTTATCGTCTTTTTTCTCCTCTGCAACCCATTTCATACTGAACTTGCCTCTCCAGGTAAAATTATCTTCTTGCAGCAGAATAGAATCTCTCAGTTGAGTCTTGAAAAGCACTTGGTTTTTCCAGTCTCCAACCAAAAGAACACAAATATGTTTAGCACCACATGTAGATTTAAGTCTCAAGTCATCTCCGTTCGATAACACCACTTCCAAATGTATTTCTGCCACTTTGGAGTTTTTGACGACAGTGGGTTGTCTGATAGAGACTTGGTATTTTGGCAGGTATTTGACGGCATCATGGAGGGTGTTTCCGAAAGGAGGTTGTCTGTTCACTATCAACTCCAAACTTCTCGGGTTTCTGTTCAAAATAGCGTCGAATGAGGTCACATTTGAGGTCACAAAAGAGGTGGCCATCACGAGACCGATCCCTGTCAACTGCCTCGAAACGTATTTCGAATTCTCCCATAACTTTGCTTTGATGCATTTGGCTAAAATTGAGGTATTCAATATTAATTTATAATTTTGTTTAGAGAACACAAAGTCAAACAAGCACCGAATTATTCTTGAAGCATTTCGAAAGATTTTATTGGCGTCCTGTTGGAGAGCAAAGTCCTGGATGGGCAGACACCCCAGTTGTGCCTGTATCAGCACATTCACTTTCATCTTATTCGACTTTATGCGCTCCTTCATAGGGAAACGGATCGTGATTTTATCTTTATGTTTGTTCAACTCATTAAGAGTTCTCTTTTCACTGACCCTTAACGTGACATCCTTAAACTCTTCGCACGAACAAAATAAGTTCAATAGCTCTTCTAGTGCTTCGTTGCCTGAGAGTTTGAAGAATATTTTGATTGTTTCGAAGGCAACTCCATACCGAGCCATGAGTCTACCTGTTTCTGTGCAGGTGAGTGTGAAGTTCTCTTCGTTGATATTGACCAACTTGAATGTGGCTAACTTGTTCAAGTTCGCCAATGATAACTCTTGTAATTTATTCTCTATAGAAGAATCATTCGGAATGCCATAATGTTTTGAGTTTTTGTTGATTCTGATGAAAAGAAAAGATTCTTTGATCCAATCGAGAGCCAATGATACATCAGTAATGGTTTCTAGAACAATCTCTGCATTGAGATGCTCGATCAGATGCTGGTGCAGGGTACTTTCTATCAGCTGGGTGCCATTCACAAGATTCTCATACTTGTACTTTGTTGAGTTTTGAGTCATTATGACCGCTACAGATGAAGAGTCGAATTGTGGTCTACCAGCTCTCCCTATCATTTGTTGCACCTGTGATTCTGTATATTCTTGAAAACTGCCCATCACGTAATGCTGAGTGGATTTTATGATAACTAGATGTGCTGGCAAGTTTACTCCCATAGCCAGAGTGCTGGTTGAAAATAAAACTCCAAGATTTCCTGATATGAAAAGTTCCTCAATAAGTTGACGATCATGGAAGTCAAGGCCGGCATGATGGTAAGCTATGCCATTAGCAACCAACTCACTCAGCTTAGTATCTCGAAACTGACAAGATTTTTGTTTCAACTGTTGCATGTGGTCATATCGAAAAAGAAAGTTGGCTTGTTTGGCCAGAGTGGTAGCAGCTTGAAATGTGCCTTTGCGTGTCGAACAAAATACTATTGTTGGTTTCATTTCTGAAAAGGTTTCTATGATGTTCAGTAACTTATAATTGAGCATGAGGTCAAACTTGAAAGCCGAAGATGAAGGAGCTCGATTGAATCCCAAAACCACTTTTTTCAACGGAACAGGCCGCTTGCTATCGTCCATTTTGTGACATACAGCAGGTTTTCCATTTTTTCCAAGCCATTCTGCCAAGTCTTCCAAATTAGGAATAGTTGCAGATACCGCTACTATCCTTAAGTTTTGAAAATTTGAATTTCTTGATTTATCTGAGTGGGTGCAAATGGTCTTCATGCGGTTAACTACAGCTTCCAAAGTGGCTCCTCGAGTATCATCTGATATGGTGTGCACTTCATCAATGAAAAACAAACAGATCGACTTTACTAATGATTTGTTATCTTTCCAACGTCGAGTCATGAAATCCCACTTTTCAGGAGTGGTCAAGATAATTTGCTTCGTTAACAATTCTGAAAAGTCATCCAACAACGTGTCTCCCGTCAACTCAAAACATTGCAAGCCTAGAGGAGTGAACTTTGCTTTCCAGTCTTCAAAACGTTCGTTGACCAACGCCTTTATGGGTGCTGTGTAAACAACTTTGAAATTTTTGATTTTCATTGCGTCTTTCAACATCAACAGGCGTATTATTGTCAATTCAAACACAACAGTCTTACCAGCACCAGTAGGAGCACTTATGACCAGATTATCATCAGTGTAGAGTGCGTCTTTCAAGGAATAAGATTGAATATAATTAAAATGGCTGAAGTTGAATAAAGCCCGAAATTTTTTCGGCACCTCTTCTATGGGTATCAGATCATTGAGAGTTGTAATGTGTGGTGGTAGGGAAGAAACAGTTTTGAGGTTTTGTGAATCATATTCTTTTTTATCATTTCCATATATAGAATTAATAAGGCTTCTTTTTGAAACAGTGCTTTTTTCAAAATCTTTTGATTTACTATTATTTTTCGAAAAACTATAACTTTTTAAAGGTTCATTTGATGCCAGATGTTTACTAATTTTGAACTTTCTTTTGAAATCATTGAAACTTTTCGGAAATAGGGATTCATTTTCATTTAGTATTTGATTTGGTTCGATGTGAAAATTTTGATTTTCTTCATCACTTTCAAAACTATATTTAAGGTTTATTGATTGTAGTTTCTCTTCATATTTTTTTAGTTGAGATTTGCTTTGAAATGCAGTTGGTTTTCGAGAAAATTGAGAAAAACTATCAATTTTATCAAAAAGTTGTGTTAATTTTAAATCATTGGGTACCTCGGCAACTTGACTTGAAGACGCTATTTTGTTAGAAGTCTTGTCGAACAAATCTAAAAAACTCATCCTTCATAATCCAGACGAACTTTTGAAGCTCGTAAGCGCTTAATCACTATAATTCTTTCTCAAATTATTCAAAAATATATGTTTTGTCAAATTTAAAAATTGCATTATATAATTCAATAAAATAATTTTTTTAAACTTTTAAAAATTATAAAATTATTTTTTAGAAAACTTAAGCCACGTGAAGGTTTTATTCTCAAAATTTTGATGAGTCAATTTGTAATTGATATATATAATGAATAAATAATTCATTCTCAAAGTAAAACTGTGTTGAAATAATTTTTATAACTATTTTATTTTTTCTATTTACGTAGATAATTACTTTTTACATTAGTTCTGTAATTTCGCCCGACGTATGAAAGTCTGGTTTTTCAATATATTTAGGGTTAAATATTTAAAGGTTTATCAATAATTTAATCAAAATTTATAAAAAGGTTTTTTTTGTTTGAAAAATTCAACACTTTTTTCAAGTAAATTATTTAATCTCGCTAATTTACATTAATTCTACTTATATAAGTTTTTAAATTCAAATGACTTTACTCGAACAAAATAGAATTGATTTTCTCAAAATAAATATTTTGCTTATGCAATTTATATTCACAATATTTTTGTTAATTTTTGCTCCAACGTTCAATGGTGGCTGTTAATAACTTTGCAGCATGAGTGAGGGTGATTTTATAGTGAGACTCAAAGGACTGCCATGGTCAGCACAGGAATCAGATATCCAGGAATTTTTTGAAGGTTTTTTCATCATTGAAACGTTACGTAATTGAATGTGAAAATACATTTTATGAACTCATTAGGCATGTGTTAAACTTAATCTTATCAACAAATTTCAGACTGCAAGATAATTAAGATACAAACAGCAAAAAATGAGAATAAAGAAGAAAACACATCAAAGGATGAAGTGGAAGAACTAGTGTCAGCCATTCACTTGGTGCATCTGCGAGATGGTCGATCCTCAGGAGAAGCTTTTGTTGAATTTGAAAGCGCCAAAGATCTTGAAAAAGCTATGTTACTCAATAAAAAACATCTTGGAACCAGATATGTTGACAGTGAGTTCGCTTTTTTTATTTGATCTTCATTTAGTTAAAAGTTCATTTTAAAAATGATCATGCTTATATATCATATGTCAAATATTTTCAAGCATAAAATTCTCAAATAACTAAAAATACCAAATAATACCCTTAAATCGACCAAACCACCCCAGTATACAAAGTGAAGCGCCAGGAAATGGATTATGTACTGGGTCACAACACAGACCAAACCACTAATGGTTACTTGGGTGCGAATAAGAAAGTGCCTATTGTTAAACTGAAGGGAGTGCCTTATGACTGCTCTAAAGAAGAAATATCAAACTTTTTTTCCGGTCTGTCTACTTGCCACATTAATTTTAATATATAATTCCAAGTATATGTAGTGAATAGTTTTTTTCATATTTGGTGAAAAATTTTTTTAACAACTTTAAATCCACATCTATCAAGGACTTAAACTTGTGCCACATGGAATCACCATTATTCTCGACCATTATGGCCGCTGCAATGGCCAGGTGTTTGTGAGGTTCCAGAGTGCTGATGCCGTGCCTGAAGCTCTCAAGAAGAACAAAAACCTCATTGGACACAGGTTGGGCTTTTTATGAACATTGAGAAACAATAAGAAGAAGCTTAATTGATTGATTCATTGATTGGTGGCTTATTTATATCTATATATATGCAGATTATATGCCAATCCAAACTGTCAGCTATGCTATGATACACGATAAAACCAATATAAATGCATTGGCACTCCAGGTACATAGAGGTTTTTGAGAGCACACCAGATGACCTCTTGTACGCTGTGAACAAGTCACAACAATTCAAACAGCCATACTCCAACAACAACAATTTCTTTGCCTACTACAAAGCACCTTATGGAAACAGGAATTACAATGCCACCATGTATGACAACAGAGCATACAGACCTGTCAATCACAGAGCAGGTGGGTGGAGTTATGTTTTAATTATCATTTTTATAATTACCAGTGTTATAAGAAGTATCTGAAGAGATGAAATTGTTCATAGAAATTGATTGATGACGTTTTATAATATTGATAATGATGGGGTGCAAGGTAAGAATTGTATAATGGTGATATGAAGGTAGCATGTATGTGAGGAAACTAATGATAATAATAATGATGCTGGCAGGTTACCACAATATGGCCATGCACTACAACAATGATCATTTCAACATGCGGGCAGGTAGGGGAGGTTACTTCTCCAACCACTTAGCTCCCAGGTGAGTTGTCACTCCTTGGGGTCATGCACTTACCATAGCATTAAAGAAATTCCATATGTCATAGCCTGAGTGCTTGCTTCAAATTGAAGCTTTAAGAGCAGAAACTTCTTCATGACTTGATAAAAAAACATGAAATCATCGCACACATCATCCCTCCATCACATCACCATCTACCACACTGATGACAGGTTCATGAATGGTCAGTCATACAGCCGCATGGACAAGAGGCCCTTCATTGGGGGCTACATTCACCGCACCTCTACTCACCACTCTACCACAGGACACACCATCCAAATGAAAGGACTTCCATTTTCTGTCACTGATGATGATATACGCAAGGTGGGTGCTGGTGGGGCAGTTGTATTGTTAGTTTTGGAGTTCGTTGGCTTATGCCCTTTGTGTGTTGATGTGAGTTGATTTCTTGTTGTTTTTGTTTTCATCATTATCCACTAACATAGCCACATCAAACAACCACCTCCCTTCTAGTTCTTCTCTCCTCTCGAGCCAGTGGTGATCCACATCCAACAGACCCCCTCTGGGAAAGTGACTGGCATCGCCCATGTGGACTTCAACAATGAACAAGAATGTCAGGAAGCTCTCAAGAAGGATAAGCAGCATATTGGTGAGAATGGAGTGTGTGTGTGGATGCGTTACTGGGTTTTTGTGGATGTGTTGGTTGGTCTTTTACTAGATGCTTGTGTTTTTTTTCTGTTAGTTGGTGTATTAGTTTTCACTGTTTTTTATTTTGGTCACTTCAACCCTCCACAACACTGATGACATCACAGATGATAGGTATATTGATCTGTACCTCAAGTCACCTTCTGTCAAACAAGCCGTCAAAAGTTAACTCCTATTTATAATATTTTATATAAAAGATCTAATTTTATTGATTATTATATTGTTAAATGTTATAATAATAATAATAAGGAAAATGGATATTAATGTTTTAAATATATCGATAAACTATGATGTAATAATAATAATACGTTTGCTTATTGTCATTATGGATTTGTTAAGACGCCGATGAAGAGGGCACCCAAACGAGTACTTGAACACTACATCATCACCACTATCTCCATTTATTCTTTTTTTATAGTTATTATTTTTTTATGATTTTTATTATTTTTTCTGATCAATTTTATGATAATCATTTTGAATGACATCGTCACGTTTTGTTGATGTTGTTTTTGAAATATGGCAAATTATATTACTAATAATCCCCAAGAATCACTCGGATTTCAGTTGCAAAAAATGTAGAGACTGTATTTGATATTATTAATTGTTAAATTGTTTACAAATTGAATATTGTTAAACGATCTATTCACAATATTGTTAAGCTCTCATCATGCTAAGGGTTGATATTATCAAATGTATCCTTATCATATGATGTCCTAGTTTCATTAGCAGTTTAATCATATTATTTTATGCCACTATTAATAATCATTATCATCGTCATTCCATCCTCATCCTCTTCTTCATCATCATCGTTTTTTATGGTTTTATGGGCGTGGTTATGGTTAGAATTTATTTAAAAGCTTGCAATTTATTGGTGGTTGCTTTGCCTGATCATCTTATCGAATACGCCCCTTTACATTTTTAGCACCTTTATCATATGTATTTAGCATAATTTACATGACTAGCCTTGAGCTTTTCATGGGTGGACGGGTGGTGGTGTCACAGGTGGGTTCAGCAATGCATTGCTAACTTGTGTATTTGTTTCAATAAATTTGGTTACCACTTTTTTCGCCCTTCAAACGTGCGCCATTTTGAATGTTTCGAGGTCAGTTTTACCTCCACAGAAGAAACTTTTTTGAGTATTTATTGATCACAAGATGTTACTTAACTGATGATCTGCCAATAAAGTTCTATTGATGCAGACGTGGTTATCACGCAAACCCTTAAGAGCAAAGATGACCGAATGCAAGCGATCAAGCAATACTTGCGACTACATGTATTTAAAAGAGTGGGTGAAAAGGTATTTACAATAAAAGAATTTGTGTCATAATAAGAATTGTAATAAAAAGATTGATACAAGAAATATACAAACAACGAAATTGATATAAAAAATGATCAAAAGATCATAAAGGTTCCGCCTTGAGCAAGCCTTTCTCATGTGTTTCCTTCTGCAGTCTCGCCACGTATCTGTAGGTGGCAGATGTTAAAAAAAGAAATATCTACAATTGGGAAATGTTGAATGCATTAAATAATCATAAATCTAAGCAACTACACAAATAATCATTAATGATACAGATTAATTGAAAGATATAGAAGGCAACAAACTTCCTCAGCTTGGTGACCTCCTCCTTGAGATCTTCGTGGTCCCTTATCAAGTTCTCTGTCACTGACCTTAAGGCTTTCTGTGCATTATATAATGTTAAGGTTATTTTTGTGAAGTGCGCCTTAGTAGTCTTTTTTCGATATATAAATGATATTGTTATTATTAATGTCATCGAAGACAGCTATTAATAGTAAAAATATTTGACATAAAAGTCAAGTGCTGCAAAACAACTTACATGGCTCGGAATGAATCGTTGCCAAGATTGGTAAACTTCTGTCCAGAGTTGCTGTGTGGTAGTGAGGGTCAGTTACATATTTATCTATCTCTTTGTCTATTTGTCAAACTCACCAGGGAGTGAGAGGCAGTAGAAGGTTTGAGAATGGCTGGATTGGGCTTGTAGAGGGGATTAAGATAGGCTTTGATGACCAACTCAGAATTTATGTAAGACCTTGGAGGTTTGGAATACATGGTGAAAAATTAAGTAGTCTCTATCTTTTTATTTGTATAAAAATAAAAACAATAGTAAAAAGGAAATTAATAATAATAAGAATAATATGCAACCATAAAGAAGTGGTTTTCTTTCTGACATCATAAGCATTCCTCTCTCGTTCATTGTTCATCAGGAATGTTCCTGGATGTTGAGAGTCAGAGGGTTACAGTGGCGCAAATTCTTGCCAAACCATTTGTTCCGAATCATCATCATGAAAATGATATTTACATGAAATCATCAGATTGAAATTGATATATAAGATCTATACTCTCTTAATATACGGAGGCGATCATACAAAACAAATTGATAGAGTGACAAAGTGAATACCAAATTGTGAGGCATAAGCATGTTTGAAGAGGGCAACAAGGAAAAAGGTGTTGAACTGGAAAGAGTAGGAAAACTGCATCCATATCTGCGTGTAGATTGTGACGCAAATATGAAACGCTATGTAGTTATATTTCAGACTGAAATGCACAGAAATGAAGAAATTGTTTAGGAAGAAACCTGGAAGACACAGTCGAGGAAGAGCAGAAAGACTGGTGCTTCTGTCTTTTTCCTCGAAGAGGCAAAAGCGCCTTTGATGCACCTATAATGGAAAACATAATGCTTAAAAATACACACATATTATTGTTATATAAAATGCAACCTGCTGGAAAAAGGGTGTCCAGCCTGCACCCACTCCCTCTCAATAAGAGCCTCAAAGCCATTAAGAGTCCTCGCTTCTGGATCGAGGAGCAGCTGTGCTAGTGATGAAACAACTAATTGTGTGTCCACCTCCCCCCCACCCCTCAACAACACACAACCTCCTTCCTCCAAATACCTTGCCACTGATTGGCTGCAGTATAATGTGTCTGCCACATTAGCCAGCCAATTAGAAGAATCTAACCTACTTAACCATTTATCGCTGGAACACCCTGCGTCTAGACATGCTGAAAAATTTTGAAAAGTAGTTTCCAATATAAGAATCATAATTTTTTTTTGTATTTGATAATCAAAGTATAAATAATAGCATCAAGGATTCATTTTTAAACATAATCATAAACATCAGACGCTACAGTAACAAAAAGTCACAAATGGAAGAACCTTCAACAAGCTTGACAAGAGAGTCTTGTAGTTGTGAGGTGGTGTCAATGGGATATGAAACTTGCCTCCACATGGAGTAGAACTGCTCTGGCTCACTACCCCCTCCTGTGTTTGTTTATTTTTAGTGTTCTTTGTACAACCACTCAATGAACCACCCAGAAAACATCCAATCATCCTAAGAATTCCAATAACCCCACCACAACCACCCAACCTCTAGTGGACTCAAGCTTGATAACATTGGGAGTCCTGGTGTCGACGATGTACCCACGCATACGCTGAATCTTTTTGACGCCCACCCCCTCTGAGCACAGGTCGCCATTTTTAACTTCATCCCCCATCCTGCTCACCTCTGTTATCACTCCATTCACCATCTTCTCATCATCCTTATTCCTCCTCATCCCTCCACGACTCAATGGCTGACTACACCTCATCATCACCATCTTTTGGGGTGTGGTGTTTAAAAGTGATCATGATAATTAATTAAATTATGAAATACTGTAAAGAAAAATAAGGCTTTAAGCTCTAAAAAGACTTGTATTGAAATTTTCTATTGATCAATTATATTGAATAATGATAATATTATCCAACATTAACTAAAACCTTCAAAATATAGATATAAACACAAACCCCATTAGGTCTGTGATAGTAGGCCAGCACAGGAAATCGGCCATAATGTCTGTAAGGTGCTGCCCTTCTTATCATCTCATCTGTTATCTCCTTTAGCACTACCACAGCTGGAGGGTAGGTTGGACACACCTAAGAAGTATTGGTGTTTGAGGGGGTGCATGGAGTGAGAATAGTTTTTTGATTTTAGTTTTGAAACTTTTTTGTGTGACTAAAACAATTTTAGTTAATTTTAATAATAAATTCATTTAAATTTTTATTTATTTATGACATATTATTTTTATATATTAAAAGTGAACAAGAAATCAGTTGAAGTCACACTTTAAAATCCTCATTCACATAACTCAGTCTCCACTCTGAACCTATGTACTTTTGTAATTTTTTGAACTCATTTTCAGTTGAATACATTTTCCAGCCATCTTGGACAATGTCAAGGTTCAAGTGTTGTTGTAGTGAGATGCTTTGAATACTATCTTCTGTAGGTTTAAAAAATGAAGCATTCAATAAAGAAGCTAGTAAGTGGTGAGAATGTATTTTTTTAATGCATTTTTGATGCATAATACCTAAGTTTGATAGAGCTTCAATGGAATCAGCCACACTGGCACACACTTCGATGCTGGGTAGCTGGAGTTTCAGGATCTGTGGTGAATATATGACACAGAAATATATGGTGCTACTCAAAACCTTTCATGAGTGAAATAGATCATACTCTCAAAATGAAACATATGAATTAAAAGAATGTTGTGAAGAAAATGTAAGTAGGTAAGTAAAAAGATTTGTTGTAAAACCTGAAAATCTTTGCACTTGAGTGTGAGCACATCAGAAGGTTGCCTTCTTTCAACAAAATCTACACTTTTGTGCAATAACTATCAAAAAATAAAAATATATAGTTTATATACAAAAAAACATAATTTTCTATACAAAAAAAAATTTTAATGTTTCAGAAATGAACGCAATTATCATAATACTGGATAGAATTAATATTCAGACCCAAAGTTCTTCAGGTGGCTGTCTGTTGCGTGAAGAGAGAATCAAGTAGAAGGAAGTTATACACAAAGTGCCTTCAATGGGGGTTTGGTTGGCTCTGTACAACGTCACTCTGTCCACTTTTGAAATCTTTATCAAATCGCTAAACTCCATGAAGAATTTATTTATTAATCAGCCGGATTTTTATTTAATATTTCGGTTTCATGGGCGTATGTCTGTTTTTGAAGTTATGATTAAAAAATATTTCTTTGAATTCAAGATTTATTTGTAGTATTAAAGAATTCTATGATATTCATTTCAATTTTTATTATTCATTAAATAAAACTGATTTATTTTCTATTTATTTACTTCAATACATTTTTAAATAATTCATTCAAAAATTTATATTTCAGTAATGATTTTATTCCTACTTTTGATTTCATGAAAATATTATTATAGATATTCTTTGCTTCATTTCAAAAGTGAATTGGTTCAAAAGTTGAAAAATGAATCTTGAATTATTAGGTTAAAAAACCCTTCTTATTCTTAATTTTGCTATTCGATTCAATTATGTTTAATGTTTGTTTCATTCAATATAAAAAATTATTCAAACGCAGAAACTTTTGGACAAAATTACCCAGAGGTCTTATTATTATTCATACTTCCATTAATATAATAAAATTTATTATCAATTTACATAAAGTTTAGTTATTTTTTTGTTAAAGGAATTAATCTCATGTAAACTAACTTGACAAATAATTTTCAATTTTGAAATATTCAAAAAGAGAGAATAATAAATTTTTCAAATTATACACAGGATTTTGATGGGATTCTGGATTGCATGAGCATTGCTGTGACATGCAGCTTCAACAAGAGAGGAACATTGTTGGGAGTCGGGTGCAACGATGGCAGAATTGTCATATGGGACTTCTTGACGAGAGGAATTGCAAAGATCATATCTGCTCATGTTCATCCCGTTTGTTCACTCAGGTTTGTGCATTTTATATGGTTTTAAGTATTTTTTAAGTTTCAGTGGCATTGATATTATATATCAGACAATTACTATATTCAGTTGGGAGAGAACAGGTCATAGGATTTTGAGTGCAGGGACGGATGGCATGGTGTCAATATGGGATGTACTCAAGGGCGAGTGCATCTCTTCATACAAGTTTCCAACTCCTGTGTTGAGAGTTCAGTTCCACCCTCGAGACAGCACACAGTTTTTAGTGACACTGATGAAACATGCCTCAGTACTAATGACCACTGATGGTGCTCACCGCATCATTCCTGTCGATGAGGAAGGTGATCTCAACATCTGTTCCTCATTTGATCGGAAGGGAACTCACATATACACTGGCAATGCCAGAGGCAAGGTTCTTGTTTTCAACTCAATGACTCTTGACCTGGAAGCTTCCTTCAAAGTGTCCTCCAGTCCCACAGCTTTGAAATCTATTGAGTTTTCTCGCAGGGGAAATTGTTTCTTAATAAACTCATCAGATCGAATGATTCGAGTATATGATAGCAACGAGGTGTTGGTTTGTGGCAAGGATGGTCCAGTGGAACCCATTCAGAAACTGCAAGATTTAGTGAACAAATCCTTGTGGAAGAAGTGCCACTTCTCAGGTGATGGTGAGTACATTGTGGCTGGATCAGCCAGACAACACAGTCTGTACATTTGGGAAAAGGTGTCTGGCAACCTGGTGAAGTTCCTTTTGGGAACCAAGGGAGAGATCTTGCTCGATGTTGTGGTAGGAGTTTATTCTGTTGATTATAATCTGTGTTCATGATGTCAATACATGGAATGGTGATAAGCCTAAAATGATGATGATGAAATATCATTCCTCTTGTTAAAGTTGTCATCATCATTATTAAACTGTGAAATACATTTCTAATTTCAATATTATGCTCTTCATATCTTCATTCCATGTGTTCCAACCCACCTCAGTGGCACCCAGTCAGACCCATCATTGCATCCATCTCAAGTGGCGTCGTCTCCATCTGGAGTCAGACCCAAGTGGTTGGAGCCCTTATATCATTATTCAATGAATAATTAACTAGACAAGTGGTTTTAATCGTAATCTCAATCTGGTCAATGCAAATCCACACCAATCCATCCATGGAGCCATCTACACAAGCCCACTCATCCACCACAGGAAAACTGGAGTGCTTTTGCTCCAGACTTCAAGGAGCTAGATGAGAATGTGGAGTATGATGAGAGGGAGTCAGAGTTTGATTTGACCGATGAGGATAAAGAGGCTGCTGATGTCAAAAGTTGGAAGTTTTATGTTTCCCCTTAATTCCCTTATCGAATCTAAAACTGAGATGATTTCTAGATGAATATTTGAGCAAGGTTCATTCTCTAACGAACTTCATGCATCACACACCAGCCACGGGACCTGACGATGAAGATGTCGAGGTCAATGTCATTGATGTTGAGACCATAGCTGCCTTCGTCAGCAGGTTGTGAGCGAGTGTTGTTCGTTATTAATGTTGTTTTTATCGTCAGTTGTAGTAGTAGATGTGATAGTCTCACATTGAAATTCGAAATCCATTTTATTTCATTTTTGGCGCTATATAAATATTCATTTTGGTTAATTTCATTGTTATTTGTTAATAATATGAACAAGTTTAAACATTTATAAATAGATTCCAACCTTATTTCGACCAATCAGTGACGAGGACGACAACGAATCACAAGTATTGCTGTACCTCCCTATTGCACCGGAAGTGGAAGAGAACGAGGATGCGTGGGCAGAGGTGGGATTTTGCATTTGTAAATATAAATTTTTTCTATTTAAACTCTTACATGAGTCGTTTCATGGTTAGTCATTAAGGGCTGTATTGTCACAAGTGTGTTGTGTAAGTAGTGTTGGCTGCTTTGTATTGAAATCGCTGATAGAAATTTTATCGTTTTCAAATCACTATTATTATTCTGGGGTTTCCATTTTATTATAATTATTTTGTTGTTTTTTTGAATAGCTCTTTAACATTGAAAGTCGTCGTATTTATCAACTCTGTCAATGATTTGTCCACTCAAGCTAATTTCATTAGAGCGAGCACCATTAGAGGCAATTACAGGAATTTATTAAGTTTAAAAAGTTTGGGTTGGACAATGATGAGGATGGAAGTTAATAAGTTAATGTGGAAGGGCTTTTAGTGAAAACATTCAGTGTTCAATAATTTTTTATTCCACTTTGGCTTGATAAAACCATTATTATTATTAATTTTTATTTTTTTTTTCTTTTCTGCAGCCCTTCCACACCGCGTCCCCCGACAAAAAACGATCCCTCAACAGGGATTCTCCCAGCAAAAGGTGAATAATATTAATAGTAATAATAAAAATAACAATGCTTTTTTCATAAATAATAATGAAAATAAATCAAAAATTTGGGAGTTAATAATAGAAACAAATTTTTAAGCCAAAAAAATCTGCAAACGCCATGTATTTCTATGGCACGAGTCACGTGCTGTAACGTCACAACTCAAGTTTTGAGCCTTATGAATACTTTCAGCTTTGCTAGCTTTTAGGTAAAAATTCAAAAAAAAACAACAAAACCAACTGAACAATAGTAATGACATCATCGATAATAATAACAACGATAACACTAGCCATAATGATACATCACCAACATACGTGACCTCCCACCTCAGACACAAGGGACCCGTCATCGACGTTGACCTACCCGATGCCTCTGGCGATGGTTTGTCTGCTTGTCTATATTTTTGTTTATTCTTCTGTCTGTTCATCTGTCTATATTAGTCTATTTAAGACCTACCTGCCTGTCATTCTATTTATCAATCTGAATGTCAATCCACTCGTCTATGTATTAATCTCTTCCTTCTCTTCCATACTTTCAACCATTCTTCACACCACAGAGGTGCATCCACTTTCAACCATTCTTCACACCACACCACAGAGGTACACCCACTTTTGGCCTCAAAGAAGTCACACCCAGAAAAACACAATGGCAACCAGAAAAGGTCTGGGGGGAAATGGGCGAAAAGTTCCAAAAATCACTTGTCTAAAAGTGAATCTAAATCTAAAGGTTCCCACACCAAAGAGAATGACGATTACTTCAAAGAGAATTATTAATCATTTTTTCCCATTATTTGGGATGACTGGATATCACTCATGGCAGACAAATGTTTGTTTGCTTAAAAAAAACACATTATTCAAAAATTTTTTGCCCATCACTTTTTGTTATTTTTGTTTCATTTTCAGATTCAGGCATAATTCAAATTTTTTGTTTCCAATCAATTATGGATGTCGTATTTTAAAAATTCTTGCCTTGATACGTCAAAGTGGAACTTTTCCAAAGTATATTTATCTTCAAAAGAAGTATTTTTGGTAAATTAGACTCAGTGATACAACACGACGCATGCGAATATCAAGTCGTAATGTCTCACGTCAAAGTTATGGTTTCTTTTGAAGCAAATTCATTTTTAAAACTTCAAAAATTATAATAGACCTTTCAAAAATTTTTTGCATCGGAGATCACTAGCTGTAATACAAGGTGTTTGAACGAAGCTTAAGCAACCTGATGATGAAGCTTTGAGTAAACATAGCTAACAAGAGTCCCTTCATTATAGGTGACTCGAGAAGCATTATTCACAAAGTAGGTTTTCTATTTACAAATAATTAACTTTCTTCCTTTCACGTACTGCCGAGTTAACTGATGATGACGTCATATTGGTGCTCTTTGCGATGACGTCAGTGTGATATCTCATTTGATGACATCAATGTAAGATTCTTTGTGGTGACGTCAAATTTATATTTTTTTAGGATGACGTCAATGGGACATCTTTTGATATGACGTGACGTATTGCGGCAGTCTGTAAAAATAAACAAACGACTCAGATTGAGAGGACTCTCGACGTAATAGAAACTTCAAATACAAAAAAGTTTTTTTTTGGAGTAGCGTTTATTCATGCTGCAGTCAATTAGGAGAGATTTTGTAATTTGGAAGCCATTTTGAGATTAAAAAGCACTACAGGCTTTATCGAGCATCTTAATCTTTCAAAAAGCTCTAGTATCGAAGTTCACTTTTATTCAGAGTTTTAACAACTTTATGCCTTTTTTTAATAAGAATCTTTATAATATATACGAGCATTTGTTGAAACTATCCTACCTAATATCAAAACTGAAGAGATTTCAAATGGAAACAAACACCTGTTCCATACAAAAAATACCCTCAAAAATGAAACCAAGTGACTTTCCACAAAGCAGTGTCACCCTACATCCTCGAAATCGATTGGTCGCAGCATGTTAATTGTGAAATGCCATTAATTTTGAAGAAAAATCATAAGGAATACTGAAATTTTTTCTCACAGTTTCTGCAGAAAAGAAGACATCTGCTGCATTTTTATGTAGACTTTTTTGTTTGAAAATTCATCGTTCCCTCCATTAAGCTTTTTTGCCAGTTACTGCTACTACTACTACTAATACTGCTACTACTACTCCCACTACTACTATTAATACTGGTACTACTAATACTGCTACTACTACTACTCTTACTACTACTGCTACTACTACTCCTACTACTGCTACTCCTACTACTACTACTATTAATACTGCTACTACTACTACTACTATTCCTACTACTACTCCTACTACTACTCCTACTAGTACTACTATTAATACTGCTACTACTACTACTAATCCTACTACTACTCCTACTACTACTACTACTACTCCTACTACTACTACTACTCTTACTACTCCTACTACTACTACTACTCTTACTACTCCTACTACTGCTACTACTACTCCTACTACTACTACTACTAATACTGCTACTACTACTACTAATACTGCTACTACTACTGCTACTCCTACTACTGCTACTACTACTACCAAGTAAAAATAACTGAATAATATAAATGAACAATTGAATAATGATCACTAAAATCACAAGGCTCATTGACTGATGCATATTCAACAGGTTAAAACAACAGGCTATGAAGCAGATGCTCAAGTAAGCTTATGCAACATGGTGAGGATGATGATGATGATGATGATGATGTTGATGAGGATGAGGATGAAGATGAAGATGAGAATGATGATAATGATAAGAATGGAGGTGATGATAATAATAACGATAGTGATGATGATGATGATGTTAGAAATAGAATATTCGAGATTAAATCATTAAAAAAAGGTCATGAAATATTGTAGCGAAAGAAATGTATAAACTTCAAAAGATGGAGGTGATGGAGTTGAAAATATCAAATAAAAGCTTTCTCATTTTCCATCTTTTGTTCATCTTCCCTGTGGTTTCATTAATTCTCAGTGAACAATTAGCAAACTTATTTTTGATGATAGCTAATAATTCATAGTTAATAATATTCAAGAATTTATCCACTTGGCATTTGGTCAGCTAGCAAAGAGCTTAATGAATAAAAATATCATATATTCCTCTGTTCATACAACGTCAGCTATGAAATTTCAACTTTGCGTGCGATACATTTCAAGTTGTCGAGATAAATTTCAGAGATTTTTTAAATTTCAAAACACCTTAATGAGATCTCGAAGTGAGTGTTGCATTTTAAAATGGAGTTGTGATGTTTTGGTGTTGTCACCTCGAGGTATCAACCAATTTCAGAAAAGCTCTTAAAAGTAGACCGATAAATTGAAACAAGATCATCTAGATTAATTCATTTGTCCGCTTTAAATCACGATCTTGCAAATCTTTCAATCAAATTAACATGAAAAATATGAAATCTAATGAAATTCTATTTTAAATAAAATCAAGAAAATTTTTCCTAAAAATCATTCTGTCAGCATTTGAATTTTCAAAGCAATGAAACTTTTTTGAATGAAATGTGAAGAGGGTATGATAAAGGATTCGTTCACATCTGATCTCTTAATCCCCAATCAATAAGCTTGCAAGACATCCCAATTAAAGCATTGATTCATAAATCTTAATTATTAAAATTTGAACAAAAATATAATTTTCAAATATAATATTTAAAGTAATCCATTCGTAGTATTTAATGATTTTTTCCAAAAGCCACAATAAAATTAATATAATTTCAGAAAACTATTAATTTATTAAGATACGAAGTTTCTCGCTCTCATACTTGAAAATTGTATGTTGATAACGAAAAGTTTCGCATCTTAATAAACTAACTAGTGGTCTGAAATTATATTCGTATTATTTAGCTTCAACTTACCTATGGTGAGGATCACGCTGCAAAGGACTTTCATGGGGTGGTTATTGTTATTGCGTTGTTGTTGAAATTTTTACTTTTTCATGATGTATAAACAGTTAAGATGTCATTAAATTCTTTTTCATTCATAACAACTCTCACAAAAAAACCACCTTTTTCGACATACTCCACACGTCCGAGATTCGACTGAACCTTTTTCATCGCATCCTTCACAAACCCCTCCTCCTCCTCCATATTAAGCACCAATTATATCGTTATAAAAAAATCAAAAATTATTTCGTTAATAAAATCTATAATGCTGCATAAAAGCCACTTCAAAACGGCATATATCAATAAGAGCTACACGTGTGGCCTAAAGAGCGGGTAATGTGGTGTGTTTTGGTGGTTCATTTTGTTATCAACCTCAAAGCTTCATTTTAAAACACGTGTAGTTATTTCTTATGTATATTTATGTATTTTTATCTATTTTTAAATTATATATATTTTCAATATACGATTTATAATTTTTTATTTAATAGATTTATAAACATACATGTTTCTATCTTATATGTAATATCTATGTATTTTTTCTCTGTGTTTTCATGTCCAAGGTGTATGAATGTAACTCGTGAAAATTATTCCATAACTTTATTTTCAAATATTAATTGATGAATCCGTGTAAAAGGCATTCTACGATTCCACCCATCCATGGACACAGGATTTATGCCCTCCATCTCTCTCATTCTCCACTCATCTTATCCTAAATAGTTTCCAAACCGAGTATTTCAGACCATTTTAAATTATTTGATTGGATTATTTGATAAAATACCATAAGCAAATAAGCTCCTTGCGTGAAATTTTTGCTGTAAAATAACAACTTTGCCCCCAAGTTAACTTCAGCTTTTTATGGCAACATAACTGCCGTGAGATGGCTTTCGTATGTTATCTCATGTATTGATTTCTGTGTGATATCGATCACCCCCCGGGGCGTTTTCTGAGTTGGTTTGTTATAATTAAATGAATTATAAATATTATTTATATAAATATTATTCATAATTTGTAATATATTTGTGTTTTGTGAGATGTGTGTGCTGGTTCGTTCTGTATTGTAGCATACCTCACACGATCTTGGCTATTTTTAATATCTTTTTTCCAATTTCATGGTTGTTTTTTTTAAATAATAAAAAAATATATAAAAATATTTAAGAAAATTATTATATATTATAAAGTTTTAACCTCTCAATTTCCTTATTATTTTTTTTATTATTTTTATTATTATTTATTTATTATCATTATTATTATCAAGTTTGCTCGTCCAGGCAAATCGAAGTGATTTAATATTTTTGATTGGTTAGTTAAATATTTAGGCTCCGCCTATTTTCCTTTCAAACAATTTGCTTTAAATTCAATTTTAACCTTTTGAACTTTTAAATTTCAAACGCTTTGGGTATTAAACAGAAAATCATAATTTTTTATAATATTTATTTATTTTCAAGATATTAGTTAAGGTATGAACCACTTGAGGTCTGTGGCAACAAATGTTAGCGCTTGTTATATATAAGATGTTAAAATGGGTAACATTGCAGGTTAATTTTGAACCGAGAGTTTTTGAAAACTTCTTCAGAATTTTGACTTCATTTATCTTCATATACCTCAAAAACTATAGATTCCTCAGCTTACAACCTCAAATACCTGAGAAACGATGAAAACAAATGAAATTAACCACAGTATCAATAGACGTCCGTCCATAACCCACCATCTCGTGACCAGTTGCCTCACCCCCAACTCTTCCAGCACCGATCTCTCCAAAATCAAATCTCTGCTCACCAGCTCCAACACGCAATCACCTATTTCTTCATCATCATCATTTTCACCAACATCAAGTCAATTTCCACATCGGCACACAAAAGCGAAATCTCCCTCTGAAATTAAAGATACACACATCTCAACTGCACACAACTCCCACAACCACGATACAGTTAACAATGCAAACATGGCGAGGGAAAAGTTCTCAGAAAGCTCCATCATCACTCTGTACACTGCTTTGAAATCCTCTCTAGACCAAGACGTTTACTGTGAAAACAAAAAGTTTCAGATTTCAGAAAGTGTTGACAGTGCCTTAAGTGATAACTCAATAAATGGAGGTAGCCATTATAAATATGCTTCTTACGTACATAGCAACCAAAAAATTAGGGATAACAAACTGATAATTGGCGAGGTAGAGGAAGGTAACAACCGAGTTAATGACTATGATGAAATTTCCTTAAAAACAAATAAGGTGAACGAGTGTTACAAGTATTTCAACAAGAGGAACTCTGACTTTAAAGAAGAGATCCCTACGTCAACATGCCACATTCTAGATCTGCTCAACAATGACAACAACAGCAATTATAAAAACATATACAGCAACCCTAATGACATCTATAACTTGGCAATCAATCCAGTTAACGAGAGTTGTTGCAAAAAGGATGTCAACAACAACATTGTTGACGGGTGCATGCTGGAAAACAGGAAGTATGGTGTTAACAAAAACTACTTCTGCAACTACACAACTAACAACCACGTCATCAAGGAGGAAGTGGTGAATGGGAGAGAAAACAACGGAAAGTATTGGGAGAATGAGGTTTCTGAAGAATGTACAGTTTCTAATGGGCAAGAGTTTAGAGGGTTTTCTGCCAAGAAAGACAACCCTTACAACAGTACCTACTTAAAAAACCTGCAATATTTCTACAACAATGAGTTGTATCAAGATCAGTACAATTACTACCTCAACAGACATAACTTCCCATACGAAAAGAACACTCTGCCCTTCTACTCCAACTACTCCCTTCCATCTGACCACGGCTACCAGCTCTTGTGCACTTCCTCACACCACTTATATCCCTATACCTACTACTCACCATCCTCACAAACCTACTCTTTCCCTCCCACATCTTCTTCACACATCTTCTCCTCCTTCCACAACCCTGTGTTTGCCTATCCTCCAGGAACTTCTCTCACGCCTGAAGGTTCTCTAAAAAGTTGCTCAAATGTCTTATTTGCATACGAGGCCAAGGCACCTCAGTGCGGTGAGGCTGCTCTCTTCAAGCCTGGCTGCGACCTGGCCACCAGCATCGCTTCCATCCACGATCTCTCATACCGCAACTACTTGAAGACAAACAAGAAGGATAACAAGAAAGTGAAGATGCCTCGCAAGACGATTTGGAAAGGTCACACGTACGCTGACCTGATTGCCATGGCTATCCTCAGTTCCCCCAAGAAGCAGATGACCTTGTCTCAGGTCCAATACATGCTCACTGATGCTTTTAGAAGATTCCGTTTTTGATGCTTCGTTTTGATCAAATACTTTCAATTCACTTTTTAAAAAATTTTTATTTCCATAATTCACAGATTTACGAATGGCTGACTCAAAATGTCGACCACTTCAAAATGAAAAACCAAAACAAAGGATCTATTGGATGGAAGGTTGGAATGTTAATATGGATAGATGGATGGATGGATAGATGGATGGGTGGATGGATGGATGGATAAATGGATGGGTGGATGGATGGATAGATAGATGGATGGGTGGATAGATGGATGGACGGATGGATGGGTGAATGGATGGGTAAATGAACGGCATACTGATAAATAGGAAAGTGATGGATAAGGGAATTAAGTAAAAGATTATGAGCTTTTTTTTGGCACCATATAAATTGCAAATACTAATGCCATTATCTATGCAATTGATTTCTTCAATTTTCACCTTTTGAATGATTTAAATGAGTAATGATTCAGGCCAAGTAAAAAAAAACATTCTATAAGAATCACTGGTGACGCTTCCATTTTTATCACGTCATTTAAGCAAAAAAAGTTTGCTTTGAAATGCTGTTTATTTTGAATGTCATCAATTGCCGATGACGTGCAAGCTAAGTATTTGGGAGAACATGTCACGTGATTCCCAAATGAGTTTGATGAAGAAACTTTTGATCATAACTGCCTCATATTTTATTCTTCAGACCCAAAATTTTGAAATATATTTTTTTGAGAGTCATTTAAAATTGACTTAATTTGTTTTGGTCTTTTGTAATAGATGCATCTCCAAAGCGGATGTTGACATTGGCAGGAACTTTATTTAACTAAAATACTCATGTTTTTATATCTGAAAGCTTTTTTTTAATGCTGTTCGATCAAATTTGTTTAGATTCTGATTTGAAAATATAAAAAAAATTTGGATGTTTTTAATAAAATTTTTAAATTGACTTGCCCACCAGAACTCCATAAGACACAACCTTTCCTTGCACAACCGGTTCGTCAGGGTGCAAGACTCGGAAGGCAAGAAAAGCTCTTGCTGGATTGTTAGTCCAGAAGCCAAAAGCACCCCGAAAAATAAAAATAAAATCACAAAAAATAATAATAAGAAAAACAAATATTTTGTTATGAGTCAAAAACACAAAGCATGTGACTGGGTTCATGAAGATTGTGACTTTGAGAACTTTGACCCCTTTGCTTCCCTCACCGCCCACAAAAACAACCAAAAATCCCCCAATGAAAGCTTTGAGAAGGAAAATGATTGCGTACTGAAGACAGATTCGCAAAGCGTCAAGAAAGAGTTCGAAGAAGATTCGAATCTTCTAGGCGTGGTTACTCAGAGAATGAAAGCTGACCAGCACGGTCCTGATGCTTTTGATCGTAATGAGGCTTGCTTGGCCAAATATAACAACAACAATTATGAAAGTTTCAATGAAGAAATCCATTCAGATGTCAACTATAGCGGAGGATTCTGCTTCGAGAACGTCTACTACAAACAACCATCTCTTCTTCCTTCTCCTAACCTTCCTCTTATCGACCCCACTCCCTCTAAAAGATTGTACCATTCTCACGACGCATACCCACCAGAACCAACCCCTCTCCAAGACCTGCAGACCACATCCTGCTTTTACGGCTCCTCAACTGCCAACAACAACATGGAGTATGAAAGGTTGCGCAGCAAAAACATCGATCCTATTGTGACCGCAAACCCTGACAGACTGAATGGAGGTGTCCTAAATGAGCCACTTGAGTCGGAGGGAGAGAAGATGGGTGGACGAGACTTCACATACACACAACAACTCTCAAAAGTGGTTGACTACACGACCAAGTCTAAAGAGTTCAGCAATCAAGATAACCTTACTTGCCTTTCTACAGTTCATCGCCATTTTGAAAACGAATATGACCTCTCTCGCAACATGTACAAATTCTAAATCAATCTTAGACTTTTAAAATCATTTTTTAAATTTTTTCATTAAAAAATTAAAAATTTTGTATAAAAACTCTTTGAAATTTGAAAGTTTCCCAAAAAATTTCCAACAAAAATTTTTAAACTTGATGTTGTCACTAAAAGCTTTTTTTTAATGAAGAGCTTAAAAAGACTGATCCTTCACGTGTTTTTGGCACGTTTGCAATGTACCTCACAGTTCCTAAGCCCTCATTGGCAGGCAGAATTTTCAATTAGTATTATCAGGCCTGTGATTTATGACTCGGTTGAAATGGCTGTTGGTAACATCATCAATTGTTCCCTACTCATTAATTGAACTTTTTGTTTAACTAATTATTTTATTTTTTCGTTCCCTTTTTTTTTTCTCACAATATTTCATGATATCATGATTTTAATACTATCAAAAACTTAAGTTTTCAGAAAAGGTGTATCTAGAATTTCAACTTCCAAATGATCGATAAAGAATACAAATTTTTGAAGACATTTTTCGCGATGTTTACTTCCAAAAATTAATTTCACTTGTCAGCTTACATCATTTTTGAAAGCAAAAACACGATTTACATGAAGACCCAATATATAAAATATTTCAAAAAATCCATCATCCAAATATGATTTTATTTTGAACAAAAATGCGTGAAACCCTCAAAGCGAGCGATAAAGACTTGCCTCGAGGGTACATATATAAGTCTCCAAATCATTAGTATTTCTCATGTTGCTGTATCGTCGTTGTGTCACAAACGAAAAACGAAAATAGTTTAAAGTCAAGAGTTTCATTTTCAAAGATTTTTATTTACAATGTTGGTTGACAATACAAAGATTTCTTGTTTTTTCGTCTTTTTCGTAATGTTTCCACCAAACGAAAACGCTGTAAATATTTTTAAAAAAATGATAAAACTCCAACCTGCAAGCGTAGACTCCATCGAAGCGACTTCCCTAAAGAAACACCCTGAGCGATCCAGCGCCAACAACCTCGACCCACTCCAACCTCCATGTGGGCTTGAAACCCAATCTGGAAACAACACTACAACAACTAATCCTTCTCAAAACTCCACCAAATCTCATCCTACCCTCAAATATTACACCCTTGCATATAAAATAGTTGGCATAACCCTTGTAGGGTTGATCTTCATAGCAGGGATAATAGGGAACTGTCTTGTTATTTTAGTGGCGAGCAGGAAAACAACAAGCACAACCAACCTCTACATAATCTCTCTGGCCATCTCCGACCTGACCTTCATGTTAGCAGGCTGTTTGCCTTCCCTCGTGGAGTTCAACTTGCCAGTCCATGAGGCTCTTAACATTGGAAACATCGGGTGTTGTGTAATGGTCTTTTTGCAGTATTTGAGTGTCGACTCCTCTATCTTGTCTATTACTGCATTCACCATTGAGCGCTACATAGCCGTCTGCAAGCCACTCAGTATCCGACTTCTCCGCAGCAGACCAAGAACCTTGAGAATTCTCATATTTTTATGTATTGTGTCTTCTCTTTATTGCTCTCCATGGCTTTTTCTCGTCACTGGTTTCACATTCAAGTATGGAAAAGACACATTAAACAGATCAACTCCTACAATATCCAATAACTCCTCATTATTCTGCCAACAAAACTCAAGCTCTCCCCTGAACACCACTATCACACCTTCTACTTTCAATCAAAACTTCCCTGATGCTTCAGACAGGGTAGGATTCAAATGCACTTTTAAACTTGCGAGGAACCAGTATTTGACATATTATCTTGCAGACATGATAATCTTCTACTTATCCCCCCTCATCATAATTTCTGTCTTGTACTTCTTAGTGGGGCTGAAGTTGATGCAGACAGAAAAATTAAAAACTACCAAATTCAACAAGACATATTCGTTTGTTGAAAACCATGAGCACAAAAAAGTTGCCACCCTTTCGAGAAGTGTCCACTTCTGCAGCCTCGAAGATGTGAAAACTATCCAAAGTTCTGACGTAAAAAAGAGAAAAAATTTTCTTTCTGTTGAAAATTTTTCCAATGTTCAAAAATTCAAAAATAAAAATTTGATGAGAAATTCTCCACTTCAAAAAAAAACAGTTCAAAAAACAAGGATACAGGTGATTACAATAGAGTGAATTTCTTCTAATAACATCATAACACACAATTGCCTTAAATTTTCAATGCCGAAAATCTTTGCAAATTAAATTTTTCACAAAAAAATAAAAAATTTTAGTTCTAGCGTCAATTAATCATTCGAAAAATTCAACCAAATTAAATAAAAGTTCCTCATTACAAAATTGAAAAATTTTAAAATATCTTCTACATCATATGTCACAATTGGATCAATCACGTGCAGACAACTAAAATGTTGGCTGGTGTAGTGATTGCATTCGGGGCTCTGTGGCTGCCCTATCGCACCTACGTTCTCTACAACTCCTTTGCCACTCATCGATACGAGAGCGAATGGTTGATGCTGTTTTGTCGGGTGGCTGTCTACCTGAATGCGTGCATCAACCCACTCATATACAGCATCTTCTCGAGCAAGTTCAGACAGGCGTTCAAAAGCCTGCTCAGCAAACCCTTCAAGCAAGCTCCTCCTACCGCCTCCATCTACCACCTTAGCCACAAAGCACCCACCATCTCATCCTCCAAGTTACCGCCTCATCGAGAATCAACCGCGAATGAATATAATTCTAAATGACTCAATAGTTGATTAATACTTAGGATTTATTTTAATGCTTCCATGGTTTTAATCAATAAATCTTCATTTCAAAAAATCATTTTTGAAAGTTCGTAATCTATTAGGATAATTTCTAGTACATATGATAAGATGGGATCAAAAATGGGGAAGTTGATGGGTGAGGTCTGAAGGCAAATAAAATATGGTGGGAAAGTTCTCAACAAGGGTGAGGTTTTGGATCGTAGTGGAAAAATTATGGAAATCGTAATGTTCCAAAAATAATTTTAAACTTTTTCAAAAAAGTTGTTACTTCTGTAAATTTAAAATGTTACAAAAATTCGAGTTGAAATGCGTGGCATGTGGCCAGCAAGAATTTTACTCATTAAATATTTGTATATATATTTTTTTCAGATAGACTTTTAGTGGCCCCATATTGAGATTTCGTTAGCTCAACAGATGTTTCACAGGGCGCTACTTCTTGTGTATATAATTGTCGGCTCACGCGGGATTGAATCCGGTTTCTTTAGGTAACTAGTCTAACGCTCTAACAGCTGAACTACGCGGGCCGATAATATAAAATATAAAATTGTATATAAAAAACAAAAAAACGTGGAAGGGACGGTAAAATTATTTTTTTTTCTGCTTTTCATACCTTTTTCGCTAAAATGAACAAAATGATGATTACAAATCCATCGATAAAACTGAAACAAAGCATGCCAGCTGAACACCTTCGTGACGGCATAATGCATTCGAAACAGCACTCCTCGACTCGGTTAATTTGATGGAAAACAAAATATTTATACAAGGAAAAAAAATTATGAAGCTGCAACACGCCATTATAGCAACTGTAAATAGGGAGTATATCAAAAATAATTGAAAAAACACAAGTGTCCGGATGACTAGCTAGATAGATATACGGCTACTTTTAAAAAAAGTGATTTTAAAAAATTATGTAAGAATTATGGACTGCTCCTATATCCAAATCTACTTTATTTGATTGGCTCACGGGCAGTCACGAAACTACTATCTCCCATCCATCCATCCATCATCCATCATCCAACCATCCGTCATCCATCTATCCATCATCCATTCATCTATTCGTCTCCCCACCCATTCATCTATCTCTTCCATATCTATATATCTTTCATTATCCATCCATCCATTGAACCTTGACCCCTCTTAGACCAACCTAGGTTCTTCTTATCACATAGTCTTACTCCATAATCTCTTCACAACAGAAGCGGAGATGCGTGACTGTTAGCATCCAATTATGCCACATTCATCGATCTTCCATAGCTCAGACTGCTCTTCGATTACTTCAGTGATTAAATGTCTCTCGCGTGGTTTCGTCATTTTTGATATCATATCATTGTATCATCTTTCATATGGTATCATTTTTGATATCGTATCTTTTTTAAACTTTATATAGCATCAGCATCATAACAAACACAGAATCATCCTCGTGGGGAAAACAAAAGCATTAAAACAACAACCCCACCATCAAATAAAGCACCCAACTCTGATTTGCAGAAGCAATGGAGGACTATCCATTGGATGCTTATGGTGTTGTGAGAAGATCGAGAGAGGATAACGATAGGGTAATGCTCAAAACTTTGAGTGGTATTATTTATTATTTAAAAAATTGTGTAAGAATTATGAACTGCTCCTATATCCAAATCTACTTTATTTTATTGACGAAACTACTCTCCCATCCATTGTTCAAGGTGGGTGAGTGCTTTGAAAATTTTTATTTTTCTTCAGTCTCATGTTTAATTGATGAATTTGGCGGTAAACTTATTAACTCAATCAAAAGCAGAAAATGTTCAGATTTTTAAATTTAAATTATGCAGTTTTTCACGAAATTAAATAATCTATGGTGCAGATTATAAACTGAAGAAGGTCTTTAATTTTATATAAGCAACTTTTTTCTACTTTGTTTTTATTCTTCTTTTGAGTTCATTAGGGCTGAATGAAGTCATTAATAGTAATTAACCCTGTATATATTCACATTTCACAACGTCTCAACCAAATTTCCGTGACTTACAACACTTTTTCATGCACAAAATATATTTATAATTTGAATTTCCTATCTCCGCTCTTTTTCCTTTCTTTATTTATTATTTCATTTCATCTTTTACGCTGTCTATTATACTTTTTATTGCATTAAAATTTACATTTGATAATATCGTTCTTTGCTTTGTACACTTTATGAATTTTTTTGTATTGAAATAAACATATTTTCATTTGGAAAATTAAAAAAAATGAAATAAACGTGGATTTTTTCAGCTGAAAAGCACTGAAAAAATTTTTCGACATTGAATTTATACCTCAAAACGAATTAAAAAATACGAAGTTTTTCTTTGACATTTTAACAAGTAACTTGGAAATGTTACGCTGTTAACAAGTTTTGTTGGTATCATAAAAATTATAAAAAATCAAAATTTTTACACATTTTATACTAAGGTTGAACCTCTTGGAAACTGAAGTCTTTTTTTAAATAAACTCATCTGAAAAACACTTATTTGGGAACTTAAAAACAGAAAGTATCAATTACGATGCTTTTCGGCTGCTTTGTTCTTCAGATCATATTTCACAAAAATAGAAAACTTCGTACTTGAAAAGTATATATAATCTTCTTTTCATCTCATAAACTTCTGATATCACGAATTGATTTTGTTTCACGATAAATGGAAAAGTTATATGGAATTTTTATGCTTTCAAATTTTTATGGTAGCATCATGAGGTTCATATCCGAAGATATGAAAAGATATTTATATAAGAATTTAATTTGAGCGTTTCTGGTGAGTAAAAAAGGTTATATAGCCATCAAACCAAAAACCGGATATGCCACTTAAGCCTCTTTCTTAATGGATTTTTCCTAATTAAAAAATTTATAAATAACATTAACTTGTTTTTTGATTTTTATTTTTGATAAATAATTTTTAAAAAAATTTATTATTTAATAAATCTTTTAAACATAAAAATATGATTACACAAAAGTTTAATTTTCAGTTTTAAAGTTTAAAGTTTAATTTTACATTTGGAAAAATTAATTTTGAATTGTTTTTTTGAAATATTATTTTAATAAACTATTTTATAAATTTGAAAAAAAACTACATAGGTTTTTAATTTATATTTTCCCGCACTTTCTAAAACTGCTCGTACAAATTGCAAATTGGATTTAATTCTACAATTATGGATTCAAAGGAAGGTGATTTGATTTGAAATTCTATGTTTTTTAGTAAATAAGTTTTTTATTAAAAATTTTCAAAACTACGTATCACAATCATTACACAAACCACTATTTCATATTTTTCTCCAGATTTTCCACAATTTAGTATTTTATATTTCGTGCTTTTGAAATTGAAAAAATTATCAAGATAATTATAATTATCTACCATACATGACATATAACTTCTACTTAACTTTCTCTTCAATAACATATACACAGCACATCAGCTGTATCATCACACAAGAATTCAGCCATCAAAATCAAACAAAGTATACCACATGATTTACAAACTCAACCATAAACTTCTACTACACAGAAAGTATGGAAGGAATGAGCATAGCAAAGAGAAGAGGTCGGAGAGAAAAGGTGGACAAGAAAGGAAAGATGAGTGCTCTGGAGAAGCTCAAGATGGCCAGAGAGACCGGGTGCAAGTTCCTGGAAGAGGTTTGAATCATTTACTTTATTTATTGTTTCAGGTTCATATTGGTTGATTATTCTTTGTAAATTTTTTGAGAACCTACTTTTACACATTTCCCAAAATCATGTTACTCATGCACACACAATTACAGAAAGAGGAGGTGAATGTATATGAAGAGGTTGATGAGGTGGAGTATTCAAGAATAGTGCATGACAGACAACAAGATGACTGGATTGTTGATGGTTTGTGGCATTTTGTGTTGTAGATAAGGAGTGTACAATGTTGTAGGTGAAGTTGGCTTATATAACAGCTGGTAGAGCATTAGACTAATTATCTAAAGTGAAACCAAATAAAATGGACAGATGGGACAGGTTATGTGGAAGATGGCAGAGAAATATTTGATGATGATCTTTATGATCAACAAGCAGGTTCCATAATGAGAATAATAATTCTTATTGCTTTTTAAAATATTTTTATTATTAATATTATTAATGGCATAATTTTATTTTTTTTTGTTTTATTAACTCTTCATAATTATTCACGTTATCAACAAAATTATAGTTAATACTAAATCTTCATGAAAAATCACCAAACAACCTCAGGCTTAACAAAAAAGGCAAAGCCAAAAAAATGTACCCAAAACTCAAACATCAAGCCTCCCAAAGGTGGTCACAGCAACATAAAAAATCTTTTTGCTGCTGTCTCCAGTAGCAACAAGGCCAAGAAAGTGAAGGTTTTGGTGGGGGAAGGGGAGGAAGTGGGTGAGGTGGGGAGGGGCTTTCCACTGGTGTGTGGTTGTATTCAACTAATCGTAGCTATAAATATCTTTGTATTCATTTTCATAACTATCTATTCAATCATCTATCTCTACCTACCCACTTTTTATCCATCTATCTTTCAATTCTTTAATCCATCTTTCCTTCTTTTTATAGCTCAAGTAATATTAAATCAACCAATCAGAAGCCATCCAACAAACTAGAGGGAGATGAACTATTGGATAATTTAATGGATGAGCTTGGTGATGACGACGATGATGGTGATGATGACGATGTTGTTCTACCCACACCTGTAGTAGTGAAGAGGATGAAGAAGAAAGAGGAAGTTGGTAGAAAGAAGAAGGCAAAGTTGTATAATAATGATGATGAGGATCATCATCTGTTTGTGAATAATAATAATAATTTCAATAATAAAAATAATAATAACCAGATGAATAGTTTAAAAGAAAAGGCTGATAAGACTAATAAAGTTAAAGACAGTAAAAGTGATCTTAAAAAAGAAATAAAATTGAAAAATGAACCAACCAATGATAGAGCAGAGAATAATAAAAACATCAATGAAGAAGACCCAACCTTCGATATGACTGATGTTGGTTTTGATGATGATGAGGATCTGATCAATTGTAGCACTATAGACCAACTACCAAAAATAGAAGATGAAGAGGAAGAAGATGATGAAGCTATTGAAAGGAAAAATGAGGATGAAATTATGACTAATGGTGATGATGATGATGGGGGTATGAAGGTGTATTGGTTAGATGCCTATGAAGACCAGTACAAACAGCCTGGTATTTATGATTTTTAATTATACCTTTATTATCATTATTCCCTCATTATTATGCTTTTTCTATATCATCATTTTTTTCTTCCATTGTTTTATTGAGATTTCTCACCTACCATCGAGGTACCATCTTCCTGTTTGGCAAGACATGGAAGGAAGAAGCAAAGAAACACGTTAGTTGTTGTCTCATCATTAAGGATGTGCCCAGGAAGATCTATCTGCTCCCTAGGTGCAAGGTTTCTTTTTTTTTCTTATAATTATTATTTCTGTTTTTATTATTTATAAATAAATTTATTCTGATCTCAAATACCAATGCCATCCTCATTTCCACCACACAGAGACTGGTGAAGGGGAAGGAGGGTGATGACTTGACCTTTGCTGACGTCTACAACGAGTTCAAGGACGTCATTGCTCCCAAGTTCAACATTAGCAAGTTCAAATCTAAGGTGGTGTTTGTTTTTATGAGTCACCATTGATATTATATTTAATCATTATCATCACCACCTTCATCATCATAAACATCACACCACCACCACAACAGAAGAGCATAAAGAAGTATGCCTTCGAGAAGGAGGGTGTACCCTATGAAGCCACATACCTTGAAGTCCAGTATTCTGTATGTTGTGGGCTTTACTGGTGTTGTTTTTTTTCTATTTTTCCCTGTTTATTATTGTTTTTATTAATGTATTTTCAGTCTATCATTTTATTGTATTGATAATCTTGTTATCCCCTTGCACTCCTTCACACCCACCCACCACCCCAGGCTCAGCAACCCCAGCTTCCAGTGGAGTTGAGTGGTGAGACATTTTCCCATGTGTTTGGCTCCAAGACCTCTCCCATGGAAAACTTCATCATATCTCGAGGCCTCAAGGGGCCCTCATGGTTGTCCATCGCCAAATACTGTTAGGGGGAGGGGGGAGTTATAGTGGTGTGTGAGGGGGTTTGTATGGTGTGTCATATAAATATTTTGTGCATCATCATCATGGAGTAGTGCTCTGTGGAACCAATCAATTGCGAAACCTCAACCCCTGATAGAGGTGATCAACTGGTCAACTTAGTACTTATCATTATTACTGTTTAGCATCTGCATGTTCCATAAGCTTGTTGCAGTGTATGTTGTATCAAGTATATATGAGTACAACCACATATCACCCCACACCACCACAGCAAACAGCTCTCCACCAATATCCTGGTGCTCTGTGGAGGTGGGTTTTCTGGTTATGCAAGATTTCTTATATAACTACACAGAGATGCACAATAAATAATATAACTATGCATAAATTATCAAAAACAAACACATTCATAAAGTATGGTGTGTAATTCTTTTTAATTTTAACTCATACATACACACACACACACACCCAACAAACACCCTCACAGAAAGTGGTTGGGTCGATGTCAGACATCAGAGTGTGTTCAAAACAACAGCCAGCACCTCCCTTGGTCGTCATGACCATCAACTTCACCTCGTACTACAACCATGTCAATAATAATAACGAGGTTATTGTTTTTATTTTGGTGCAGTATTATTTATGAATATCATTATTTTCACTTTCATTATGCATATTATCAAATTTATGACATTATTTTATTTTCACCATTATTATTATTATTATTTTTATCAAGATAATGAGCGTAAGTTTCCTGGTGAGCAACAAGTTCTGCTTGCACAAGAAGAACAACAACTCTTTCCAGTCCCAGATGTCCAGTTGGTGGTGGTTGTAGGGAGGAGGAGGATGAGGTGGTAGTGAGGAAGAGGATGGTATTGGTGGTGGTGCAGATAATAGTATTAATAAGATGCTAGTGTTGATGATGTTGATAATTTTTGAAATGAAGGAAATAAATGCATAATTTGTAAACACAACCATGCACACAGTCATCTCACTACCAAGGAACTGTGTGTACCCATTTGATTTCAAGGACAAGTTGAAGGGCAAGGTTATCAATTTATGAACATTTATCAATAACGACAATAAAAAAAACAAAATAAGAATAAAAAATAATGCAAATATCATAAAGGATAATAAAAACAATAATATTCATTAAAGTTGAAGGACATGGTGGTGGACCTGGTGTCAAATGAGCGCAGTCTCCTCAACCTCTTCATTAACAGGGTGCACAAGACTGACCCTGATGTCCTCCTCGTCAGTCACATATTTATTATTTTTATTATGTTTTTCTTTTGATGTTCTTGTTTTTCTTTTTAATGTTTAATGCTTTTGATGCATCACATCATTTATATTTATTTATCAGGGTCATGACATAACCTCATTTGATCTTGATCTACTTCTACATCGGATGCATGTGCACAAAGTACCTAATTGGTCGAGAGTTGGTCGACTTAATAGGAAACAACAGATTTATAAGGTTTATAATATTTATGTTCACAATTCTCATTGGCTCGTGGATTTAACAAGGTCATTTATAAAGCTCGTTCAGCCAATCAAAAATCATTATTTCATCAATTAATATTCACACAGTCAAGCAGCAACAACGCCAAAATCCTCATGACGTCATTTGCTGGCAGGTTCATGAATATTCACACCTCATTTGCATATTTTACTATTGTTCATGTATATGCATTTTATAAGCCTTCTACATATATTTAGCGAACAATGGCATAAAGAAGGCCAAATGAAAACACAAACGTTTGTGCCATAAATGCACACACAAACTCACAACAGACTGGTTAGTGACATAAAGACATCAGCAATGGAGTTGGTGAGATGTCGGAGTTATGACCTGGGTGAGTTGTGTCAGCAGATCTTGAGGAAGAACAAGCAAGATGATGTCTCTGTAACTGACCCCTGTGTGCTATTTAGGTGGGTGTTAGAGTATGGTGGTGGGGAAGGAAGTTGGATGATGTAGTGATGAAGGTTATAATCACTGTCCAGTCATGAGATTAAATGTTCTTTTGAACACAACACCACCTCTGCCACTACAGTTCCAGCAAGAACCTTCTACAACTGTTACAGACCAACATCATCAATGCTACCATCGTGTTTCAGATCTGCATCGAACTCAACATCCTTCCTCTGGCCCTCCAGATCACCAACATCTGTGGCAACTTGATGGTGGATTTTTTGAGGGTTTTGAGTATTTTTAATTAAGTTCAGAGGTTCATGACTGGTTTCAGTTTCAATACATTTTTAAAATTTACTAGTTTTTGTTTTACATTATTGAATTGTATAAGTATATTAATATTTCAATTAAATATGCACAGCTTGGCATCAATTTTGACCAATCACAGTCGAGAACATTGGTGGGAGGTCGTTCAGAGAGGAATGAGTATTTGTTGCTGCATGCATTCAACCACAGAGACTTCATCATGCCTGACAAGATGACCAAGGTTGTTGTTGTTTTAACATTTTTTATTGTTTTAGTAATTATTGTTTAATGATGATAGAAGGAAGAAGGAGAAACAGAAAAAAAGAAAGCAGATTATGCTGGGGGTTTGGTTTTTGAGCCAAAAAAAGGTGAGAATATCATGCCACTACTTTCCACCACCACAAATCTTCATTACAAAAATCGCCACAAAGTTCTTCTATGCCACAGGCTTCTATGATCAGTTTGTGCTCTTGTTGGACTTCAACAGCTTGTACCCATCCATCATCCAAGAGTTTAACATCTGCTTCACCACCATCAACATCAGGCAGCAATGTTCTGACTACAACTCCAGCCTCTTACCAGATCAAGGTCTGCCTCCTGGAGTGCTACCGACAGAGATCAGGAAGTTAGTGGAGAGTCGAAGGAATGTCAAGTCCCTCATGAAAGGCCTCTCAACCTCCTCCAACCTGTATGCACAGGTGAGGCTGTCTCATGTTGTTAAGGTCATTTATGACTAGGTCAAAATCTTTGCCATTATTCAAATTGATGTTAGGATTAAACTATCCTCCTCCTCCTCCTCCCCAGTACGACATCAGACAGAAGGCATTGAAGCTGACGGCCAACAGCATGTATGGCTGCCTTGGATTCAACATGTCTCGATTCTATGCCAAACCTCTGGCTTCTCTGATCACCGGCAAGGGCAGAGAGGTGATCGAAATATTTTTTTGTGATATCTGCTTCTCAACAGCTTCATTATATGGTTTTTCAACTGTGGTACCCAAGTATATAAATGAGGTGTATACCATAATTTTAAACATTTGATAACTCAATATCACACAGATCCTCCTTAAGACCAAGGATCTTGTTGAAGGGGTAGGTTTTTTTTATTTTTATTTTTTTTTAATGAATTTTTATAATAATCTTTATCATTTTTATATTCCTACTGCAAAGTTTATAGTTGACAATTGCTTGCCTGACCAGATGAACATAGAGGTCATTTATGGTGACACAGATTCTATCATGGTGAACACTCAGTTGGTCGATTATAATGAGGTCATCTCTCTTGGCAATAAGGTTCTATTTTTATATTAATATATCTGAAATACATACAATTATATTTGAAAAACAAACCATTATTTAAAGCACATTTCCACACACAACAGAAACACATACTTAAACAAACACACACACAAACAGATCAAGAACGAAGTGAACAAGTTGTATCGTCTGCTAGAGATAGACATCGATGGAGTATACAAATCCCTGTTGTTGCTGAAGAAGAAGAAGTATGCAGGGTGTATGGTGAGTCAGGGGGCAGATGGGAAAATGGTGGTGAAGAGGGAGATGAAGGGGTTGGACATCGTTAGAAGAGATTGGTGCTTCCTGGCCCAGCAAGTCGGAAGGTAGGTGTGTTTGGCTTAATTTAGTTGATTATTAAGTTGCTTTGATGTTTACTGATACTTTAAAGTATAACATTAAATTTAGTAATGGAAGATATAGCAATTTATAAAGGTAAATTTAAATATAATGATGATAAATACACCATCCCATCACACCCACTCCACCATCATCACAACCACTCTACCATCCTCACTTTCATGATCACACAGAGGTGTGTTGGATGACATTTTCGCAGGCGAGAGCAGAGAATCAACAGTGGAAAGAATCCATAACAGACTGATTGAGGTGGCCAAACAGGCCAACGAGGGTTCAATTTCCACCAAACTCTTTTACATCACTAAGGTTCGTCTGCAGATGGTGTTGGCCAGTTTGATGTTTATTGATTGATTAGTAGTTAGTTCACTCAAAAGTTGATGGCTTGTAAATCTAAATCTACTTAGTTCATCATTATCATTTTATCATAGTCAGAATCTTTCCCTTTTCCAAGGGGTCACTGATTTCTTTCCATGGCCTAATCCTCTCCCTCCATTTCACCCTGTCATAGCCATCTTTAAGAACTAATCCAAGCCCACGACGAAGGTTTTCCTTCATCCCTTTCCAGGTTGACCTTGACCTTCCCCTTCCTCTGCTACCTACAACCTCAAACCTCCACGCCTGTTTGACACAGTCGTCATCCTCTTTCCTTACTACATGACCCAGCCATCTCAAACTCCCTTGCCTCACCACTTCAACGATTGTACTATCCAACCCCAATCTAATCATCAATTCCTTTGTACTCACGCCATCAGCTAGCTGCACACCACACATCATTCTAAGCATCCGTTTTTCTGCTCTTCTCAAAATACTCTCTTCAACGGATCTTACTACCCAGGTTTCCGAGCCATATGTCATGACAGGCCTCACACATGTCCTATAAATTTGTCCTTTAATATTCCATGTGTGTCTTTTACTACATAACATAGAAGACACACTAGTTATACCTTATTTTACTTCTAGATCTATCTATCAACTTCTAGATCTATCTATTATTATCTGTCAACTTCTAGCTCTATCTATTATTATATCTAGCTTCTTATTTGTCTATTTGAGACTCCTATCCATCATTCCATCCTCCTTCATCCTCTTCCTACCCACCATCATCCCCACAGCAACTGGCAAAGAACCCTGAGGCATACAAGGTAAGAGATGGTCTTCCCCATGTTCAAGTGGCACATCGACTCAACCAATCAGGGGCCAGAAAGTGGAAGGCAGGAGATGTGGTCTATTACGTCATATGTAAGGTATGTGTGCACGTGAGTATGGATGTGTGGATGTGATTTTTTAATTCTTCATCAGAATGGGACTAACGACCCAGCCACCAAACGGGCCTACCACCCAGATGAACTTTCGAAAGATGAAACCCTCTCCATTGGTCTGTTTACTTGCACAAAACCATCATAATGTCATACATTCATGTTTTTACATAGCTATTCAATCATAATGATGACGTCATTATCACCACCATGTTGCATCCACCTCACACAACGTCTCAACCCTACAGACACCAACTACTACCTCTCCCAGCAAGTACATCCTGTCATATCTAGGCTCATTGACTGCATCGAGGGCACTGATGCCAACCATATTGCTAACTGTTTAGGTGAGCTGCTGTTTGTGTTGCTCTACATCATGTGTTGTGTTGTTGTGTAAATTAAGTTTTTTGTTTGTTAGATCATTTATATCAATTTACACAAACACACACAGGCATAGACTTCAAATCTTACAGACCCACAACAACAAATATGGAAGAAGAAACCAAAGAAATTGAAATCTTACCGGAAGAAAAATATGTCGACTGTGATAAGTTCACTTTTAAATGCGTCTCATGTGGCGCCAAAAACGAAGTTGACGCGCCATATTCCTACACCGACGTGAGCACTCACTGCTTTGTTTATATACCTCTATTCATAATTAGTTATGCTACTGGGAAAATATTGTAAAAATTATATATACTAATATAATATGCTTCTTCTTTTAAACTTTAATAAGAGTTATATATTCTTACAATAACCACCCATCTCTCTTTGGCACCTACCACTCCTCTCTGACACTCCCCAGGACTCACATGCTTTGATGCACATCACATTGAGTAAGTGCTGCAACCCTGCATGCACCCATTCTCCCCTCCAACACCCCCACTTCCTCAAAAACGCCCTGCTTATACAGGTGTGTTTATTGTTACTCACTTGATGAATATCCTTTCCAAAGTTCAAGTTTTTGTTCTGTGTCAGCATTCTTCTGATGATGATCATCATATATTTTGAATGTCGTTCACGTATCAAAACACATCTACCTACCGTTTATATTGTTTTAATCCTTTTATCAATCCCCAAACTCACACATACATCCGTACAGATGCGCAATTACATACAAAAGTACTACGAAGGGAGGATGGTGTGTGTGGATTGTTCTTTTGTATCTAGGAGGGTGTCGACACTTAGGTTGAACAAGGCATCATGTCCTTCCTGTTACAAGGGAGCTGTTTTTCTCGAGGTCTTGTGGCTTGTTATTATTTCATATTTTTGTTAGTATCTATTATTTGTATTGATTTATTTTAGATACTATTTAATATCTATCTTATAGAATTGCTATTTTCTCAGTACTCAGACAAAAACCTGTACAGCCAACTGAGTTTCTTCTCCTTCATCTTCGACCTGCACCATCCCTCTTTCAAAGGTAGGTCACTCATCATCATAACCTCTACAAACATTAATAAATTTAAAAGTTAATTTCAATTTTTTGATAATAAATAAAAAATTATAAAAATATCCAACCAGGAAAAACATTGGTTCCTGTGAAGGAAGACTTCTGTGAAATGATGGATGACCTCAAGAAGATGGTCGAGCATAAGGTTGCTTGCTTTGTTTCACTTAATATCGCTTGCTCTGAGTCAATATCGTTTGCCCTGTTTCACTTAACGTCGTTTGTCTCCCATATTTGATGTTTGTATATACAACCGCTGTGTTATTCAATCATCTAACATCTGTTATCCATCAATATAACTACCCACCACTTTGGTTACATTAATGTCAATCTTCAAACACATGCCATGTAACTCTTCAAACCACCAACAGTTGTCCATCAGTGCCTACTCTCACGTCAATTTGGGCTCCCTCTTCTCCATCCTTTACAGGCCATAATCACGACACTTACGTGCATAAATTGTATTATATCGTTCAACTTTTGTCAACCATTTGTTTTATCATGGTGTCATTAGTGCGTTGCTATGTACATTTGGTCAGAGTGGGGCGCTGTTTTATTGTTTTGTGAAACTCAAGAATTTTGAAGAATTTAATAAACAATCTAACATAAACGACTCAAATGTCAAGCAAAACGCCACTAATCTACCTCAACTACTCATAATAAGTGAATAATGAGTCATATAGCAGGCAATCCTGGTTCCTTCGATGGTTGATGTACTTGACGAAGGATAGGGTGTCTTTCTCCCTATACACCAGGTTCAAGCTGTTTGCTGGAGCTCTGATGTTCATCAACTGTGTGCAGTGGATGGTTGGGATCAGTTGGAGGATATAATAACGAATAGTTGATGTTTAGGACACTTGTTACTTTTCAGAGACATCTTATGTATGTTTTGTATAGCAATCCAACTTTAAAGACATCAATCGAGGATGCTAACGTTTTATGATAAGACTATACTTATCGAAAATTATAGCTTTTATTTTGAATAAATGTATAAATCCTTAATTGATGTTTTTTAAGTCTAATTAAGACATTTGTTAATAAATAAAAGTAAATTGACCAAAGCAATTTTTGAAACTTATGCTCGAAGGTGATATTCGCTGAATGCTAACTTCATCATCTTCATCTTTGGCGATGTATGTTGTGTGACCTCCCCAGTCGTAATCCCAGTCTTTTTAATCAGATAAACAACGAAAAAATATAATAATAGTAAAATAACAGCGTTTCAATGACGATATATAACAAACAACGGTGAGTAACAATGCACATCAAGTGGGACAGTAAAGCACATCAAGTGAGGCAGTAATGCACATCATCGAAAGACCAACCAGCAGAAGGCATCACCATGAGAGCTTCAAGCACATTGGTGTTAACGCAGCGATCATTGGCGGTGGTGTAACAAGAGTGGCTGAAACGCCGCAGTGTATGACTGCATTTCGCGTCGCAGGGACCTTGTGAGATAAAGGTCTTAACAATCATATGAAGTGTTATTGATGATGAAATAATGAAGAACCACCAACCATGATCCACAGGGTCTTTGACGTTACTTGCGTCATCAAGCACATCCTTCACACCATCACCCCCCTTCTTTCCTCCATTCTCAGTTACATCTTTCCCACCCTCACCATCAGTTTCATGTGCAGTTTCTCTATTTTCTACAACACTGCTTTGGGTAGTATTGTCCAGTTTTATTTTTTTGCTCTCAACATCATCACCTTCAACACCGCATCGTTTCCTGTCTTTTACTTTTTCTACAACATCTTCCTCTCCTTCATCATCCTCCTCTTCTTCATCATCATCTTCATCATACTCATTATCGCTCTCAGTCGGAATAGGAATGTATCTGTGGAACCTATTCGAAAATATTTCCCTATAAAACGTCATTCCGGTGTTGATAACGGTATTAAAATTTAAAAAATATTCCCATCCAATTAGTTCATATGGACTAATTGTCAGCTCAAGCGGGATCGAACCAGGTATCTTTCGATATTTATTCTAATGCTCAACCAATGAGCTATAGGAGCCGACATCATTAATGAACAACAACGATAAGCCCACCTGAGTCCAGTGAGGTTGGATAGGATAAGGAACATGGCTTCAGAATGGAAGAGGTGCAAAAAGTCCTTTACTATATCTTCGCTTTTTTTATTACTATCATTACCATTATTATTTGCTTCATTATTTTCATCCTTATTATTGGCTTGGTTGGGAGTCAGATTTGTCTGCCATGTGTAGTACTTCCTGCAAAGATTAATCCAACAAATAAATAAAAAACTATAACAAAAAAAGGATAAAAAAGAGAATATTTTCAAGATATACGAAATGACCTCCTGTTGAGAGGCCCCTGCAGACTCCATGGCAACCCAGACAGGGCTTCCAACAATTCCTTGTACTTGCCTGCCTGCATCAGTAATAATGATGAAGTCAAAATAATAGCTTTAATAAAATCGATAATATTAAATTATGGTATGGCTTGACACAGAGAGAAGCACCATGTTAAAACCTTATAGCAGCTACAAAAAGATGAAAAAATGAACATTGAGGAAGTTGGGCAGTTGGATCTCAGAGGTGGCTTCAAACTTGATGCGTATTTGTGTCTGAGTCACTCGATCCAAGTATGTGTCGTTCACCCACTCCCTCACCACCCCCTCCTGTCTTTCAATGTTTCAAGCATGGAGTTAAATCTATCAAAAATAATACATTTTTGCAAAAATAAATATATTTTGAAACTTTTATATATGTAATTTACAACACAACCATAGTTGCCCACCCTCACCACAACACCCACCTCAACCTCCAGACACTTGATGGGCAGTGGAAGCATTTCAGCTGCAGACCTGATAGGCCTGGGCACTGGTTTGGAGTGGAACCACCCATGCACTGACACCCTTTTCTTTTCCTTGCTCAAAACCTCTGACACTTGATGGTGGGAGGCCTCCGTCACTTCAAACCACGTCATCTTGTTAAAGGATGGAGTCAGTGACGTCACTATTCTACCTGGCTCATTACTGGCTGTTGTTGTAGAGTCATTGTCAAAAATTTTTTTTAAATGAATGGATGTGAATGAAGTTTTAAGAAGCATATAGATGTGCTTAAAAGTGTACCATATAACTAATTCTAACATATTATACCTGTGTTCTCAAAAAGGTCAAGCAAGCCTCCATCTGACTCACACCACCCTTCCTCTCCACCATCCACCAGGTACAAGACATAAGCTATTCTTCTGCTCTCCAGCTCATCATCATGGCATAACAAGACATCTGTGTTGTGGATGTGTATAAAGAAAAAATAAATATAAATATACAAAAAATGAGTAAAAAACAGACACATGCAAGTCAAGATTTATATTTTCTGTTATTTAGACAAATGTTAAAAAAACATTCAATCAAACACACACACACACACACAAACCAGTGTAATCATAAATAGATGCAGTAACATCAATGTTGCTTGTCTGCAGCTCAATGCCAGTGAGCAATGAGAGCCAGTGTTTAAAGGAGCCCTGCAACAACTGGCTAGTTGGGTTTATGTGCTTGTGTGTGATTGTTGCTTCATTAATTTGTTAAATTATTTTATTTATGAGCATTTGTGGAGATTAATTTTATGATCAAATAAAGAAGGTATTGAAACTAATCAGACATGAATTGCTGGCAAAGGTCTGATTTGATGTTCCTCAAACTGTTGCTCTGCAGATTATTAATATTTATGAGGATGCAATATTTTTAAATTATTTGCATACTATTAACCTCAAATAAAGTAAAATAGGAAAATCTTTATGAATATTAATGAGATAGGCCCAAAATAGAAAAACTATAACCTGTTTGAACTTATAGAGATCATTATTCTTTTGCTTATACTTGATAGCCATTACTTTTTTCTTGAAAGAGTTGAGGTAGTCTCGGTCAGTGATGAAGTCCAACATCTCACAGCATTGGAAGGGATTGTTTAGAAGATTCACTACTCCATCTTGAAGTAGGTGTGGAAAATTCAGAAAAATTATAATTTTATGAATATGTATATTATACAATTTTATTGGGGATGGAAGGGATTCTGATATTTGAGGCTGAAAGTTATTTGGCTATATACAATATCTTAGAAATAATATAAACTATTCAAAATTTTAAAAAAATTTTCAAAAGTTGCCGAATATTTATTTTAGGCTTGCAAAATCACTAAATATTAATATCTCAATACTAAGAATAATGTTCTTAAAAACCTTTTTTGAAAGATTGTTTATTTTTAAAAGCTTTTTGAAATCCAGATATTAGTTCCGCATCGTTGAAATACGGATTCATATTTATAGTAGACATTTGAAAATTGCAACTTTAAACATGATTCTTTATCGTTCGCACATGATTTTAAAAAATAAATCAAAACACATAAAATTAAACTCAAACAGTATTTATTTGAAATTTTTTTAGATTAATAATGTGAAAAATTTGACAAAAATTAGATAATTTTGAATTAGAATGTATGTTGTCAGTAGTTGCATCTTAAACTAAAAATAAATGTCGTAATTTTTTTACGATAGTATTAGAAATAATGAATTGTTTAGATTATGATAATAATCCTGTTCCATTTTACGCCAGATTTGTACGAAACAGACAGACATGTGAAGTAATCAATTGTCATTATTTTGATGATACACAATTCAAATATATCGCAAAATAAGCATAAAATATTTCTATAAAAAAACTTTAATGTTTTTAGCGAATTTAGACTAAAATTTAATAATTTTAAAGGAATGTATCTGCATGAATTCTGCTCCTATCTCATGTCAACCATTCAGTTGTAATTTAAAGAAATGTGAACTCTACAAAGTCAAAATTATATTTTAACACTCATCGATAGATTTCTCATTCACAAAAATTATTTTTAAAATAATATTTAGAATTTGAAAAAATTAATTTTGATTCATTTAAACTTAGATTAGCAGTTGTTGTCCACAAAAATGTTATGGAGGTAAAGTCATGAATTTGCAAATTTACTTTATTATTATGATAATAAAATTTTCTGTATGAGTATAAAAAAATATTCATTTTTTAGATACACAAGTCAAAGGAAAACTAGAGGTGTGTATGCTATTAGCTTTTTATTTATTTTATTGATATATATATATAAATATATATATTTATATGTATAATTATTTATGTTTATATATAGATTTATTTTATAACAGTTATATTATTCAAATTTTTTTTCAGGCTAGCTCTTTGCTTCTGTTATTTGTAGTGTTGGTGTTTTTTCTGGTTACAATTCTCCATATGAAAAGAAGAGGATTTTGTTCCAATCTTTTTTGTTAGTTGTGAGATGATATGATTTTAATTTATTTTCAAAATGATCATAACATTTTAAATTTTTTTGAAAGATTTTTTTTTTACTTACAGCTGTCACAACTCGCACATCAAATGAAAACATATATGACTATGAAAATCGATCTGCATCTAACTCTTTTGCAAGTCTCACAAGACCCAGCCATATGTTTACCAATGGTGCCTACAACAATGAACAACGAAACCTGGGCAACACACATATCCCTGATGACCTCAATGAAGACCTCCCAAACAGTGTATACCCCCAGCAACTACCTCCAAGGTATGAGTGTATCGCTAAGAACCATCAACTACCACCTTATGAGCAACCACCACCTTACTCCACTGTTGAGCAAGATAACACTTGCCAGCATGGAGGTGAAAGTGTGAGTGATAATGCATGTGATAACATGGGAACTTTGACTTCTAGTGATACTGTGGTGGAGTTTATTCAAGCTAATACAGCAAACAGGGATTGTACAACCAATGTTGCAATAAATAACAACAATGTTACAAGCAACAACAACAGTGTCACAAACAATGACAACAATGTTGCCACTAACAACAATATTGAAGACAATAATAGCAATAATAACAACCAAGTAGCTGGCGTTGGTAACCAGGCTAACACTGCAGCTCCATAAGCACTCATTAAACTGCCTTACTATTCCATTCACTACTGCTGTACCATGCAATTGTTTATTTTGCATGGTCAACATAAATTTTGACAAATGAGAACAAGTTATTTGGCTCAGTGAGATTTCATTTCCTCTGAATCATCTCTATGTAGTTGAGCTTGAAACTCAATGAATATGTACACATTTTGATTTTTTATTCATAATCTTTTTTAAAATTTAGTTCTACAATTGATAATAAATTTTTATGTTACTTCCCAAACTATGAATATATGAAGGATTTTCATTTGTGATCTTATAGAGATGCAAAAGTATTTAAAATATTCTTATATCTCCATTATATCTCAAAAAAACCATTCAATTTTTATAGTAGTCTTAGTCCTTTATTTTGATGAGCATATATCTGATTTTTCAAATGATTTTTATGTTGGTATATTTTGTGATGAGGATAGCTAGATATCAATAGATTGTTTTTGTGATGAGTAACAGACAATGATATTGCTTTAAAGCTTGATGCATCTTTTTTATGCAACATTTAATAGTGTTGGAATCACCTCAAAATGGAGAGTTATCAAGCTGTATATAATTCACCAAATGCAATGATTTTTCAATCCCATTTTTGTGTTTTATCTCATATGATAATTATTTCTTATTATTCATCTCTGTATGTGGAGTTATTTGGGTGAATGAAAAAGATGATGGGAAAGGTGGTGTTTATATGGTGATGGTATCATAAAAATACGTTATCATCACTTCTGATTTCTCAATTTCATCTTTAAGTGTTCTTGCAACTCATTTTTTGCTTTTTTATATTTTCTTGTTATATATTAATTTTTCTATTATGTTTATGAATCTTTGGTTTTCAATATATGCTATTTTTGATTTTGTAAACTTTACTTGCGTATATAATCCTTCAAACGGCTTCTAAATTTTATAGTATATTTTCGTTTAAAAGCCAAAAAAAAAAAATTAAAATAATTTGAAAATTGCTTTTTGATACTTTTTCAGATGCTTTCACATTTAAAAAATAATTCTGTTTTTTAAAATATTCTTAAAAGTTTTACTTTTTGAAATTGTTCAAATCTTAAATAATCACGTTTTCAAAATTAAAATTTTTTAAAAAACTCTCAAAAACTTTATCAAAATTCTTCATAGGGTATTTTAAAATTTCTGCAAAATATTTTTTGCATAATTCGAATTCGAATCTAACGGCATAAACCAGCGTTCCTGACGTAGTCGATCGATTTTTTGGCTTTCTTTATATATCGTTTATCAAACATTTTGCCTATTCTGGATCCTAAAATGAAAGTTTGTATCGACTTTTCACTTAAATGAATTGTTTTTTAACGATACTTTTGTTGCAGAGAGGATTTAGCTACGGGAGTAATGGAGATGACGAAAAGAAGGTTGTTCACGTTCTATAAAATGTTTTCACGATTAAATAGTTTGTTTTAAATGAAAATGAATTTTTCAAAATAATTTTATATTCAATATTTTAATCTTCAAACAGAGAATAAAGACTTCAATGGACGACATTGAACGGCTTCCGAGGAAGGTTTTGCATCTGAGAGGCTTTCATGACGACATCGAAGCTATTGACATCGTGCAGTATGCCATACCCTTCGGTCGCATGCGCAACATGGTTTTCGCCAAAAAAACTCACCAGGTAATTTTAAATTCGTGTCTTGTATCGCAACTTTATGATGACAATTTAAGCATGAAATTCATCAATCGGCAGGCGTTGTTGGAAATGGATACGTTGGAAGATGCTGTTTCCATGGTGGACTTTTATAACGACAAGGTTGCCCTGTTTGACTCAATATAATAATCGGCTTTAAAACTTAATTAATATTCTAATATTGAATTAAAATATTTCAAAATAGTTTTTAACATTTTGTGAATGACACTTTTTAGCCAGCCCAGTTTGAAGGCAAGACCATTTATGTGCAATATTCCAAGTATGATGAGATTGACAAGGAACTCAAAACTCAAGTAATTACCTTTTATTCATTGCAATTTTTGAATGTTATGCCATTTTAAGCACATTCTTCATTGTATTATGAACAAAAATATTTTTTTACATCACATAAAAAATTAAGTTTAAAATCATCACAGGGTAATGATAAAGTTGAAAATCACATAAAGCATACAACCACTCACATGCTTCATCATATCATGCACACAACCCTATACAGCATACAAATGTGGTGAAGGCCATAACAGCAGCAAATGACATGATAGACAATATGGATGACACTCCTTCAAATGTTCTCAGGGTCTTTATCGACCATAAGGTCTACCCTGTCACCTTGCAGGTAGTGTTCTGTGTGTGGTGTTAGCTTCTTCAACTTCATGAGTATTTTATTTTGAAATATGTTTAATCAAGAAATAAGCTAAAAGTTTTGAAAGGACATTTTTTAAATTTTCTAACTATTGGTTCAACACTCTTACACTCCATGATTTTGATTATATGGTTACACATGTCTGAAAAAATTCAACATCATGCTGTAATGATAGTCACACCTGAATAACCACAGGCTCTGAAGCAGATCTTCTCAAAGAGGGGAGATGTTCTCAAGATTCTCATCCTTCCCAAGGTTAGTCATCATTTGATGTCATGTGGGTGCTTGTGCTTGTAACATCATAAGCATAAAATATAGTTTATATTAAAAAATTAAATATTACAATTTCTGAATCTTACTATAACAGTTTATACAGTTTAATATTATATGTATATTATACAATGTAGTATATACACACTATACATTACAACACCCATTAACCCATACACAACAACTCTTGACAGACTCAACAGTGGCAGGCTTTGATACAAATGTCAGACATTGTGACTGCTCAGATCGCCAAGAACACCCTCAATGGAAAGGTATGCAGGGTTGTTAAGGGTCCTTTACTTTCGGGGTTCATTTTTCAACTTTCTTGTATAATTGATCATCTTCATATGCTTAACCCTGTTGCTACTGGCATATGCTGAGTGATGGATTCATAACACCCTGCAGAACATCTTTGATGGTTGTTGCACTTTGAGAATAGAGTATGCCCGACAAGATAATATCCACATCAAGTACAACAATGACAAGTCATATGACTACACCAACCCCAATCTGCCTCCTGTTTGTAGTGGTTGTTTTGTATTTGTGATTTTATGTTGTTTTTGTATATCTTTTATTTTTGTGCTTTTTTTTGTTGTTGGTAAAGTGATGCCGTGTGTAGCATGCTGATGATGATGATGCTTATGATGCAACAGGGTGAGAGTTCCTCAAACACCAGCCTTTTTGACTCACCACCTCCCTCCATGATTGATATGCTCCAAGGTTGATCTTCCATTCTCTTCTTTGCACACTCATCCACAAAAACACTCTTTCTACACACACACACACACACACACACACAACCCTTCTCTGCATACACACAGGCAACAAGGGCAGCAGAGGAGATATGATGGACTCATTGAACCTTGAAAGCCTAGCCTCCCTCTCCACCATGCCAAGTCTTGGTCAACTGCCCTCCCTTGAGAGGCTGCATCAGGTCGGTGTGGTTTTAGGGAGAAGGGGTGTGATGTGGTTATTGAGGTTGTTTGTAGGAAAGGTGATGTAGTTTTAGGTGCAGTATTATTTCTGATTGAAGTTTCATAGTTATAACTTTGAACACATAAACTTTCTTGAAGCAGTTGAAGTTATTTTGACTCAACTCACAGGCCATTGGCAACCTCACCAAGCTGGCAAACATTGTTTCAAATGTGAACTCCAATCAGAACAATTATGCCTCTGAGACCACATTCAGTAACAGGGTCTTTTTCTTATTCTTTATTATATCTTCATCTATGTTTTCATGAAACTGCATTCTTGTTTGCTTTAAATAATTTTATTGTTTGTTTTTTATATGAAATTGCTTCATGTCAAGCGCATCATAAGAGTCATGCTGGCCACCACAGAATGCATCTCAAGTGGAGCTGCCCCCTCCACTGATGGTGCTGCCCTCAGGAGGACAGAGAAGTCACAACTCGAACCATTCATCGGCACAGAGTGGCAGAGTGATCCTTGTCTCCAACTTTGATCGTGAGGTTTGTAGGGTTTGGAATTTTAATCCTTAGTCCTTTGAAACGTCGCAAAAGAGGCGAAAAATCTTGCAGTCTTTTTGCAAGGCTTTCATCGTTAAATTCTTTTCAACAGAGGGTAGTTGCTGATACGCTTTTCATCTTGTTCGGTATGTCGGTCTTCATTCTTTCTCCTTTCAATTTCATTCACTCCATCATCACTCATATCCATCTTTTTCTATTTTTATCCTCCAATCACCTCTTAAAATTCTCACCATCATCATTTTAACCTTCTTCTCTACAAATACCTTTTAATTTCCATCAATTTTTCACCCTTAAAATGCACTCTAAGGCGTCTACGGCAATGTACAGAAGGTTAAAATCCTCTATAATAAGAAGGATTCAGCACTTGTCGAATATGAAGAAGAATACCAAGCCAGAGATGGTTTAGCTCTACTCTTTTCTGTTTTTATACATTTTTAACTTGTTTAACGTTTTTTTTTCTATTTCCATTTTATTCTGTTTTTTGCTATGTCTAGTTTTTTAAAATATTTCTAATTTTTATTTTTCTGTTCTTAATTTTTTTCGCTTCAACTTTAAGTGTATAAATATGTGATTTACTTTTTGATATTTCTCACCTAATCTTCTAAACCACCACATACATTACCATTCGAAAAAACCTTTGCAAAAAACTTTTGCATGCCACAAACATCTGCACCACAACCACACCCCCGAACCTTCGCATATCCAGTCTTTCCAACAATTTCTCAACTAGCATTTTTTGATGTGTATCTTGTGCTTTTCGGAAAAAATCAATAGAAATTCAACGTTGTGCCAACCTATCGTGTCAAGTTGTAGATGAGTGGTGTTATGCAAGTGTATCAAAATTCAACACAATTCCCCACAACATCAACAACAACAATACTAACTACAATGCACAAGTGAAAATCACTTCCACAAACCAAACATAACCATTTTGTTATTGAACACAATAAAATGTTTCAAATTAATATTAATATGGTATATAACCATTGACTGACCAGCCCTAGAGAACTTGAAGGGAGTGGTGTGGCATGAGAGGCCTCTGAACATTGTCTTCAGTAAGTATGACTCTGTCAAGCTGCCCAAGGATGGATCTGAGGTAGGTGGTTTGATCATCATGGTGTCTCGGGTGCTGGATGTTGTCTTGCTCACTTTATCCTACTGTTTTATCATTTCATCTCTGTGTTCATCATTAACTCCTTAACAAATGAGTCAATGTAGCATTTGATGACAGGAGCCATGGTTGACAAAGGACTTCTCAGGCTCCAAGTTGCACAGGTGGGTACAACTGATGGTGCAACATTGATGCATGGTTTGTTAGTGACATGGTCATATATCACTGCAGGTTCCGCAATTACAATTCCAAGAACCATCGCAACATCTTTCCACCCTCCTCCACTCTCCACCTCTCCAACATCCCGTATCTATTTGAGTTTTCATTTTCCATCAAATATTGATCTACATAAAAATGAACAGACATTTAGTTCTCACACCATTTCTAAGAAAATCAAAAACCACCACACAGATCTTCAGTTACAGAACAGTATTTAGTAGATCAGTTTTCTAACTATGGCAAGATCCTCTCCTTCAAGTTTTCACCGTACGTTTTAGTTATAGTTGATTCACTTTTTTACAAATGACGTTACATCTGATTTTATGGCTGGCAGGAATGACAAGAAGATAGCTTGGATCAAGATGGCGTCAGTGCAGTCAGCCATAGAAGCTCTCGTGGTTGGTGCATCTTTGAATATGAATCTTTAAAAATTTGTATTTGTGGCAGTGAGTTGAAGTTCAATATTATTGGTATACAAATGTTGATATTTTGATGAGCATTATAATTATACTAGTATAAAATAATGAAATGAAGTTCAAAAATGATCTTAATGACGCACACTTTTACAGAACATGCACAACCATGAGCTGACACCCACCAGCCACCTGCGAGTCTCCTTCACGGGATACTCCCTCTAGAAGTCGCCATCTTTTGAATCATTACTACTGACTTTGATAATCAAAACATTGAAAATTCATCTTGATGTTGAAACTTTCAATGATAATATGGCGTGTTTCATTCTTTACGTGTCCAGTTGTGTCATGACAAAGGATCAGGTGGTTTTGTCGCTGTTTTGAATAGATATTTGATGTGACACATTTTGGCTTTTTTTTTAAATTTTTATTCTTGTTTTAAATTTAAAATGGTGATTTGTCATGAGGATAAAAAGAATTTTCATTGTTAAATTGCTACTAATGTTGTCAAAAGTTGAAGAAAATGTTTAAATAGTTAATTTTTTTGTGTCGAAATAGAATTTTTTCTGGTTTTTAAATCTAAATAAATTCATGGAAAATTCATAAATTTTGTTTGAGGAGCATAAATACCACCTGTAATCGTATAAAAACGTTGTTTTTATTATAATTTTTGCTACTTCAAGTAAAACAATAGTAGCTAAAGATGTTTAATTATAAAGAAATGTCATGAACGCCTAATCGAACAATAAATAGTCAGAGTTATAAATGTATCGAAATGTGGACATCCTAGAATGAATGTTTCACTTTTGACAACTGTTTGATTAAGTTTTTACTTCATGGAAATTTAAGTGTTTTTATCGAGCGTGTGTGAAGTTGTTAGATTGAAATTCAGTGTTTTAAAGTTAACATCCGTGAATTGATAGTTGAAGCTTGACTTGAAAGAGCTCAGGAAAAGAAAAAATATGTCTTTTTATATCTTCTATCTTTTTCTTTTAGGTAACAGAGCTTTTTTTTATAATTTTAAGTTCATAAAATTATTTTCTCAAATTTCAACTTGCATTTAACATTTCAGTCATTTTACCAACCTTTCTTCATTCACAGACTTTAGTGAGTTGATTTGTATTTTGTTTTTTACAGCCATTTTTCCATTTTATCTAATTTTTTTCATAGTGATTAAACTTCATTTTTTACCCATATAAATGAAAAAAGTTTTACTCAATTTTTATTTGTAAACTTGATAACTAGAATCAGAAAATTGAAAAATGTCTGGAGCCTTTAAAAGAATCAAAAGACCTCTCAAGCCTTTTTGTGGATATTCCATATTGGAATGAAAACTATACAAGTATTGCAGCTAACTGCAAGTGAGTTTTTCCCAAACAAATAAAGATACCTTTCCACTAAATTTTTATAGGCTTCATAGGGTTTTGCCTAATTTTTCATATATTATTTTTGCTGAAAGTTCATTTATTGTTAGTCATTAATAAAGAATAAATACTAGTAATAATAATCTATGAAGTTTATTATAGTGATGTTTAACCAAGGGAGTTACATGATCACTTGATATATGTAAAATTAAGTGTACAAATATTTTGAGTAATCTCATTTTCGACAAATTCACCAAATCAATGGTTTCATTAAAAAAATACTAATTACTGAATCAATTCAATGTCTTATCACTTGTCCTCCCACCAAAAACCAACTCACATAACCAATTATCAATCAACAATTCCCATGGATGAAACCTTCTACCCACCACAGATTATACACCAACACCACCAAATGCCTGCGACCTCATCTGAAGGAAGCTAGGTACAATGAATACATCATTTTGAAAGGGCTTCATGATGCTCTTAATTTCATCTGTATTCCTGAGAATAGCCTTGGTTTGTGTAGTAGTTCATTTTTATGTGTAGTTTTTTTAGAACAATTTATAAATAATTCTTCTATAAAATCATTTTCATTAAAGACAAAATTAAAATCATTTAGAGAATTATAAAGTTTATGCAAATAATCTAAAAACACAATACAAGAAACAAACACCCAATTGCATGTCACATTACTCATCCTTCAACAACCTATCAGAACTTGTTGCATATCAGGCATGTTATGCTGATGATCATGTGCAACAATCACTTAAGTTATGTAGGTGAGTATATGTGCTCGGTTGTTGGCAACGGTGGTTATTGGTTTCCTATTAAACACTACTATGTCATTTCTTTACACACCAGCCTACCACACACATCATCTCACCACTCTATCTACCACCCATCACACCATCCAGCCCATCACACACCATCTAGTCCACCACACACCATCCAGCCCACTACACACCATCCAGCCTACCACACACCATCAAACCTACCACACACCATCAAACCTACCACACACTATCAAATCTACCACACACCATCAAACCTACCACACACCATCAAACCTACCACACACCATCAAACCTACCACACACCATCAAACCTGCCACACACCATCAAACCTACCATACACCATCAAACCTACCACACACCATCAAACCTACCACACACCATCAAACCTGCCACAGAGATTGGAAGAACAAAACTTTAGAACTGATGTCTAAGAACTCAAGCAAACTTAACAACCCTCGCAACTTCACTTGTCTGTTAGTCGCATAGTTTTAAGCCATTTTAGATCTTGTGTTGGTCGATCATAATCACCACAAATGATGAAATTGAAAGATTCAAAAGCAAACGATTGCCAGTCATTTTTCTTATGTTTAAAAATAGCAAAGACTATACATGCGAGTTGGTTATTTATGTGATTCTTTGAGTATCTTTTTTTTTGCTGAAAGATATTTTTCAACATTCAAAATAATTTCCACAATATCAACAAAGTCACACATTTTGTTTCATTTTTTATAAATCCGCTTCATAATTTTTATTATGCTCATAATTAAAATCATTATATTTTTATTATTATTATTATTGTTCAACACACTGTATGCACTAATTTCAAGTTGAATAAAAAGATTAATTAACAAGCACCTTCAGCCATACCCACCATAATTCCACCAAACAATCACTACTCCTCACACAGCTTCACCAAACAACGTCCCTCCCTTCTCACCATCACCAAACAACGTCTCTCCCCTCTCACCATCACCAAACAACTCCCCACCCATCAGAGTGGATGAAACCTACCAGAACTGTATTAGTACAACACTTAAGAATTATGCGGTGTGTGTCAATGACAGCTCTCTGCTGCAGTATTATTGGAGGAACAAACTCATGTATTATACCCTCAATGCCACTGGCTGCTTCAGCAAAACTAATGGTGAGGGAGGGTTGATGGTGGGGGAGGGGGTAGATGGGTGACATAGATTTGTGGGATGCTGGGTGGCTGATAATACTAACAATTTCAAGTGGTTTTTACTTTTGGTGAAGTTTTATATATAGTCTCTTGGTTTTATAAAAGTTTAAAGATTATTATATGGTGGTTGATGCTGAATGAATACCAAAATTCCAGGAGAAGACAACAACCTATATGACAACACAGGTTTGTGCCATTATTTTTCAATTGTTCAAACACAATTGCTCATCACCATTGTACACATCTGATTATAATACCCCTCGACAACTTACGATTACCACGTTGAAAACTTCCATCTCTCACAACCATCACATCCCATCACAACCACCACACCCTCTCACAATTACCACATCCTATCACAACCATCCCTCCCAGAATGGTCGATCATCTTAGGAGTGGTAATGGCAGTAACCATCATTCTCTTCATCATTGGCGTCATCATGTTTCTCTTCTTCTTGTATTGGAGGCGGAAGTACGCTAATGAAGACAGTGGTGAGGAAGGTTCCAGAGGCATCTTACGCATCTTGGGCTCCCGCAGGGATGTACCACCCCCCTACGCTCTAGTCGTGTCCACGCAAGCAATTGTTGATAACAGTGCCCAGGTTGGTGTTGAGAACAACGTGAATGTCAGGAGTGGTGAAGAAATCACAGAGAATGGAGGGGTGACGAACTCAAATCATTCCCAGGCCACTAAACCTGCTTCTCGACCTACCACCACTCTGAGGTTGGTCGACTCTGAAGATCGCAGAGTGGCTGAAACTGTAGCCAGGTTCTACGACGGGGACACCACCAACACTACCGGAAATGGATTGATACTACCTCCGCCTTACCCTGAAGATTACGATGAGAATGATGCTCAAAACCACTGGAAGAAGCAGTCTAAGGACAAGGAAAGCAAAAGGAAGAACCACACCATTCGAAACTACAAGATCGTAGTATACAACAACAACAACGCCAATATTATCAACAACAACATCGCCTACAATGACAACGAACACATCCACATTCACAACAACAACAACACCTCTTCAGAATCTTCACTCACCACCAACACACTCAGCACAAGTGGGCAAAACAGAAAGAAAACTTCCACCAAAGTGACGTCACCACACACGCCTTGCAGCTGCGGCAGCTCCACAAGCAACCTCAGCAGCTTCTGCAGTGCTTGCAGCTTCGACTCTACCCCGCACACGTCATCAAAAAAACCTGCGTCATCATCATCCCAACAACGTACGTCATCTTCATCACACCAGCCTACGTCACCATCACACCAGCCCATGCCATACTCATCAAAAAGCCCACCATCATCACCTCATCCTTCTACCTCATCTCATCCCACCGCTACAAATAATCCTTCAACCTCACCTGTATTACATTCCGAAATGCCTTGTAAAAACCAATCAAATCTAATTACGAAAGATAGCACCAGGGATATTAATGAAGGTGATAATGAAGTCAATAAAGGTGTTAATGAAGGGAACAAAGATGGCATTAGTAATGACGTCACTACTGTACATTCCGCGGCAAATAATAAATCAAATGAAAAATCAAATAAAAGCAATACAGGTGTCGTCAATCAGTTAGATACATCTAACTGCACAACTGGTAAAAGTGAACCTAAAGAAAAGAAAGCAATTTTTCACAAAATGAACTTTATCAAAAACAAAAGCAACCATGACAAAAACAAAGACCACGCCATCAACGAAAACTACAGTGGCACCAATGACAGGAGAGATAAGAATGTGTACATCAATGATAACAACAAAGAAGTGGAAAGGACCTCTATGGTGTGATGATGATGATGATAAATTGATAGGGTGGTGGTAGAGTAGAATTTGATATTTCAATTGTTTATCAAAGTAATCATTTTTTTAAGACAGAGTTAAATAATCCATTTTTAATCTACATTTTCACTTTGACACACTCCCATGGCATATTACTCATGCTACCATGACAACCACGTCCACCATTTTGTACCACCACAGATAAGATAATAATGGTTGGGACAATAATATTAATTTCCATAGTTAGCACACTTTTAATGAAAAATGATATGGTGGAGGCAGCAATAATAAGGATAATAATATTTTTAATGACAATCAGAATAAAAGAAGTGAGACTAGTTATGGTTAGGATGATAGTGGTGTTTCCAATAAAGATAGTGATGATGTTAATACTTGAGGGTATGATAATGGTCAAAGTAATATCTGAAATAATAATATAAATCATAGTGTTTGTAGTGATGATAATGATGATATTTGCAGTGATGATGATGATGATTGTAGTGAGGGTGATGATGATAGTAGAGCTGACAGAGTTTTGGTACTCACCTTGAAGATCTGTTTCCTATTCCAACTGCATTTTGTTTTCCAACGTTTTTCCTCAATTAATTTCTTTTTGTTATAATACTGTTATTGCACGATATTTGATTTTTGGTAACACCAACAAAGCATGCCGATTTTATTTATTTATCGATAAGATAGTTTTTGGACTCAGCATCATCAGGCGACAATTCTTCAAATAAAACATACATTTTTTATGTCTCCAATTTATGCATCCTCAAAATTCTGAGGGTCATAATTCTAAATTTGAATTTATTTTATTTTTGGCTTTTTCCAATTTTTTATTAAATTAATATTTTATTACCATAAATTTTATCGTCATAATTTCAGCATTCAAATTCTTAGCATATTGTTTTTAATCCTAATGACTTGAGGCTTCCAAAAAATTATTATTTTTGTTATATTTTTTGAAATTATTATAAATTTTTTCTATGTCAACAGACATTCCTAGACAGCAACACTTTCTCCATTTCCATCTGCAATATCTTCTGGCCATCTTTATGATGTTCAAATCAAAAAATGTTTCGCTAATAATTTCAGGATTTCAAAAATGTCAAATAGAGGGAAATAACTTATTGAAATCAATTATTACGTTTGATTTGCATTTGCGCATGTCCTGCGGCCCAACCATGAATCAAAGGAATTATTTGCTCTTCATTTTTTAAATATTCATAAGTATTTTTCCAAATTCGATGTTGGTCGTTTACGATTTATAGCTGTTTATTTCTGCTTCGAAGCATTTCTTCTCTTTAGAACGCCTTCAATCGCTGCACACAGTCATTCACCAACAGCAATAGCCCGACGGAAGAACCCACCTTCTCGTGGTTCCGAGTGTGCACTCCAACAGGAGTGTCGAAGAAGTTCTAAACCACGTCAGCTTCCAATCACAAAGCATTTCGAGAACTCATCCATCATTTTTGTCGCTGCTCACCAAAAGTCACAAACAACTCGAAGCTTCAATTTTCTTTCGGTACTCGCTCCAAAGAGTCTGGAAGCTGGCGCTCAAAAACAACAACCAGCAGCAATAATGCCTTGATCGTGCTTCTGTCCCCAGTGGTCGTTTGCGGATTTTATACGCATTCCTTCTATTCAAAAGTTGTTCTTTTGAAAAAAAAACTTAACGAGAAGATTTGCTTTAGTTTTACAAGGCTTGTTGAAAGTGGCCAGTTTTATTGAACCATTTTAAGTTTTGAAAATTTTTAACTTAACCTTCTGTAAAAATCTTCATTTAATTTAGTTTGGGATTTCTTTTGAAAATCTCAAACAAAAAGTTTTTGAGTTGAACTTATAAATCTTGAAGGAGCTCAAAGCTTTTCAAGCAAGATTACATGCAACTCCTAGTCGTAAAAGTGATATATTTGCAGACGATAAAAAGGATTTGATTCGAAATAAACTGCAATTTGACATCCATGTAAGCCGCCAGATTTCAATTCTATCCTCCATCTTTCCAGCATCTCATAAATAAATGCTTCAAATTCAACTTTCAGCAATAAACTGGTTTGAAATTCAACAGTTTATAAAATATTTAAAAGACTTTCGATTTTTTAAAAGTTCGAGTCTCTGTAAGATGAAATTATAGGGAATCGAATTTTTCGATCTTCACGGAAGTCTTGGAACCGTTTTATATAGCAACTTTTTGTTATTTTTGACCCAATTTCAAAAAAATTTCACAGTTTTCACAATTTATAATTTTTCCCAAACAGTTTTCCTAGCAACTTTTTGTCTCAATTTTTGCTTAGTCAAAGTTGCTTATGTTCTTCTTTATTGTAAAAAGTGGAATAAAAACAAAAAAAAACTGTATAAACAACAACTAAAAAACGGAAGTTAGGTTCCTGGCGGCATTATTAAATGAATTCACTCTGGTGCGTGTTTCAAGGCCGTTTTGTCGTCTGCATCTTTTATCGCCATTTTATTTATTTTCTATGCATTTTTCAGCTCATTTATTCTCTTTTTTATATCTGTTATTTTTGTCTTGTTGTAGAAATGGTAAATGAAGGAATTCTTTTCAAATATATCCTCCAGCATCGTTCCAACCATGCAACCACTGTGATTGCTTAGGCACTGCATTTTATAGACCCTCAATAAAACATTTGTTTCAAAAACTATTCAAACAAAAGCAACTTTTTATGCACCGATCAAACCTCAATAAACTTCAAACTTCTCAACATTTTCCAGGTCTCTGTATTTAACTGGGCCAACCTCATAACAACATTTGTGAAAGTTGAGAAAGATGTAAGCACAATCAGTCATGCAAGCAGTTGACACATTATTCAGTGAAACTTTAAGACAAAGTAGCCGCCATCAATCAGATTTATATTTAAAAATAAGGATGATGATGATGGTGGTAGTGTGGACGATGATGATGATGATGGTAGTAGTGTAGACGATGCTGATGATGATGATGGAGGTTGTTGGTGGTGATGATGTTGGGGATAATGATAGTGGCAGTAAAGAAGACGATAACAATGAAAGTTTTTTCAAAATGAAAAAAAATCGACAAAAGTAAATTTTTGAAAAGTTACAACAAGTTGCCCTCCCTGAGGGTCCATCTGAGATCATTTTTAAAATTCTCTTGCACTTTCTTCATCCCATTGTTAACAGAATTCCCATCTCCGAAATAAATCTTCGCTCAAAAGTTGAGATGGATGCAAAGATTTTATTGAAACAAATTTAAGCTGTTGAATTTTTGAAAGAATTTACACTTTTGAAAATATGAAATAAATTCAGAATCTTTGGATTTTAAATAAATGGAAAATTTTAAATAAATTGCTTCTTCTTGACTTTCCAACATAGCGCTACATGTCATCAATAAACTACCTTAACAGACGTAAGAAGGATGATTCAAAATATAACAATAAAAATAAAATTGGAATAAATAAAATTATAATAAAAAAAAAATAATCCATAAAATAATAAATAGAATGATAAAACCCATAAAGCAAAAACCTGAAGCTTTAAAACATGCTTGGAAATGTTACTTTGTCAACGAAAAGCTTCGTATCTTAATAAACTTACTAGTCTTCTGAAGTTATATTCATTTTAAAACATTGATAAGCACTTGAACTTAAATTTATCTCAAAAAGCTTGCGTACGAATTGTGGCGTCGAGTGAAGTCCGATTCTTTAGTTTTTTTCACATTTCTTTTGAATGAAGGCTGAAATTTTGTGCTAGAATTGATTCGGTGGGTGCTAATCTTAGTTTTTATCGTTTGTGCCTGCCACATCAGTTGACTCAAGAGATCAAATTTTGAAGTCTCCATTGAAGTTCATCTTCCAAAAAGACTCAGTTTTTTTGAGAGCTTAAACAAACCTTTCATGACGCCCACAAAATCAACTCAAAACATTTTTTTAGGATCGATTTTTTTATTTGAACTTCAAAAAACTGATTTCAAAACCTCAAGTACTTGTTGTCACGACGATCATCTCTGCTTTTGTAAACCTTAGTTGAAACCTAGCCTGCAACGACAGCAAAGTAGTAAATTAAGGCCCCGTTGAGTCCTCACACAGCATGGCAACATCACCTTTCATAAAATTTTTCATTCAAAGAAAATTATTCAAAAATCATTAATTGTGCTTTGTCGCCCGTGGAACACCACAAGTAACTCAAAGGAAATAAAGATGAATTTTTCAGTGAGTTCCATCACTCCGACAAAACACTATTAAATTCAATCGAGCTTAAACGTCTGCGTCTTGCAACTATCTTGACTGCCATGTTTCACAGCTATCAGAAAATCAAGTTTTTGAAACTTTTCCTAACTTCCGCAGCAATTGATTGATGGAGAATGAGCAAATTCAAAGTTTTGTTTTTTGCAACACGTTAAGGGAGCATTTGAAATAACCAATCATTTTGTCCAATCAAGTTTTCCACACTGTTTTTGTTGAAAAAAAACTTTTTGCAAAATATGTTTCACGATATTTGAGAATCTAAACTGTAGTAAAAAAAAACTCTAATGAATTTTTGAAAAATATTTCTGCACGAAAACAAAAACAAGAGAAACCTTAAACCTCCAAAAACTACTCCTTTTTAGACCAATCATCCCTTCAATCCTCTGTCATCCCTCCAATTCTCTGTTATCCTCCACTGAAAGACATGCTTCAAATATTCATGGTGCAATGTTTCAAGCACCATGCAGAGATGCACTCAACAGCTAATTGGAACACTATTGTGAGTATATGATTATTCTTTACTTAGCATGCGCGAGGTAATCCTTCCTTGATCACTTCAGTTGGTTTTCATGAATTTTGTTTGGATAATTTTTTTCAAGACTTTTTGTTGAAGTGATTGTTTTTTTTCAAATTTGAAAAGTTTTTGTTGAATTCAGAAATAATGTATTTTGAGTTCCAGCTTTGAAACTTGTTGGAGGATTTTCAATTTAGTTTGAAGTTGGAATTGAAAGAATCAATTAAATTTTCGTTTCAACACGTTTCGAATTCCTCCATACATCAATTCACCATTCTGAAAAAATATCGACTTAAATCCCTTCGTTTCATCTTCATCATCATCATCATCATCATCATCATCATCATCATCATCATCATCATCATCATCATCATCATCATCATCATCATCATCATCATCATCATCATCATCATCATCATCATCATCATCATCATCATCATCATCATCATCATCATCATCATCATCATCATCATCATCATCATCATCATCATCATCATCATCATCATCATCATCATCATCATCTTCTTCTTCTTCTTCTTCTTCTTCTTCTTCTTCTTCTTCTTCTTCTTCTTCTTCTTCTTCTTCTTCTTCTTCTTCTTCTTCTTCTTCTTCTTCTTCTTCTTCTTCTTCTTCTTCTTCTTCTTCTTCTTCTTCTTCTTCTTCTTCTTCTTCTTCTTCTTCTTCTTCTTCTTCTTCTTCTTCTTCTTCTTCTTCTTCTTCTTCTTCTTCTTCTTCTTCTTCTTCTTCTTCTTCTTCTTCTTCTTCTTCTTCTTCTTCTTCTTCTTCTTCTTCTTCTTCTTCTTCTTCTTCTTCTTCTTCTTCTTCTTCTTCTTCTTCTTCTTCTTCTTCTTCTTCTTCTTCTTCTTCTTCTTCTTCTTCTTCTTCTTCTTCTTCTTCTTCTTCTTCTTCTTCTTCTTCTTCTTCTTCTTCTTCTTCTTCTTCTTCTTCTTCTTCTTCTTCTTCTTCTTCTTCTTCTTCTTCTTCTTCTTCTTCTTCTTCTTCTTCTTCTTCTTCTTCTTCTTCTTCTTCTTCTTCTTCTTCTTCTTCTTCTTCTTCTTCTTCTTCTTCTTCTTCTTCTTCTTCTTCTTCTTCTTCTTCTTCTTCTTCTTCTTCTTCTTCTTCTTCTTCTTCTTCTTCTTCTTCTTCTTCTTCTTCTTCTTCTTCTTCTTCTTCTTCTTCTTCTTCTTCTTCTTCTTCTTCTTCTTCTTCTTCTTCTTCTTCTTCTTCTTCTTCTTCTTCTTCTTCTTCTTCTTCTTCTTCTTCTTCTTCTTCTTCTTCTTCTTCTTCTTCTTCTTCTTCTTCTTCTTCTTCTTCTTCTTCTTCTTCTTCTTCTTCTTCTTCTTCTTCTTCTTCTTCTTCTTCTTCTTCTTCTTCTTCTTCTTCTTCTTCTTCTTCTTCTTCTTCTTCTTCTTCTTCTTCTTCTTCTTCTTCTTCTTCTTCTTCTTCTTCTTCTTCTTCTTCTTCTTCTTCTTCTTCTTCTTCTTCTTCTTCTTCTTCTTCTTCTTCTTCTTCTTCTTCTTCTTCTTCTTCTTCTTCTTCTTCTTCTTCTTCTTCTTCTTCTTCTTCTTCTTCTTCTTCTTCTTCTTCTTCTTCTTCTTCTTCTTCTTCTTCTTCTTCTTCTTCTTCTTCTTCTTCTTCTTCTTCTTCTTCTTCTTCTTCTTCTTCTTCTTCTTCTTCTTCTTCTTCTTCTTCTTCTTCTTCTTCTTCTTCTTCTTCTTCTTCTTCTTCTTCTTCTTCTTCTTCTTCTTCTTCTTCTTCTTCTTCTTCTTCTTCTTCTTCTTCTTCTTCTTCTTCTTCTTCTTCTTCTTCTTCTTCTTCTTCTTCTTCTTCTTCTTCTTCTTCTTCTTCTTCTTCTTCTTCTTCTTCTTCTTCTTCTTCTTCTTCTTCTTCTTCTTCTTCTTCTTCTTCTTCTTCTTCTTCTTCTTCTTCTTCTTCTTCTTCTTCTTCTTCTTCTTCTTCTTCTTCTTCTTCTTCTTCTTCTTCTTCTTCTTCTTCTTCTTCTTCTTCTTCTTCTTCTTCTTCTTCTTCTTCTTCTTCTTCTTCTTCTTCTTCTTCTTCTTCTTCTTCTTCTTCTTCTTCTTGTCCCCCTTTATCACCCACTCAAGATCCATACAAGAGCACACACTTTGACATATAAATATATCATCTAGCCAAGTATTCAAAAAAAAAATTCCATAAATCGTTTTTATCCATATTTACTGAAATAATTTCTAAAAAATTTGAAAAAAAATTATAATTATTATTTTTACACTCAATTATTTATCATAAACTCTCCTATTTATTGCCATGTCGACTGTTCATAAATCCGCAACTTTTTAATTAATAATACATCATATATGTGATGATGTGTGTGTGTGTGTGTGTGTGTGTGTGTGTGTGTGTGTGTGTGTGTGTATGTGTGTGTGTACGCGCATGTATGTATATATAATTGTACATATGTCAGAATATGTGCTTTGATGCACAGATGCTGCTATATAAATGGGCGCCTCCGCTATTTTCACTACTTGAAGTTTTTAAAATTTTTCAAACTCCTTCAAATTCACTTGTTCCTCTTACGGAATCTTGGCACGCTTTCTTCGGCAAAAGTTTCATGTTTTGTTGATACTTGGAGGCATAGCTGCCCCAAAAGAATGATATAAGAGTATTTGAAAGATAAAATCGTTGACGGAATCACTACAACACCGTATCTTGATAACTCAACAATCAAATGCGTCAAAACAACAGGTTCCTCACAACTTGGCTGTTTTGTGTGGTACGAACATAATTTAAATTGTTGTATAATAACCAAATTAACTCAAAAACGTTCAAAACTAACATCGAATTGAATCGTTGGAAACTGTTCTGTTTAAACTCAACACTGCAACATTTAGTTGCAACATAAGAATGTTATATCAGTTACCAACAAACCTGCTTGAAACAAATGACTTCTTTATCACTTTGAAGAGCTTATCACATCTCAACATTGACAATCAGTTAGTAATATTCAGTTTGTGTTCTTGTGTGTATTGTTGGGTTTGTTGAAACAAGAGAACAGTGGCTATTATATTCTTGCATTTCCTATTTTGGTTTTGGGCTTTAAAGTTTTTAAAAAATTTTTCAAAGACAATTAATTTCAGGAATCAATAAAAGTAGAATTAAGTTTGGATCATTGGCGCAAACAACGATGGGTTTTAGCTTTAATGGGTTTATGCCTGTGTTTCAAAGCAGATGTAATTACATAAGCTCTAAGCTGGGGTAATTATTTTGAATTTCCTTAATAACATATTCATGATTAGAATCAAAAATGCATAATTTGCCTTAAATTTCTGTGATTTTATGCTTCAAAGTTTCACGAGGCTGGTCTTAATGATGATAAAGCAAAGTGCTCAAGAAGTTATACTTCAAAATAATAACGAAATTGTTTCAAAAGATTTTACTTCAATGTGGAGAAGTTACTTGTGTGTGTTTTGAAAAGGATTATTAGCCTATGGAAAGATTTGTACGTTGAATATTGAGAATGGAACTAATTAGAATCGCCATTTTAAGCGAGTAAAAATAATATGTTCAAAGATCATAAAGAAGCAAAGTTGGAAACAGCATAATAAATATTTTTGAAGCTTCGAGTTTTTGAGTTTCTTTGATTTGAGACATATATACAAAGCTCATAATGTTAATAACTGTATAGAAAAAAACTAAAAAAATGGAAGACTTAAGTTATAATAGAAACAAACACTGAGGTTTATTGAGAAACTTAATACACGAAGCTTTTCGTAAGATTATCTTACATTATCAAGGCTTAAAAATGACAACTCTGGCTAGTTCAACCTCACAGACCAGTTTTATATTTAAAACAAATATGTTTTGTCGGCGAAATTTTGATGATGATGATAACGATGATGGTGATGATGATAATGATGAGGATAATGATGATTTTGATGTTGATGATGGTGATGAGGATAAAGATGATGATGAGGATAATGATGGTGATGAGGATAATGATGATGTTGATGATGATAATGATGAGGATGATGATGAGGATAATGATGATGTTGATGATGATAATGATGAAGATGATGATGACACGAAGTTTAAAATTTTTCATTTGATTTTGTTTATTTATTATTAATTTTGTTTAAAAATTTATAAAAATAAATTATTCAAAAAATACTTTTGAGAGTATTTGTTTATAATTCTGCACTTGCTTTTTTATGGAAAAAGAACTTCAAAATTATTTTTTCAATTTAAACTTAAATTGACTTTTAACCACTCTAAAAAATATCATTAATCAAAGCTGAATTATCAATTCAGATTTGCATCATGCTCTGATGTTTCAATCGAAATAACCAAATAGGGATTCAAAAATTATATTTTTTATTTTTTGAAAATCTCTTTATAGAACAATCCTTTCCAATTTGGTGAGTTAGTTAAGTGATGAGGATATCGGAAAGCTTCGTTTAAATGAAAAGTTGCAAATATTCTCATGATTCCATGATTCACAATTTTTTTCCAAGTTTACAATTGTGTATCATTCAAAAACTCATTTTGTTTTTTATTGTTTTTATCATTAAATTATTATCAAAAAACATTAGCGTTCTCTTTTATGCATCAGTCAATTTTTTTCGGTTTATGACAAACGTTAATTTCAAATTTAATTTAATTTTTTGAAAAATATTTTATTTCCAAATAAATTTTTTTAAATGGAACATTCGACTTCTATTTATAAAATAATTTCCAAACTCAAACGTTGCATGAACCCATCATTTGATGAAGTTATTTCTGCTTGAAACTCTCATAAACGCCACAAAAAATCCAATAATTGTCCACATTCCTAGTTCTTCATTAACATTAAGAGATTTGTTGAAACTCAAAAAACTAAAGTTTCTCTACATGAAACCATGCCAGCCTTCAATGTTCTATATTACTCATGAACCACTCCGTCCATCCCCTGCGTCCATCCACCACGTCCACCATTCGTCTTTTTATCACAACCCTCATTTGTCTCAAAATCTATTTTTCCTTGCATCAATGTGGAAAAGTGTTACTCGCCTGGAAAGATTTTTTGAATGTCCTTTGAAAACTATTTCCTTTCTTCGTCTGTTGAGTCATCTACTGGTCCTCTACCACTCTGTTGGAATGGTGTTGAGGGTGGTGTTGTGGGAGGAAAAAATTTTTTCAACGTTTTTAAATCAGAAGATTCAAAGTAAAATCTCTGAATAAAAAAAACTTTTATGGATAAATTTTTATTCAAATCTGAATTGATTCTAAAAACATGTAAACTCCTCCATTGCTTGGTTCAACTCTTCCAAAAACCTTCAAATCAAACCAATAAACTGCTCTACTATTCGAAAAATGCTCAAATGATTTCAAAGATTTCAAAAATATTTATAAACCTTGAAAAAATCATTTTTAATGACTTTTCGAATAAATACATTTATACACCAAACACACATTCCCAGTCCTCACTGCAACAAAACCTACCACACACACCTTCCCAGTCTTCACTGCAACAAAACCTACCAAACACACTTTCCCAGTCAACACTGCAACAAAACCTACCAAACACACCTTCCCAGTCCTCACTGCAACAAAACCTACCACACACCCTCCCAATCAACACTGCTAAAAAACCTACCACACACATTTGATTACCAATCTTTCCCTCGTTAGACCTCTCCACTCTTTCAATTCTATAACTCTCTGATGGGCTTTCCATCAATCCAAACTTCATCTAGTTCTTCCTCCACCTCCTCCTACTTTTCCTTCTTCTCCACCTTTCCCATTCCTCCACCTTCTCCCACTTTTCCTACTTCTCCAGCTTTCCCATTCCTCTACCTCCTCCTACTTTTCTTCCTCTTTTATTGAGTTTTAGCAGTGAGTCTACAACTTTGATAGCTGAACTAAAATCAAGAACTTTTGATATTTTTATTTTTTTTATTGTTTTTTTTACTTTTATGCATTTTCTCTCAACCAATCAATTTTCATTTTATAATACCGTGTACACAGATGATATATTATTTATTGGAATGGAATATAATTTCTTTGGTTTTTTCAATTTGAAGTTTTCACTCGAGTTTTAATCAATACAGGATGTTCTGAAGAGAGTATGCTGAAGATGGTTATGACCATGATGATGGTTGTTGTTGTTGTTGAGCGCCAACTTCCAAAGACTCTTCTGACACTCTTTAGAGCGAGTATTGAAAGAAACTTGTAGCTTCGAGTTGTTTGTGACTTTTGGTGAGCAGTGAAAAAGGATGGATGGTTTCTCGAAATGCTTTGTGGTTGGAAGCTGACGTGGTTTAGAACCTCTTCGACACTATTGTTGGAGTGCACATTCGGCACCACAAGAAGGTGGGTTCTTTCGCCGGGCTAATGATGATGGTGCTGGAAATGATAATGATGATGGTGAGGATGATGATGATACTTCAAATGCACCTCCACCCCTCGAAAGTCTTTATTTCATTTGGTTATATTTCATTTCATTTTAGCTCCAATTCCAAACCTTATTTTTTTTTGCTTCAGTAATCAAGCATTAATAGAAATTTAACGTTTAAAATTGTCAATTAAGAAGTTGAGTCAAGAGATTTATTTGGTCAATTTGTAAATAAAAGCAGTGCTTTGTTGAGAAAGTCAATCTAAAATGCAGGATGATGATTTGGTAATTCAGTTTGTTAAGCCACGTTCAAATATTAAAATTGCTCTTTTTGGTTCATGTTTCAATTTACGGGGCTTATAAATGTATGGAACTCATTTTACGGAATTAAAACAACTTTCAATTTATGTAGCGCCGAACAAGCAAAGAGACCTCAAAGACGATTATCAGGCTAGCTTTAGGTCTTTCATTAGAAAAAAAAAATAATAAATTAAAAAAAAATAATAAATAAAAAAAAATAATAAATAAAAAATAAATAATAAATAAAAAAAAATAATAAATAAATAAAAAATAATAAATAAATAAAAAATAATAAATAAAAAAAAAATAATAAATAAAAAAAAAAATAATAAATAAAAAAAAATAATAAATAAATAAAAAATAATAAATAAGAAAAAAATAATAAATAAGAAAAAAATAATAAATAAAAAAAATTTGATAATAAATAAGAAAAAAAAATGGGACTCATGAAAAAAGGCAGATTTTAAATTATTTGCACGCTTTTATAGTTTTTGTTTATAAATTAATTCTGATCCAGTTTTATCGTCTGCAAAAACATTTTTTGATTTTTGACATTACGAAATGAAAGTTTACTTTTACACGACCTGAAAATCTCTACTCTTTTGTTGCACCACGCATGCTGCATTTCTCTTTGTGCACCAACTTTTGGAGCCATTTTTACAACATCATGCGTTTGGGCCTCTCATACCAACATCCTTTTTCCAGCCATCATCACTTCTCTTTCATCCAAACTCTTTCTCCAGCCATCTTTTGTGAAACATGAAAGAAATAATTTGGAATTCCAGCACATCAAAGGCATTGAGGAATTGATGCTACCAAAAGTTTGTATGCAGAAAATAACTTCAAACGACATGGAACCTCAGAGCACAAACCGACATGCAGTGTGGGATTCGTGATCAGCAAAGTTTTTTATTGCAAACTTGGTTTTGTTGCTTTGTGTTTGTGCTGAATTAATTTTTTTCCAAATTTTGTCTTCATTCTCATTACTTTTATTTATGCCCTTTTATTGTGTTCACACATGCGCACAATTGATCACTTAGACATGTGGTCATTCTATAGCGCTTCACACGTTTCACTTTTTTATTCAACTGTCATCATTTTCAAAAGGAAAAATTATAAAATAATTTAAAAAACAAAAAAAAATAGAAGAGCTTTGCAGGCGGCATTTTGAAAATGGCAACAATTAGATTCAAATGCATCTCAGATTACAGTTGAGCCTTTTAGAGCTGAACACTCGACATAAATCTTAAGCCCCATCAAATAAACAGTGCATCTGAAACAACCATAAAAACAACAAAAACACAATAAAAACAACAAAAAGAAAGCATCAAATGAAAGGACATCAAATCTTACCCACCCCCCACATCCACAACATACTACGCCATCACCTTTTCCACCACACCTACACCACCCCTACTCCACCACCCTTCCTCTACCACCCTTCCTCGACCACCCACTTCTCTTCTTCCCATCTCACCCACCTCCTCTGACCCACTCAACTTCATCTCTCCATCCACATTGGCCGTATTCATCTATATAATCCTTTTCTGCCTTTTCTCTTTTTGACTTATTGTATTTCTAATTAATTAATTAATTAATTTTTCCCATCTTTTTTTGTTTTCCTGTTTCAATTATTTGATCAAATGAGTGGTAATATCGTTTTTATATGCTTCTCAATTCTTATTCATGATTTTCTTCTTCTTTAACTGTCTCATTTTTATTCAATATTCTCTCCAATATCAATTTCCAATACTCCTCGGCCAGCCTCACTACATTCCTTTGCAAATATGCCCGATAACTTCAAAACTTTCAATTTGTGTGTGTCCCACTCCACACTCACATCACGCACCCATGCTGCAATTACACCACTTGATGACGTGAGAACAAAAACTGCGTGGTTCCAGTAAATAGAAACCATCAAGTGTTTGTAGTTGCTACCTTTGGCACCATCTCAAAAAAATAATTTTTGCCATGAGTGTGTTTCTGATCATTTCCACATTTATGTTTATGTGTTTTTTAGTTTTATGTGTTTTTTTTATGTGGTTTAAATCATGTGATTTAACTTGAGTTTTTATATATGTGTTTACACTCATGTGTTCTTTTCGTATATGTGCCTTTTGCTTGTTTTGTGTGTTTGCATATTCATCACTACACTACACAATGTTGGCATAATGAAAACTTTTCAATGACCACTGTGTGTGTGTGTGTGTGTGTGTGTGTGTGTGTGTGTGTGTGTGTGTGTGTGTGTGTGTGTGTGTGTGTGTGTGCGTGCGTGCGTGCGTGCTTCTATTTAATGTTGCTGAATTTCATTTTCTTTGCTTTCTTTCATCATCTTTGTTGTGTATTTCTTGTTTTTATCTATTTTTTGTTTTTATTTATTGTTTCATGTGTTTTTTCTTCTTATATGATGATCGTTTGATTTACCTTATCAACTTTTGTCATCCTCTTCTTTATCTTCTTCTTCATCCCTCTGTCTTTCACCATACCAGTGTTGTTCAAGGTCATATCTGTTTATGACATCAACTCTCTGATGGAAGATTATAATAAGACCCTCCCAAAAGCTTCAGCTCTGAGGCTCATGAAATATTCAGAAAACTTTTAGAATATAGTTTTATAGGTGCAAATTGAAAGTTTCAAATTCACCTCATCTATCAAACATGGGCTGCATTCATCATCTCAGGTCGAGTTTGTTTTGCATTTTTATTGCCTCTGTTAAGATCTAAAAATTGAGACTTTTCTTTTGTGTTTGTTTAATTAAGATGTTTTGTGCTTATGGGCGTTTGTTCTGTTGAGAGCGGAAAGTATTTTTGCGGTTTGTTTCCGCTCTGAAGCTCTAAAAGTGTGTACAAATATAATGTTTCAAAAATTTTTGAAATACGAAGTTTTAAATGTTTAAAACTAGAAGCTTAAAAAGGATTTTTGGCCACGTATATTTGTTAATGATGAAGGCAATTCGAGTTTTTTGTGTGTGTCACGTGGCAAATGGGTGTGATTAATACATTCCTTCAAGAAGCAAACCAAAAAACTTTAGTGATTTTTGCATGTTATTTGAATAAAGCAAATTAAAATGTTTGCTCTATTTGTATTTAAATCAAAAAGAATCTTTTTTTTCTAAAAGAATACAACTCACAAACCATTTTTTTCAAACTTTCAAATTTTTTTCGCGCCATTTTTCTTCAGACATGCATTCCCTGTTGAAGACAATTTATAGAACTAAGAGATTATTCATAAATAAATTTAAAAATAATATTTATACAGAACATCAAGCACAAAGTATTTTAACTTGCAAGTTCGAAGATTTGCGTCAACTGTGCGACATTTTGCTAATTTTGTTACACTTATGATCCATTAAACTCATGAAAAATAGTTATAGATAAAACATTGCCAACCAAAACATTTTTCCATCATCTCTTGTACATCTGCTGTTTCATAACAAATATAACGATGCGAAAGAATAATCACACCTCCAAAAACATAATTATCTTCTTCAAAAATAATTTGAACTGAGTTTCCCATAATGCCAGCCAATCACGTTTGTACGATGCAGACGTGATTGGATACCTGCACACACTCCCCAAACTTCCTCACAGGCACGATCATTTGTTGTGCGAATGTTCGTGATCTCCCTCGAGTAATTATTTAAACTTCATATAGACCTTCAATAAAGGTTGCACATAATCTCGGGTATCACAAATAATCCCACAATTTAAATACCGAAATGTGGTATATCTAAAAGACGCATTATTTGGAGATTTTATTTAGAATTAATTCCACTTTTAAATAATTTAATTTCAACTGCGAAAGGGTTTTAGAGGAAGAGCAGCGTTAAGTATAAAGTTATTTCCGACATTGAGCTTCTCGCTTCAAAACCCTTGTCGGCCATCAGAACTAATCATTTATCGGTCGTGTAAAATCATTAATATTTTCAAATTATTCACTGAGGGATATCATATTGAAATTATGTTGAAGAACGGTGTGGATAGAATTAATAAATGGGAACAACTATAATAACATCAACAACAACAATGATGATAATAATAATAAAATAATAATAAAAATAAAAATGATAAGTATAAACACAAAAGTACAATGGGAACAAATTAGGATAGATGTGATTGGCTGCTTGATTTGTTGATGTTATTATAACAAATGTAAGAGTTAATGATGTGTGTGTGTGTGTGTGTGCGTGTATTTATGGTTATGTGTGTGACATTAAAGAAAATCTTGTTATAAAAATAATAATAACTGTTTATATAGCGCCAAGGAAAGCAACTGAGGCACCCCCGTGTCAAATATTGTTAAAAGATAGTTATATGATTAAAATGAATAAATTAGAGAATTGTGTAGCAAAGAGGTCCTTCTTGCTTGGTGCCCTTTGAGCTGTGTGGGTTGGTGAGGTTTCCCTTCAAAATCTATCCTTCTTCTCCATTATCTTTTTCCAGTTTATGAATGCATTCTTTTCCAGGATGCCTCTACATTATGGGTATTCTTTGCGAAAATTGTTTGGGAATTCTATAGAATTTATGCCGCCATTTATTTAAAGAACAAAACTCCAACTTAAACTAAATGTTGATATAGCTCACTTCGAGGTGAATAATTCTTTGTGTTGTTTAGGAATGGGGGTGGAAATGTGGAGAGAGGTGTGGAAGTGTGAAGGAAGGCGTGTGTTTTGGACCCTCATGCTCAAGGACCTTTCCAAACTGCTGTTGAACTTTGAATTTCAAAATTTGAACAAATCTCTAAGTAAATTGCTTTTACTACAATCGAATTTGAATTCGATTTTCTAATGTGTTTTCCACTCAAATATTGTAAGGGATTCCAGAAATTTGCAATAAAATAATTTTATAATTCGCTGGAAATGCATTTTAAAGTGTTATAATAGAACTTTGTTATTGCTTCCAATAGCATTAGGACTGTAAACTTGGCTGTGTCGATGCACTGCATTGAGGTCCCAATGCAAGTTTGACATGCATAAAAGTTTAAAAAAATTTTTTCTTGAATCAAATTCTGTTTCCCACTGAGTTTTGGTGTTTTTGAGAATATTCTTTGAAAACTTTTATGACGTTTCAAAATTTCTCTTTAATGGATTTTGTAGAGCTTCGATGGAAAGGAAACACTTGAGAAGAGAATAAAATATTTCAAAACAAAAAAAAAAACTCCAAGGAGATTTTCCGTTGTGTGATTCAGAGTTAGAATTCTGATCACAGTGGCTGAGGACCGCTGAAGAATTTATCAAAAGTATTTTCAAATGTTTCCAAAATGTATTAAATCAAAATTATTAATCATGATCACGTGAAGGGATTTCAAATTTTACAAAGTTGGAAGAAATTTTGTGAATTGTCGTAGAAACCTACTTGAGTTTTGAGCTCAATCATGTTGTAAATTCACTTTTAAACTTCTTTTTATTTAACGAATTGAATTCCAGATGACCAATCCTTTTTAGCTAAGCTTTTTATTTGGAAAAGCTTAATACGGGGAAATAGAATAATTTTGAAAATAAATATATTCCAAAAACCAAAACTTCAAAACTCACTAAAAGACAGTTTTTTCTATTTTTTTATGTTTTTTGCACAAAGTTCTTCGCTAAATAATGAAAACGACAAATATGTTTGGATTCCTCGCATTATCATTTTTTTATTACTATAGTATTAATTTTTATTTTCTTTTTATTATATTGTTATTATTTTATTGTTATAGCTTCAGAAAGCGTTAATTTACTTCAAAAACTCCTGGTGCATGTTTTATTAATTTTGAAACTCATTTTTTTCATTATTTCTTCCTAGGAAAACAAAATTTTATCGACTCAAAAATATTTTATTCATTACTCCAAGTCTGATTTTATTTAAAAGTTTATCCATTCACCCATGCACCCACCCATCCATGCATTCATGCACTCATTCACCTCTCCATACATCCACCCATGCACCCACCCATCCATGCATTCATGCACTCATTCACCCATCCATACAACCATCTATGCACCCACCCATCCATGCATTCATGCACTCATGCACCCATCCATACATCCACTCATGCACCCATCCATCCACCCATCCATCAAATATTGATCAATCAACATTTTCATTAAGTCTCCAAACTGCCACATCATTATCTCATAACTGCACAGCAACAGACACACAAACAAGGACACAAAAAGACCGGAAATGCTACATGACGTTTAAAGCGCTTTATTTTCGTGCACAAACGTATTTGAACTAATCAAAAATTCAAATTGGTAAGAGGACATAACTCATGGTGGGGAGACATTGCATTAGGATTTGGCTGGAATCTTTTTTTGGTGCATCATAGGCTGATTTAAAACACAATTTACAATTTTGAATCAATTTCAATATTTTAAAAAAAATTTTCAAAATTTAGTTTAGCACTTGTGTACTGTCATGAACGCCATTTTTATACATCCATCCATCCATCCATCCATCTAGCTATCTATCCACCCATCCATCCATCTACCCATCCATCCATCTATCTATCCATCCACCCATCCATCCATTCATCCATTTACCCATCCATCCATCCATCCATCCGTCCACCCACCCATCCATCCACCCACCCATCCATCCATCCATCTACCCATCCCTTCACTTATCCATCTATCTACCCATCCATCCATCCATCTATCCATTCATCCATTCATTCATTCATCCATCCATCCATCCGCCCACCCATCCATCCATCCATTCGTCCACCCATCCACCCATCCAAAGACCCACAACACGTCTGTTATTTGGGCATCCATTCAAAAGAGTTTTGAATTGTAAGAAATCTCAACTTTTTTGTTATAAAGAAGACTCGTAGGAAGCTTTTTTGAAGTTCGTGATATTATGAAGGGCATAGCACCTGGTAATGGAAACCCACGCAAAGCTCGGTGCTGATTTTGTTTTATGAATGATAATGTTGATTTTTTGAAATTTTCAACCAATATATTCTACTTCATCCTATGAATTCACTTTTAAATTTATTTTAAAACTTCAAATTTGTCCAACACCCTAAACAGGGGTGAATAAAAGCCTTCAAAATGAAACCAAAACAATTCGTCATGCAAGTGTTTGAAGTGGAAACTATAACTATTGTTGAGAAATTAAAAAATGCATAATTTGCCAACCGTAGCAGACATAAACAAACTGTGAAGCTTTGAACTGCGCATGCGCCATTGATCTTACGATTTGATAATGTTTACTCTTCGGCAGAGGCAAACCTTAAGAATCGATTCAGAGGCGCCATTTTTTAAACTCCTGTCTATTTTTCCATTTCTTCTTAAGTTTTGTAAGACGTAGGTTCTTTCCATAAATCACTCAGACATCCGGCAAATGGTTGATTTTTCTTTCATGGAATTTGTTTTTTTTCAAATTTATTTCCCTTTAAAAAATATTTCTGCAGTTATGAGTTTGCTAAATGTTTTTCTGGTGTTGTGGAGGGCAGAAAAGGCGCTTCTTTAAGCTCACAACGGAGGAAGACCGCTGCGTGCTTCCTCGTCCCCAAACTTCAATCCGTCAGCTTCAATCAACGTTTTGCAAACTTTCAAATCGTTTGAATGGTTTTATAATTGCAATTTGACACGCAATTAAAACCTTTTTGGATTTATTTTGAGTGTTTTATATTTGATACATAATTTTGTAAGTTTTTTACTAAGAAAATGGTCTTTTTTAGTTTCCCTGAAAAGAATGTTACTCATGAATTTTAAGTTGCAAATTGTTTTTCCAACGACTTTCACGCTTTTCAATTTTTCACTTACAAAATTGGATAAATTTTATGAAGTTTTGAAAGCTTCAAAGCCGAGGTTATAGAAGTGTAAAATTTTTGAAGTCCCAGTAATAAGCTCGAGTGTTTTTTACTTCAACTGCAAATTGCACCCACCACGCAAAGACCGTGCAATGATTTGTAGACCTAAAAACCATTTTTTGGAGGTTTTTGCCAAACCACTCTGACCTTAGACCCCTGTAGATAACAGAAGAAGTTGCCATGTTTATTCTCAGTTCAGATTGTTTTACTTTTAATTTTTTGAAACCACATATGCGATAATGATTTAAATTGTTTATATTTATTTCAGACATGGTCTTTCTCCAATTAGTACCCAACAAAACAATGCCAACAAAAAGAAAAGACAATTGCTATTTCGAAAAAAATCTCAATCCGGAAATGTTTTAAATTGATTAAGAATTAGATGCCCAAGCTGTTGGAACCATCTTGAAATGGCGGTTTTCTTCCCGACACCCTCCACGAACCAACCCACTTCTCCACCATTCCCCTTTTCTACCCCCTTCAACCTGACTCCTAATCGCACCCTTTTCAACCACAGTACCACTGACATAATAGAAGATGAGTCATGCTTGAGGTTGAGTCAGTTCCTTCTCAGAACCATTGTGAGTGGGTTGCTGAGTGTCATGGGGGTGACAGCAAATTTTCTCTCCTTCATCATCATCCTCAAAGATAAGACGACCCGTCCTATCCCCTCCCTCCTTCTTAGAGCCCTCGCCGTTGTTGACTCCCTCTTCCTCATCTTCTACTTTCTTTCCCTTTCCGTTCCTGCCTTTGTAGACTACATATTCTCTCGAGATCCCAGCAGTCCCAACCACTGGAACACTGACTATGCCTGGCTCACTGCCCGGTTCTACTTTTACAGCGCCATGTTCGTCATCCAAACAGCCACCATCTGGACCACCGTGCTCAACGCTGCCTCGAGGTGGGTGATGATCAGATTCCCTCACCGCAGCAGTCGGTGGTTCGGCATCAAGGAGGCACGAGCCATACTCTTCTTTACTCTTTTCTTCTCCGTTCTCTATAACGTCCCTCGATTCTTCGACACTGAGATTGTCGAAACAATTGAAGACTGTCCAACTTCCACCACGTTCCAACAGATTTTCATCTCAAACGACAACTTCACTCTACTCAACAACTCCACCGTTCAAAACAATAATAACTTCAACAAATCAAAAAAGAAGAACAAGTCATATACATCGTTGACAAACAAGTTTGAAACGGACAAAAATCTAAGATATTTGCTTCAAAAGATAAATCACCTGCCTACTTTTCATCCACCAATCTTTCATCCTTCTCCAGCTATGTCACTTTCTCATCCATCAATCCTCCATCCTTCTGCACCTATATCATCCCTCCATCCATCAAACCCACATCTCCCATCTCCCTCAACCAACCCTTCCCCATCCACACCACCCCACTCCCCCCCATCCACAAAAAAACCAAACATTACACAACCAGCCTATTACCTAAATACCTCTAAGGATCATTATAAGAACCACACTGCAGTAAAGCTCTCTAGCTACTTCACAACTCAACGAAGAAAAAAACGTTCCCAACATAAACATGGTAATGATGTCATAAATATATTGCTCTAATGGTGATGACGATGGCGGGGGTGACGATGATGATGTTGGTTGTAGTGGTGATGATGGTGGCGGTGTTGATGAAGATGGTGATAGAGGTGAGGGTGACGACGATGGTGGTTGTAGTGATGATGATGATGATGATGGTAGTGAGATGTTATTTATTAATATTATTTCGTATCATTATATTGATGGTGGCTATTTTGAGGTGTATTGTCAAGAAGAATAATAAAGTGGTGGTCTTTATTACTCTAATCATAATTATTAAAAAATGTTTCCATGGCAACGAAAAATATATTTTATTTGTTTGTTTTTGTGACAAAAACTAGAAAAAATAAACTGAATTTATTAATGAATGAAAAGTGAAGGGAAATGGATGAATGAAAGATGGATTGAATGAGAAATGGATGACAGATAAGAAAGGGATAGAATTGGTAGCATGCATGAGTAGAGTGATTGGTGGATAAGAGTGGCTTGTGATGATGTTTGTGGTGGCAGGAAACAGAGTCTGATGTTGTTTTAATCAGCAGCACAAACATTCGCTCATTAACATCGCCTGTTTTCCTTTTTTGTGTTTGCTGCAGGCTCCAGCCTTTTAAAGAAGTTTCTTTATTTCAGCGCCAATTTTTTGGCACTTCAGCAATTAATATTTTCTATGTGTTTTTCATTTTGTTATTCTTCAATCAACCCAGGAAATGAAAAAGTGAGTGATAACGTGACAAGATCAAACTCAACTTTTAATATGGAAGCAAAACACGGAAACAACCAAGCCGTGCAGCCAAAAGAAAGAAAATGTTACAAGTACCAGCTGACAGACTTCGGCAATTCTTATGGTTACCGCTTTTACTACTTTGACGTGGCTCACTACTTCACCTCTATCATTCTCCCATTCATTCTCCTCTGCTTCTTTAACTCTGGTCTCATCATCGGGTACCGCAAACGTAGAATAATCCAAAAAAACCGACAAAACAGAAGACAAACTGATGATGAAACTCAGCTCAAAACTTGGTGTTGCACTTTCAAATCCTTTGGGATCCGAGGTGTGAAAGAAAACAAAGGCGATAAATCGAATGAAAACTTTGTGAGAGGGGAGAGAAAGGAGGGAGAGGACGTGGAATTCACAAACAACACATGGAGCTCAAAAATTCATGACTCAAGTGGCGTCAGACCTTTAGACCAAAAGAGGAGAAGTTTCAGCAGATGGCTGTCTGATAAAACAGCTTGCAAGCATGAGAGAAAAAAAACGAAAATGTTTTATGAGAATGTTCAAGAATCAGTCGATGATTGGTCTGAAGACACAGAATGTGTTCCTGATGATAGAAGAAATGAACAAAAATCAAAAGTTAGCAAGGAAGGAAAAATAACAAAAAAGAAAAAAGTGATCGATACAAAAAGAGAGATCAAACTGGTGGGTTTCAAAGATCAAAAACCTCTCATTAAAGCTTTCCAGCCAAAAAACTCCCCAACACACTCTGAACTCAATGAAGAACGTGACGTCATTGATAGCATCAATCAAAAGAATAAGAAAAACACAAATGAAAGCAACAAAAATGATGGAGAGACGGAAGAAAAGATGAGTGAGAAGAGGAAAGAAGGAATGAAAGAGCATCCAATCAAAAACAGACTTGGAAACAAAGATAAGAATGACAGACAGGAATATAATATTGGCGATTATATTAATTATAATGAAAACTCAAAAAACATAAATACTGAAAATAAAAATAAAAATAACAAAAATAATAATACCAATAATAATAAGTATAAAACTAGCACAAACAAAAAGAATAATAACATAAACACAAACACCGAAAGAGGGTCAGTAGGACAGGCAAGCACATATCCCATGGGTACTGATACCCAGGTTGCTGCTGATGATGATAACAATAACAAAAACAATATCAATAGCAACAAAAACAATATCAATAGCAACAAAAACAAAAATAAAAGCGATGAAACAAACACTGTTGATGAATCAGCGAGACACAACCAATTGGAAAAGATCGACTCACATGCAAGCAACAAACAAAGAGACAGCATAAGCTCTTATCATGCAGTTGACACGGATCCCAGTGGAGGAAGTTTTGAAGGAAGTGGAAGAACAAACAATGACTCAACCAATGCTCAAGGGGGTGATGTGAGGGGGAGTGCTTGCAAGAAAGAAAATAATAATAATAATAATAATAATAATAATAATAATAATAATAATAATAATAATAATAATAATAATAATAATAATAATAATAATAATAATAATAATAATAATAATAATAATAATAATAATAATAATAATAATAATAATAATAATAATAATAATAATAATAATAATAATAATAATAATAATAATAATATAAACAATAATGATAACGATAACAAGAATCCAAACAATAATAATAATAATAACAACATAATTGAGAACAAGAAAAATAATAAATACAATAATAATAACAACAATAATAATAATAAAAACAACAATAATAATAATAATAGAAAGAGCAGCACTTGTGGTATATTGCAAGGAAGTGACACTAAACTTTGCGCTGCACTCGACAAGAATAATAACAATAATAATAACCAAAATCATAATAACAATAATAGCAATAATAGCAATAATAATAAAAATAATAATAATGAAAAGTTCAGTAGCAATAAAAAAAAAAATTATAACAACAACAATAGAAGCAGCAACAAGGAGATGAGGAGGAAACAGAAAAGGAACCGACAACAACAAGTATGTGACGTCATTGAGGGACTTATTTTTTACCATTCAATATCAAAGGTTGTTACTGTTTCGTACAAATTGCATATTAAATAATCTGAAAGGCATTTGATAGTGATGAACGTTGTTGTGTTTGGGAGGCATGGTACCGGAAAAGGAAGGTTTATGGGTTGTTGATTCTAGAGGAGCTTTATACCTTTGGTCACTTAAGTGTGTTCTCATTAAATTATTATTTCTAGTATTTATTTTCTTGCTTTTTGTTTATTTCTTCAAAAAGCACAATTTTACCATAAGTCTCTAATGAGTTATGATGAGATAGAGAAAATTTTAGCTTCCAAATGAAGTTATATCAGTGAAATCCTTTTTTTCTCTTATTATATTATTTTTATTGTTATTATTATTATTTTTATTGTTATTATTATTATTTTTATTGTTATTATTGCTATTTTTATTGTGCTTATTTCCTCTTAATTCGACAACTTGGCAGTGAATCCTTCAACACGAGTCCCTTAATTAGATAAAAATCCTTATTTCACAATCTTCATTTAAATCTTGCCTTTGTGCACCTCTTTACACATGTCTGAGGCACTTCATCTCACCATGCAAATAAATTTGTACAAATATAAAAAACTTCTGAACTGCTCAAAGGGCCAACCCGTGTTCTTGGTTCGAACCTCCAACCCATGAAATCATTTATAAGACCATAAACACTCATAATCCTTCAGATATTCTATTAAGTTTGATCTCTTCCAACATTCTGACGCTTTTTAAACCATAACTTTGCATTTTTTTTTGAGAAACTTAAATAAAAATATAATTTCAAAAGAAGCAAAATGGCTGTAAAACTGCCATAAAATGTTATGACCACGTAAAAGTCTTGTTTCGCTTTTGTTTGAGTTTATAATTGATACCACTGTAATGTTTCCATGAAATTAATTCAGCCTATCCTATAATATTACCATTCATTCTAAGCAGCATCATCATCATTACTATCTTCTTCCTTCTCTTCTTCCTCTCCATCCTCCTCCGTCCCATCCTTCCTTATTATTACCATCATTCTCCTCCTCCTTCTCCCCTCATCATCATCATCATCATCACCAACAACATTAGTCCCTTCTTCATCACCACCATCATCAGGAGCAGAGCGTCACCTTAGTACTCATCTTCGTCGTCATCATCTTCATCTCCCTCAACTTTCCCGCCAAGTTGATTCAAATTCTCAGCACTTATCGGTGACTAATTATATTCAAGATTATATTTTTATTAGTAGTTTTAGTAGCAGTCGCATGGTGTTTAAAATTGAATTTAACTGAAACCGCATAATTAAAGTCGAGACGTCACGCTGATGTGACGTCATGATGTTTTGATGTTGAAGACATTATGTATTTAAAATTTGATCATTCTCCAAGTATTTCATAATTATCTTTTTTTTATATTCATTCAATTATATTATTATTGGTAATTCCATTTTTTTTGCAACATTTTCTTTTGAAGAGTATGCAGAAGGCTGGCAAACTCTTAAATGACTTCAATACACTGTCTTTTTGTTTTTAATTCAGAAAAACATTCGATGTTTTTCATGAATATTTCAATTCAAAAAAAGTGTATATAAATTATAAAAAATGAAGAAAAACTAGACTTTTCACCTAAATCTTCACCTTCCTCTCCATCCACTTTTCATCAAGAATTTTGGAAACTGCTTTGAAATCGTCATTTTTAAACTCAATTTCCAATATTTTTTTTAATTTCTCTTTCTTATTTTTTCTTTTTTTTTTCAATTTTTCCACCATTCCTTTTTCATTTTTGTTTCCACTTTTTCTTCTTCTTCTTTTTCTCAGTCTTCTTTTTTATTTATTCTCATCCTCTTCACCTCCACTCTCACCCCATCCTCTCACTCCCCAGAGACGAGAAATGCCCTGGAGTGATGTTCTACGCCATAGAAGTGTCAGTGGTCTTAGAAATCCTCAACTCTGCTGTTAACTTCTTCATCTACTTCGGTTTCAGGAAGCAGTTTAGAGCCATATTTTGGCAGCTCTTCGGCTGCAACAAGAATTGAAATACTTCATTTTGTCGTGTTTAATTTTAGTTTTTTCAGTTTTCATTCAATTTTTTCATGGCAATCATTCAAGATGAAAAGTTATCATTACCACCGAGAGTTCAAATATTTCATGCCAAAAGTCAACTTCAGACTTGCTGGTTGTTATACGTCATTTCTTAACCCCCCTTGAACCTTCTCACGTCATTTCTGACCTTTCTTGAAACCTTTTAAGTCATGTCTGGCCTTTCTTGAACTTACACGCATCGTACTTGACCTCTAGTGAACTTCAGCACAAAAGTCCAATGAGCTCCACGTTATTTCTTTTTTTTTATACATTAAATCTGTATCATTAGAAGTTCCAATATTCTCCATCGGTTGAGTATTATTGATTTGAAATTATGATACAAAATTATTAATTGAAAGCTTAGAATCTTGGTCTTCTTCACCACTTGATATTATTAGAGCCTCACTTGCTGACACCCTCGCATCCTGGTCTCCTCTCCGCTGTAGTAGGACTATATCATTCATCCATCAGTGAATATTTTCATATGTTTTCGTCCATTCATCTTATTTTAAATCTTATTTTTATTTTATTTATATTTCATTTATCTTTTTTTATTACAAAACAGCTTTCCACAAACGTTCAATACAGCAGTCTATATTCGCCGCAGAATCAAATGTAATATTATTGACACATCTAGGTAACATTGATTTCGCTTTGCACCTGTGGACATTAAGACTTGATTTATGGTAAGAATTCAAATTGGTACGTTATTTTCATTATTATCGCATGCCCTTTAAAGGAGAAGTTATCCGCAGCTAAGTGTTGTGGAAAAATTAAAAGCGTGTTGGGGTATAAATATGGTACTGTTTTGTATTGTGAGGTATTTGAATTTTGTATTTGAATTTTGTGTTGTAGAGATTGCTATTTTGTATTGTATTTTTGTATTGTATTGAAATTTTCTATAGCATAATATTTAATATTTGTATTGTATTGTATTTTTGTATCACATACAGGTATATTTTGAACTACCTTCATAGATAGATTGTGTGTGTATGAATTCTCTCAAAAAATAACCACAGTTTGGGTGTCACATCTCATTTAGTGGGTGTTAAGGTTTAGAGATTTTGTTGCTTTTTTATCATTAAAGCATTTAAAACTTGGTGCATTAAATTCTTTATTTTTGTCATTGTTTTTGCTAGCATTAATCTATGGAATTAAAATTTTGATTTTTATTTTTGAGGGTGCAATTTCGGTTTTAGAAAATTTTATTTGTGTCGCAATATCAAACAACTTTTCAGATTTTTTCTGAATCAGAAGAATAAATTATTTAAAAGTATTTTTATGGAAACTTTAAATTCTTTTTATTTTGTTCAAAAGTACATATAGTCAATGGATTCATTAAAATTTCAAAAATTTGCAATTACCTCGAGTTTTCATGTTTAACTAACCAATAACTTTATTGAAACTCTAACCCACTCTGATGTCATAAAAGTGTAAAAGAATATTTTAAATTTTATAAACTTTTGGAATAATAATTTGAATATTAGAAATATTTTAAATTTGAAACAAATCTAGACTGGTTTGTGAGACGAGGATTAGCTTATTAATTTAAATTCGCAATCATTCGTAAAGAATTTCAAAACTTCAAATCTTCATCATTTATTCAAAGGTGTGGTTCTGCATTACAGTTTTTACTCTTGGATAGCTTCTTGTAAATAATTTGTTTTGTCTGATTAAATGTTAATTTTTGAAAGTGTAAACTCATTACTCCTAGATTGAAACCTATCTCGGGCAGTTACTTGAGCACTCTCCTCATTAAACTTAACAGCTGCAGACAATTTCAGAAAAATTCAAATTCATCTTAAGACACAATCCTCTTTGCATTCTCTATTAGCTCCCATCAATCTTCAACCCCATCACTCACTTCTGCAGCTTGGCTCATCTATTAACCTTGTTATAGTCTACATCATTCAATCATGGTCTGCAGTTATAGATGCTGAATATCAATAATAATTATCATATACTGCAGTGTGTTGTTGCGCAGACGCCTCTTAAGCAGACCTGACAATTCAAGTGTATTTGTTACTTTCATCAAGTGTGATTATTTTTATGTCTCAAATCACGTGTACCCTGCGGCTCACTCTTATTGGCTTCACAAATTTTATTATGCTTACTCGTATTGTTATTACAATTTTTTTGTAATCTAATGAATTCTAATAGTATTATTTATTATCTTTCATTTTTTAATATTATTTTTACCATTTAATTTCTCCATTTATATGGGTTTCCTTATCTCTACAAGCATTTCTAAAGCATGCGACCCGTTTCAAAATTGCACTTTAATGGCTATAAAGATAAAACTTTTGCAGACGTTACAAAATTTTTTCTCAAAATTTTAATCTCTGTTTTTCTTTAATGATACTTTTTTAATTCCCGTTGTTAATTTTTTTTGGTTGAAACTCAATATGTTGGCGCTGATGAATTCTAGCTGTTGTAAAATATAAATCCAAATATTGACAAGTTCCTTCAATGTAAACATAAATTCACGAAGATAAATTCAAATGCAAAAAAAATTTCTAATTAGATTTTGAAATATGCTTTTTGTGAATCCCTTTTCCTTGAAACTAAATTTTTTCTGCGAAATATTGACGACGTGAAAAAGAAGGTGGTTTTTGAATTCCAATAATAATTTTTCATTCAAAAACCCTTTTTCATCACAAAAGCCAGAATTTATGAGAATTTTTAATTTCAATGGAAATCCCACATTTACTCTCAAAAATTTTTCAAGTTTTGCCATAAATTTTCTGAGACCAACTCTAAAACCCTGAAGTTTTTAACTTAAACATCTGCGTTGTTTTAGAGTGCCATTAAAAAAGTTCCCACTGACTTCATCTGATCTTTTGAGCCATAACAAACACGTCCGCACCATTAAATAAAAATATATTTAAGACATCATTTGTCCTTTCAGCCGCATTTAATATCATTGTTGATCAATCCAAAGCCTTTTGTTGTTTTTTTAAGTTTAAGCAATGCAGAAATTTTAAACTTTTAAATTAAAATTTTATAGAACTTTTTTGATGAATAATTTTCTAAAGCTTTATTTATTTCAATAGTTTTCCAATAACATTCATAATCCATAAAACCTCCATGTGCCAACAACAACAACACCAAACCCTCTAATGGAAATAAGCCCCGAAAGGAGGCTGGAGCAGAGTCTTGGAGCCACCGATGGCTCGGTAGTTTTCTTTTTAGGACGCCTTCCCCAGCTAATCATGCTAGTGACAGACTGAGATGCAGTCTTGCTGACTTCTTTGGGTATGGTGGGGAAGAAAACAGCAAAGTTTTCAACTATGTAAATGATGTCGTAGAAGAGAAGGGGCCCATTGGTGATTTCTACTCTGACGGACAGTTGCAGCGGAGTGTATGATGTGTTGAACTGGCAAACGTTCCCTAAGTTAAGTTCATCATTTGCAAGGGAAGACTCGCATGTGAGAACAGCACTTGGCCATTCTGTCAAGTTGAAGCGCAGTCCCAAAAACCTTAGCAGGCTGTATTCCTCATCCCGAAAAGAAATTATTCTGGGAATTTTTTTTGTTCTGAAGTCATAAGTTGACGAGATGAAGAGGTGAGGAATGTACCTTCGACTGATGTAATCAAACTCCACGAAACAATAAAAACTCTCAGAGTTTGTGATTTTGACTTCCACTCCAGTACTTAAACCTCTTTGAAATTTTTGGAAAAGAATAAAGTTCAAAGGGTTTCCTGGTATGCTCTCACATTTGAACTTCAAGTACAAGGTCTTGTTTCTAGCGTTGATCAATCTTACTTGAAAAAAATATGACTCATCCACAAACATATTGTAAACAATTTTGTTCTCAATTTGAGGAAGTGTGGCAGAGAAAATGTAGTTGGAAAAACATAGGGCATATAAGCTGTACGTTCCTTTGATCTTTAGAAGACTACTCGGCAAAACATAGGTGAAATAAACAGCTATATTACTACCAAATTCTTTTTTAGGGATCCCATGAAAACTCACAGAAGTGTTTAAGTTGTCAACATTGATGAAAATCGAACACCCAGCCAGACTAAGGTCTGTGGGGAAAAAGACGTTGGGGTAGTTTGAGTTGGTCACAGCATATACCAAAGTCTTGTGTTTTTTTTTATGGATGGTCAAATCGACGAATTTTTTAAGATTGTTTGCTTGTTTTTTTTCTGCGTTCAAAAATAAACTGCCTATTAAAGGAACTAAATAAGCGTTCTTATTGATGGCTGGCTCGATGAAGAAGCTTTGATAGTCAAAAGGAACATCGTAATAGAACTCCGATCCTTTGAAAGTCACTCTAATGAGACAAGGAATTTTGGTGAGAGTCATAGTTTTCAAAAATTTAATGTAAAAGGTATTGGAATTTATAGTGTTAATCAGAAATTCGACTTCATAATAGCGACAGAACTCAAGTTGGATATGGTTCAGATACTCAAGGGGGTCTTGAGACAAGACTTCATTACTTATCATCATTATCTCGTTCAGTTTATTCACATAAATATCATGCATACCAAAAATCACTTTGTAACTTTTTATTCCATTAAAATCTCCCTTATTTCTGACCGCTGTTTCAAAATAGATTTCTTTTCCAAATAAATTTTCATCCACTTCACTGCCCGGAAGTATATAGCTGCCGCCGGTTTGTTGAAGGACCTTTATTTCGACATCTTCACTTTTCACCACCACGTCATAATGGTAGGGGAAGTTCAAGGTCACTTCAAAAAAAGTTCTGTTGTTGATCATGATCTTCTTATCAAAAAAGCTGAACTTTGTATTGCTATTCAACTGGGCAAACACTATCAAATTGGAGCTCACTTTTAAGTTTGCCTCGTGATCCTGTTTCACATAAACGGCTATCTTTTTGAACTTTTCATCAAAAAACAACAAGTCGAGTCCTTTGGCTATAAGGTTCTTCTTTATGATTCTATCTCCAGTCACAAAAACGTACTTGACATCGGGAGAGAGGACATAGAAGTTTTCGAAGGTAGTTAGGATCACTTGAGGCTTGTAATGCAACATATGATACATTAAAGAAAACAGACTGTCTTTCTTGGTGTTTTTATAGTAGTTGCCTAAGTAGGAGAACTGTTCCAGTGTTCCTTGGGAAGCCGAAACTTTCCCGATAAACAGCAAGTACAAGAACCAGGTCATTTGAAAATCGATTGGTGTGTGTTTTGTTTGTTTTTTTGGTTCCAAACTAAATTTACTTTTAGTATTTACGTGTTTTTTGAATATATTTTTTGGAATTTAATAAATTATTCTATAAAAAGGTTAAAATGCTTTCATAAAATCTTGTTTCGAATAAAAATTACTACAAGTTTGAAGATCACCAAGAGGCACTCAATAAATAAGGATTCAATACATATTTGTTTTGCTACCTTCACTTTCCTCAAAACTGCTTCAAAAAAAGCTCAAATGATTTTTAAGATATTCCCTGAATTCCTCAGTTAGTAAGGCTTTATCGAAACTTTTGAACAGCAGAAAAAAGCTTGTAGCAAGTTGATGATTTTTATGCAAACTGATTATAAAAATGAAATGATTTCAGTGACATAAAATATCGATGAAGAAGGCAACGAAAATTGAGTTTTTGAAATAGTTTATGCATCTGGAGACCAGTTTATTTTTTAAGTTTTACTACCTTACCTCGAAAAAAAAAATAATTTTTCGAATTCCATAAAAAATTAAAATTACACGAAGTTTTTACCAAAAAATTTTCATGATTCTATAGTAACAAATAAAAAAAAACTGTGATATTTATAATATTAAAATAGCCCATCTCTTTAATACAGGTGAAAACGGCTTTAAACAATTACCAACTTGGAGTGAACTTTTATATGACCTACGCAGGCTTGAAATTCAGTGAGTTTCATTATGAATGGTTAATAAATATACCGATATTTACACCGAGCTGTTGGTTGCGTGCTAATGTGCAAACAACTATTTATGACAGGTGCTGGAAAGTTGTTTGTACCAGAGATTATTCCATTGGCAAACTAACCAGTGAAGGTTTCGATTTTTTTGTGCTTTAGTCGTCTCTATTATATGCAATAAATTGACTAGTTTGATGTGGTTAAACGAAAATTTGTAAACTTAAGAAATGTGTCTATTTCGAAAATATGTTTTGATACACATGAAAGCATCTCTTAACAACTTACATAACTAACTCTTAAAGATGGATTCAGATGAAGACATTCGCAAGGTGCCTCTGAACGAATCAGATCAGGAGGTGAAAATGGACCAGGAGAGGCCTTCAAGTGGAAGCCCTATTGCTACCGTCCCTGAACATGTTGATAAGCTTTTGGACAAAAAAGCTCAAAAAAAGTTGAAAAAGGAACAAAAAGCAGAAGAGAAAAGGCTGAAGAAACAGGAGAGAGAGGCGCAAAAAAGCCAGGGAGGAGGAGGGGGGGTTCAATTCATGAGAAAGAGCTTCAACCATCTCTCCAATATGCTGGCTCCTAATATCATCAAAAAGAACAACCAGAAGCCCATAGAAAACGCTGTCTCTTGCAAAGTCACTTTACTCGATGGTTCTGAATACAGCACTAGCATCGATGTTGGTTCAAATATTTCAATGTATTTCAAAACTTGCTTACTTAATATAGTTAGTATACTGCAACCATTAAGTTTTAACACACATCAACACAAAACACAAATTCTGCAGAAATACGCTTATGGGCAGCATTTGGTGGACAAAGTGTTGGACCACTTGAACTTGGTTGAGAAAGAGTACTTCTCCCTCACATTCACTGGCAAACGTAACATCCTGGTTAGAACTAAGTCTTCTTTCAAACAGGGTCCATACCTCAAATTGAGTTAAAAATACAGTGTTTAGTAATACAACAACAAAAAATTTGCTTCGATGCAATGTTGAACCCTACAGTTCTGGTTGAGGCATGAAAGAAGAATTATAAAGCAGAGAGTTGATGGTGAGACATGCGCATTTCATTAACTCCTATCAGTTTTTTTTCTTAATTCTCTATACTATTCTGAATATTCCGATAATAATAATAATAACAGTAAAAATACTAATTAAAAAAAAGGAGCCGAGGGTCCATGGACATTCGATATGAGAGTTAAGTTCTACACTCCAGAACCAACCATCATTCAAGAAGATATCACACGGTGTGTCTGTCTGTCTATGTGTTTGTCTATTCATGTTTGTTTCTGTTTTTTGTTTTGCCTGTTTGTGTTTCTATCTTCATGTTTGTTTTTTTGTTTTTTAACCTCTGTTTTATTTTCAGCTTTATTGCTTAATATCAGCAAACTTATAAGGAATGATAAAAACTCGCAGATACCAACTGTGCCTTCAACTCAGAAATGATATCGCCACTGGCAAGTCTGTATTGATGTTAAATTTCTTATATAACTAATCAAAATGTCAAAATTTCATGCTCCATCAAATGGAGTTTATTTATAGAAACAAACACATGAGTTTAACCATTGAGAGTCTTGAAACCTCGTAATCAAAGGGTTAAGTATTCTGCCTTCAACTACATTAAAACATTACCCGCCCCCACCAGACTGCCATGCACCTTCGTCACTTACGCCTACTTGGGCTCGTACACGGTGCAATCTGAGTTAGGAGACTACGAACCCGATCCCAACTCCAGCAACCAGATAGATTACATCCAGGATGTGGTGTTTGCTCCCTCACAGACTGATGAGCTTCTTGAAAAGATTGTGGAATTGCATAAGACTCACAAGTTTGTGACTGGTGGGAATTAATTTGAGGGAGAAGTTCAGTTGGAGATAGTAACGTCTGATAATTCAAATTCATGAAATTTCATAAAACATTTAAACCACATAAAAAGAGCTTGAACTATTTAATGTAATAACGAAAACACAAAATAATATTTGATTCGCTAGAGGACAGATGCCTGCGGACGCTGAGTTGAACTTTCTCGAAAACGCCAAAAGGCTACAGATGTACGGAATGCACTTTGCCCCAGCTAGGGTGGGTTCAAATAATCAATACATCAGAAATCTAGATAGATATAAAACGCCATCCCAAACAGGACTATGAAATGGTTCTCATATGGTTGGGGGTGTATTATGGGGGAGTGGTGGTGGTGAGGGATGGAGTGGTGATTAATAAATTCCCATGGCCCACCATCCTTAAGCTCTCATACAAGAACAAAAAGTTCTATATAAAGATCAGAGCTGCTGAGGTAGTTTGATGTTTTATACTGAAAATATTCAGATTCAAAAAGCATATATTCTTAAATACTTTATTTGTTACCACCCTCTACCGAATAATAATCAAAAACTATTCTGTTACAGTTGCAACAGTTCGAGAACACACTGGGTTTCCAGATGGAAAGCCACACTCACGCCAAGAACTTCTGGAGGCTTGTGATGGAACACCACATCTTTTTCCGGTCTGTAACTTTTATATGTCTTTGATAGTTAAATGTTTCTTTCTATTATAAATTTCCATTGTTACGCCATTTGCTGGTCCCTGGGTGCAAAGGCATATGAGCTGTTGCATACGTTACTCATTATATTATTTGTGCTAATATTCTCATCATAATAATTTCTTTTTTAACTGTAAAAATATTTTGAACGTCTAATAGTAATGATTCAAGAGAACGTAGTTAAACGAGGTCTTATCGAACAGACTTAAGAACGCAAAAGACGCAGACAACCTGAGCAAAAGCTTCTCTGTAGTTGCTCTCAACAGCAAAGACAGGTTTCTTTGCGTTTTTATGTATTTTGATCTATTTTTGCTTAAAAAGGAATGGCTTTTTTAAAAAGTTAAACTGAAGTCATTTTTTTTTACTTCAAGTTCATCTTTAGCTGTTTATAATTTCCAAACGTTTTTATATAATATTTTAGTTGTGACGTTAAAACGTTGTAACTCTTTCAGATTCTCAGGCCGCACCCACTACCAAACAAAATCCCACCGCATCCACCGATCACAACCATCCTTCGAACGCAGTGGCTCTAGAAACACATTCAGGTCTGCCAAGGGTGTTGAGGATTCAAAAGTTTAATTTAAATACAGAGTGTTGAATATTATATAAAACCAAACAATCATCATCATCATGAAATTAATGAGCAAACATGCCACTAAAACTGTTGAAACCTTCCCCGACCCTCCTTGCCGCAGGAGTCTGGGCGCAGCATCGATAGCCTCAGAAAGGATGGGTGTGGATGCCCAGCCTGATGAGCTTCTTAATGAGATTGGAAAGGTCGATGCTGTTTTGTCTTGTTATCTTTAATGAGATTTGACTAATATGTTTTATAGAACCTAAGTAGTTTATAGGGTTTGGCATTTATGATTTTTTAATTTTGAATTTAAAAACCTTCGGTTTTTTAAAATTTTTAAAATGAATAAATATTGGAACATAATAATTATATCAAGAAATATTATACAACAGTAAAATTAAGAATACAAAAACCCCATAAGAACCAAACCCACCCACCCAGGTCTCAGTGCTTGCGGGTACAGGATCGAACGTCAACAGGCTGGCTTATGTCAAAACTGTGGTGCCTGAAAACCAGATGATTCAGCCCTATTCTGAAGAATACGACTCTGAGGCCTATTCTGTAAGTTTCGTTGTTTTATTGCTTTTGTTTGACTGCTGTTTTGTGTTTTTTGAGAGATTTTTAATCGATGTGTTATAGGAAACATGGTTTTGAAGTTTAAGTTTTGGAAATTTATCAAATCATTATTTTTGCTCAAGAAACCAAAAGGGGGTAAAAAAAAGAAGACACGGTCAAAGAATTATGATGAATCTAATGTCCCCATGGTATGACATGGTCATTCAAATTATAAAAAATTTTATTAGTTTCAAAACTTCATACTTTTTGGTTTCTATTAAATTTTTTCTATTATTCAGAATGGAGACGTTGAAGAAATGAGCGAGAAGAAGAAAAAGAAAAAAAAGCCATCAAAAAGCGATGATTCTTCAGTAACAGAAGTCATTTGTTCCCTATTTATTTATATGATAATGTGAAAATATATTTCATTGAGACAAAAAATCTATCTATATCAGCCTTTCTCCCGCTCCATGTAACCATAGTTACCACCACTATCATTTCCCTAACACCCACACCACCATTCAACCCACCCTACCCCACCCCCATCACCAGTACAAAACAGAGAGAAAAGGTATGATCAGCACAACGACAAGCAACGAGGTGAAAGTCAAGAGGGAGCCCGGAGAAGATTATGAGAATTATGATGAGGTTGGCATAACGGCTTGAGTCCTAAATTGATGGATATTAATAATTATGAATTTATTTTAAGAAAAATAATTTTATATTGTTAAAATTTCATTCCTATAATTATCAGTCTCTATAAACCCAATCAAAGTTTTAAAAACTAATGTTTCCGAAGAGATAATTAATGGTCCGATCACAAATCACCCATCCAACCATGTCTTATTCATTTGACCCACTCTGTATTCCTTCACTTCTTTGTACCATAATCATTGAAGTCACCTTAACTCCGTTATAAGATGCTTTGTGTGCACAGCATACTGAGATTTTATTTTGGAGAATCGATGTTCAGTTTTATATCCAAGCGATAATAACCTTCAATATATAATCAATAAAACCAAATATTTTAAAAAGCAAACCAAAATTTTTATATCATGGTCTACTGCAACGTGAGTAGATCAAACTTAGATTTCTACACTATAACATATCACACGTGAAGAGCACCAATCCAACCATCTCCAGGCCCTCTCCAAAGCCATAAAGAATGTAACGGAGCTTGATCACGGCCTTGCGGTGAAGAACATAGAAGTGGACACAGATCAACTGAAGAAGAAGAAGAAGAAGAAGAAGAAGAACATCGGGGAAGAAGTTGATATGTAGTTGGGATGTTTTGTAACTTTTTCAAGGTTTTAGCTGTTTTAGTTTGATTTCTATGAAATATCCTTTGCTCTCCGATAATAATTTTCTACCTATATTATTGATATTATATTATTCTATGAGTGTTATTTCAATTATATTTTTTTACGAATATTATTGAACCATTTGTTCCGGCGTGATGCCTCAATAGTTTATCTTGTGCCCCTTTGTTATTCAAATAATTGCATCATCCTTGCTTATCTATCAGAAGCTTAATCAACTCCTACCAAGATTCCCCTCGGGTTTTCACATTTCAATTAGTTCCAATAACCATCCATGAAACATTTGCTTCTATCTCACGTTATTAATTAAATATTAAAATTTTTGATCGCTCGATTTTCATGAAAAATTTGCATTTTTAAAATAATTCTTGGCAAACTTTCGACGAAGTTTGAAACCCTTCTCATAATATTTCGCTAATTTTTGTGTTTCGTTTCGTTTTAAACGCCATCCTCTGTTTCAACTCAATAAGTTCTAATAAATGAAAAACTACGAAAAAAATCTTCCATGGTTTTCCACCACACAAGTCCCCGTTATACTCTTCCAAGAATTTTCAGTACCCGCAATACATACATATATATATATATATATATATATATATATATATGTATGTATTTTTTTTTTTTTTTTTTATAAGCATTTTCAAAAAATTCAGTATCTATATTCATTTATTTTTTTTTATTATAAATATTTCTATTTTTTTTATTACGATTCTTTCTTGTGTTTGTTTTTAAATTATCTCATTGGTCATATTTATTCATAACTACTTTTAAAAAATTTTATTTATTTAATTTTTTGTTTATTAAGCTGTTTAATTGTTTTGAACTTGTTATTGTTATTGTTTTTGTCTTTGTTATTGTTATTATTGTTGTTTTTACTGTTATTGGAAATTTGTCGATAATCTTTCTCATTATCGCTCAAGTGACACTGTGCTTAACAAAACTATGTTCTTTAATATTTATTGTTACTTTCAACAAGCGGCGTTGAGGCTAAAAGTTGTCAAACATGCACACACGAGAGCACAAGCTCACAAAGAATAAGTTACCAAGAAAAGTTTTCCAGCAGCCTAGCATCCGAGTGTGTTTGTGTGTGCGTGTGTGTATCTTCAAATGTACGTGTTTACTGTTGTATGAGTAAAGTTTCATATATTTTTGTATATGTGCTCAACTTTGCAGAAACACACAAACGCACACACATGTGTATCTCTTGAATTCTCATGTGAAATGCTGACACATGTGTCTACTTGAGAATGCTCACATACAGATAACCTCACTTACATCTGTGTGCTCCAAGCTATCACACGCGCATGCAAAGTAAGAAATCATAACAAAGAAAACCACTCTTTCATCTTATGTGGGAGAATGCTTTGTGGGAAGATGCTGTTGGGATGTTGGTGACAGTTTGCCTAAAGTGATGGTTTGATGTTGGAAATTTGAGTCTTGTTTGTAAAAAGTTTACAGCATTCAGCGAAAAAATTTTTAATAAGTTCATTAAACATTATAAAAAGATCAAAACAAAAATCTGTAACACTCAAGTTTATTTCAAAGCTTCCAAAATATAATTACCAAAACCAACTCAAGGGAGCACCCACTCAACCCGGTGCTGCATCTTTAATACATTCCTTGTCTCTCGTTTCCTGCATCCATTTAAAGGAGATGTGCTAGAACTGTGAGATGCAGAGACAAAGAAATAACATCAAAAACGCCCGTTCTTAAGATCAAATGTTGCATTCTCGTATCACGTGCACACATACATACACACACAAACACATTTCTATGGATTCACATACATTCAGAAACTTTCCGCTTTAAACTCACGCACATACACACATCTTCAAAAGTGTGATAGGTTGGAAGTTTTCAAAGAACTTAATGGTCTCAGACTTGTGTGTGCATGTGTGTGTGATTATATTTACTAAGCATGTGAGAAAAGTTATATATATACAAATAGATAGTTTTACGTAGTTATAGTTGTGATTATGTGTACGTTTATGGTGTGTTTTTGTTTTTGTTCATCAGATTGAATCTTTGATGTCAACATACAGATATAAAGTGTGATACCATTGTGGTAAGGAGACACACATATGAGAAAAAGTATTAAAAAACACATAAGATACGTGATAATATAAAAAACATGTGAGCGATAGATATATAGAAAGATATACAATATAAATAAATAAATACATTCAAACACGCACACACACAAACATACACAAGCATACACGCACAAAAACAAACACACAAGCATAACACATAGAGACAGTCTTTTGAAATCTTCAAAGATCTGATAAGATTATCACTTGGGAGTCATCCTGATAATGATGTTTGTGTGTGTGTGTGTGTGTGTGTGTGTGTGTGTGTGTGTGTGTGTGTGGGTGTGTGTGTGGGTGTGTGTGTTTCACCTGTGAACTTCGTTTTGCGTTTCAAAAATAACTTTTTTGTTTCAAAATTTTGAAGCGGTATCTACTCAATTTCCAAAAACTTATATTTTCAACAACTTGTACAAACGTTTTTTAACAAAAAATTCGCAATGTATCCGATATAAAACTCAACTGTAGTCAACCAAGATGCTCTCTGGGAAATTTTGTCGAAATCCTTCAGCTTGCCAGAAAAAATAATTTGCATCCTTAAAGCTCTCCATAGCTGTACAACAGGAGCGATCCGGGCTGATGGACAGTTGTCCGATGAGTTTCCCATCAGCGTTGAGTTGAAACAAGGAGATGTGCTGGCTCCTATGCTTTTTAATACATACCTCGACACTGTGATAAGAGTGGCACTCAAGAATCACCCAGACAAAGGCATTCGCATTAAATATAGCCACAATGCCCCGTTGATGCATAACAGTCGCTATAAGCTAGAAGAGGCTATAACAGTACAATCAATAGCTTATGCCGATGATATAATGATCACGAGCGACAACATCAAAGACCTGGAATGCCTTGTCACTTCAATAGATGACGTTTGCATCAAATTTGGACTGAGAATAAACTTCAGCAAAACAAAATACATGACCATTCTACGAAAAAACTCAATTCCAAGCCTCAACACAACGCTGGCAATACGTGACAATATAAACATCGAACAAGTGACACAGTTTGAATACCTGGGCAGTATCTTAAACAGTGACAACACAGTCGATGCAGAAGTTGAATCACGTATCAATAAAGCATCACAAGTCTTTCGCAGCCTTAGTCGGTTGGTATGGTATCAACGAAAAATAAAAGTTCCCACCAAACTAAAACTTTTCAAAGCCATTATAAATACCAACGCTATTATACGGCAGCGAAACTTGGAATGTTCTTCAATGCCACATACAGCGTCTCCAAGTGTTCACAAACAGGTGTCTGAGAATCATCACGGGGACTTCTCTTTGGGACAAACTGAGAAACACCCAACTACGATGTAAATCAAAAATAGAGCGAGTTGACGTGATGATTCAACGAAGAAGACTCCAGTGGCTTGGGCACTTGGAAAGAATGGAAAATTCAAGGCTCCAAAAGAAATTAATGGTGAGCAAAATTGCTGAAGGTTCACGGTCTCAAGGTGGTCAAAAGAAGAGATGGCATGACCTAATATATACAGACCTAAAAAAGCTAAACATTATTGACACCTGGAAAACAGAAGCTCGCAACAGAAACGATTGGCGCAAAAATATCAAATCGCTATCGTAAAAAACAAATGAAGAAGCTGAAAGAAACGAGCAATCAAAAAAAGATTTGAAAAAAAATATTTTTGATGTTCACTCCAAAAGCTCTTCATTCCAATGCCAGCATCCAGGTTGCAACAAAATAGCGGTCAACAAGGCAGGTCTGACAAACCACATCCGCCAAGTCCACAAAGCACCATCAATATAACATTGCCCAAATTGCAATAACGTTTTCAAAAAACAAGAACTTCATAACCACGTGAAGAAATGTTCCAGAAATCAATTTTTAGTGCACCTACTGTCAAGTGGATAACGCACTTCCAAGTCCAAGTGTGTGTGTGTGTGTGTGTGTGTGTGTGTGTGTGTGTGTGTGTGTGTGTGTGTGTGTGTGTGTGTGTGTGTGTGTGTGTGTGTGTGTGTGTGTGTGTGTGTGTGTGCGCAAGCCACGAAGCTGTGTTAGCTGCTCCGTATATTTTTGCTTATTACGATAGTTAAAGATTAACTTCTTTGCTACAAAACGCTGTTTCTGTTACCAAAAAACATAAGTTATTCAATTTTGTTGAAGATATTGCTCAAAACTTGAAAAATAAAAAATCTCTTCAGTTTGAAAAAAGCAGTTGACAAGTAAAACCCAGCGGATTAAGAAAAATTATACGAAGCTAACAGCTCTGCTACAATTACTTTAAGTAATACAGCAAAAACAGCTACAACACTGCGTACAGTTGATAACTTACCAGTGCAAAGGGCAACACACACCATATCCACAGAAAAGATTGAGAGAATTGGATGCTAGACTGTAAAAATCCTTGGCAACCCAACAAAGTTTAGCCTTAAAGTGGTGATTGTTATTGGAATCATGCAGGACAAAAACGTAGTGCTATAAACGATTTCAGAAGCACAAATAAAGCAACAAGAACAACAACAATAGCAAAAATCAAAACAATAGAAACAACAACAAGAGTAACAAAAACAACCATAATAGCCACAACAATCAAAACAATAAAACAACAACAATCGAAAAAAATGGCAACAACAATAATCGAAATAAAAAGAGCAACAACAACAACAAAAAATGTAGCAACATTAATCAAAACAATAGCAGCAATAAAAGCAGCAGCAACAACAACAATAGCAACAATCAAAACAACAGCAGCAACAAGAATAGCAGCAATCAAAACAAAAGCATCAACAACAATCTAAACAATAGCAACAACAAAAATTCGAAAAACAAAGAGCAACAACAACTACAATAATAGCAACAGATTCAAAACAATAGCAACAATAAGAACAGTTCTGACAAAGTCTTATCCTGCACGTTTTTCGAGATGCAACAGAGTAGCTGCCAGTAAAGCAGGTCTGGCAAACCACGTGAGACAGAAGCACCAGACACAAGCAAGCATAAAGTGTCAATACTGCGGGCTGAACTTCAAACCACAAGGCATTTATAATCACAAGAAAAATGCTCGTCTCTCAATCCTTTGCACCTACCTCATGGTGGATGAACGCAAGAACAGTGTGTGTGTGTGTGTGTGTGTGTGTGTGTGTGTGTGTGTGTGTGTGTGTGTGTGTGTGTGTGTGTGTGTGTGTGTGTGTGTGTGTGTGTGTGTGTGTGTGTGTGTGTGTGTGTGTGTGCGTGTTTGTGTGTGTTTGTGTGTTTGTGTGTGTGTGTGTGTGTGTGTGTGTGTGTGTGTGTGCGTGCGTGCGTGCATGCGTGTGTGTCTTTGTGTGTGTAATTTTTCAAAGGTTCTTAGTGTTGTTTTTTGTTTTTTTTTGTTATCGGTTGAAGAGGGTTGTTGTTTTGCCGTTCAATATATTTGCTTTGTTTGTTGATGACGTAATTTTGTATATTTTTAGTTGTTTCGTGAATAGATGTTTTTATAAGAGTTTATTTGTGTTTGTTTCTGTATGCGTGTGTTTGTTTGTAAGTATGTGTGTCTGCCATTCTCATACCTGTTTATGAGATTCATCATTAATTAGTTTACAAGTTCCTTGAACGGTTGCCATTGTCTTTAACGATGAAGATGTCTGCTTGATGCACGTACACACAGACAAAGATACAGAAAAATACACAAACACACCCACCTAAGCAGACAAAATGACCTCGGGAGGATAAAACTGAAAAGAGGCAACTAAAGAAATAAATATTTAATCGAGGAAAAATCCCCTACAACATTGATCTGTGACACTGAAGAAGGTTTGAATGATTTCTTGAAAAAATAGGTCCGTGTGGGAATTATTGTATGCTGATGACTTAGTGATTATTGCTAAAAGTCTGAAAGAGTTAGAGGACAGTTACTGTTCTTGGAAAACAGTATTGAAAGCAAGGGTCTTAGAGTGAACATGAAAAAAACGAAGGTTATGGTCAGTGCTCTAAATCATGGTCCAAGTTTCTAGTTTGGAAAACACTCTTGTAGAGTGTTTTAAAGGTGTTGGCATCAGCTCTATACTTTGCACTCTGTGTAGCGACTGGGTTCACAAACGCTGTAGTGGCCTAAAAAGCAAATTGGCTTCTGCCACAAACTTCAAATGTAAGGCGTGTTTAGATCCTCAAGTTAGTGATGATGATTATAAGGCCGTTAAACTTGATGGAAATAAATGTGAACAAGGTTAACCAATTTTAAATATAATTTCAGAACACTAGTAAGTTTATTAAGATACGAAGCTTTTCGTTAACAATTTGACGGTTTGGCTTTTAACCAATTTTGTTATCTAGGAGATAGGATTAAAACTGGTGGTGGAGCTGAAGCTAGTACTATTGCCCGTGTAAGGTCTGGTTGGAAGAGTTTTAGGGTACTGTTACCTCTTTTAGCAAGTCGGGTCATTTCACTTAAAACAAAAGGGCGTTTATATGCTGCTTGCGTCAGGAGTGTTATGGTTTATGGTAGTAAGACCTGGTCTCTTAAGGTGGAAGATATTACTAAAATATCCAGAGCTGATAAGATGATGATCAGGTGGATGTGCAATGTAAGCTTAAAGGATGGCAGATCCTCAGATGAATTGAGGGAAAGACTGGGAATTCCAGAAATCACTGAGGTGCTACGCAAAAATAGACTGAGATGGTTTGGACATGTAATGAGGATGGATGCTGGTAACCCAGCAAGTGCTTGGAGGCACGTCGTGGTAGAGGGTAAGCAAGAACAAGGTAAACCAAGAAAAACATGGTCTCAATTAATAAGCAACGATCTAAGAAGAATGAAACTCAATCCTAAACTTGCCCAAGATCGCAGATTGTGGAGAAAAGCCATTATGAGACCCCGTCCAACCCATGCTAGCATGGAAACGGACGCAAAACCATGATGATGAGTATTGAAGTGGCAAAATTAAAAAAGTTCAGTTATAGTCAAAATTTGAAGGCAGTTTTAAATAAATGATTTCAAAAGTTTTTTAAAAGTATTGATATTATCTGCCTTGCGAATAGTCTACTTTTTTGCTTCATACAGCATCACACTTTCCATCAGGGTCTTGACTAGCTTTTTCTTGGTTGCTTGTCTGAGTCCAACTGTTAGGATTAGTTTTAGGTGGGTAATGTAATGTAACGAGGTATTTATAGAGCGCTTTTCCTTATAGATCAAAGCGCTTGCTACAAATTTAATGTAGCGAAAAGACACTGTGGAACAGGTGCTAATTTAACTACATTTTTAGCTATCCCAACCCATACCCTTGTATTTAACCACAGTCTGAAAGACTGTTCCCCAGGAAATTTTTCAACTTACTCAGGTGCAACTTCATCAAGGCGTATACTAGTCATGCCAGGTTTTCTTCCAAACTTCATGTTCTTGGTTTTTTGGCTATTTAGCATATATAAAAAAAATTATAATGTTGACTTGAAGAAGCGACTATTTTCGCATTTTCAAACACTGAATTAGTTTATTTTGCATGCACAATAGTGTTGAGGGCCAGAGAATTGTTGGTGCTTAGAGGGATAAGAAAGCTATCAGGTTGATTGAGTCATACAATGCTCTGGATAATTCTACTAGCTCCGTGATCTTTTTATTATTTCTTAATGGAAAATAACACATTAAATAAAGAATGACAACTGATACCAAATCCTCTCATCCAAAGGTGTTACTCAAGGCTTAAGTTTGTGGTTACAAGATTAGCTTCAAAAATATTAAATTGTTAGAAAATTAAGTCGAATTCCTCATGTAACAGTATTTTTGTAAATAAATATGGGCATACGGGTTTTCAGTTTTTTCCTGTTCATTATCTGTCATATTAAAAATTGGAAGACTTTTTTTTGTAGTAATGAGTTTATATGAATTTATTTAATTAACAATTACACGTGCTAATCATAAAAAAGTTTACCATGAGACTAGGGGTGAAAAATTTAAGCCTTTCAACAAATTTTTCCGCTTTTGAATTCGTTTCTTATAAAACGCCAAGTTACCTCGCATAACAATATTTCAATTAAAAAACTCGCGTTTATATTTTCAAATTCTTTTCTATGACAGAAAGCAATTATCTGTAATATAGAAATTAGAAATATATTAATGAGAGCAAATATATTTGACAAAGCATGATTATATATGATAGCATGCATTAAAAAGTGTGAGCAGCGTGACTAAACCGCGAACTATAGAATTTCAAACTTCCTTTACGTGTGCGCTTCATTATTAAACATATGATAAAATTATTCACTAACAACAAAAATTTTAAAGAATTATCAAATAATGAATAATCATACTTAATTAATTCAAATTAATTAAATTTCTAGATTTTTATTTTCATCAACTAATCAAATACTTTTTTGTGAGTTTGTCTAGATGTGCATGAAGGCTCCGCACATGAGCTATACTCCGTACAGTTGCTTCGCCTGATTGCATACGCCTTAATTTTATTTCTTAAGCTGTAGTGCATGACTAAAAATTGAAGTTCAGTTTTTATAATTATAATATTTTCAAAGTAAAAGAAACTCTATGTCTACAGAAAAATTAAACGCTCTCATTGAACCAGAAACATGTGAAGTAAAAAAACGACGCTGGCAGCTGCTAGGCCACATTTTGCGTATGGACAACCATGTTCCGACAAAAAAAGCAACCATTGATGCCCTTAAAACCAAAAAAGAAAAACGAGAAAAACCAAATACCGGCCTACTTACCACCATTAAGAATGACTTGAAACGTCATTCCCTTTCAATAGATATGGCAATCGAACTTGCAAACGACAGGAAATCGTGGAAATTAAAGGGAAGCCGTGCTTCGGCGAAAGAAAAAC